>LR750268.1:215723-455564 GCA_902729485.2 Mus minutoides
AACCTCTTGTTATTACAATCTTTCTTCCCACTCTACTATGATCCTTGAGCCTTAGAGCAAGAGGTGTGATATAGAGATTTCATTTAACCTAAGCACTCTACAGCCTCTTATTTTCTACACATTGATCAATTGTTGATCTCTATGCTAATTGAATTGTTGTATACTTCAAGAAGAAGATTCTCAGAAGAGAGCTGAAGGACTCAGTAAACTATAAGTATAGTGGAAAGTCATTAATGGTTTAATACTATCTCCATTTGCCAGAATGATAGTAGGAAGTTCTCTCCTAGACCCTATACACTACACAGCTACAGGGTTTTGGCCGCCAAAAGAGTGTCAGGTATGTGTGAAATTTATCTTATGGAACACTCCCATTAGGAAGTGTTTGATCCCACTTATAATATTCCTTCCATTATTGCTCCTATAAGCATATATTGCCATGCCAGTCATTATTGTAGTTTAACAATTTAAAAATTTTTGAATATGGTTGGCCCAGGGAATAACACTATTAAGAGGTGTGGCTTTGTTGGTGTAGGTGTGGCCTTATTGGAGGAAGTGTGTCACTATAGGGGTGGGCTTTAAGATTTTCTTTCTAACTTCTTGGAATACAGTCTTCTGGTTCCCTTCAGAACAAGATGTAAAACTCTCAGATTCTTCTCCAACACCATGCAGTACCAGACATTGCCCTATATCCAACCTTGATAAAAATTGACTGAGCCTTTGATCCTGTAAGCCAGTCCCAATTAAATGTCCTTTATAGGATTTTCCTTGGTCATGGTGTCTCTTCACAACAATGGAAATCCAAATTAAGACAGATAAGGTTGATAAGGTTGATTATAGTACCTCTAGCACTATGAAAGCTATCAAGTTCAGATGAAGTTTCTAGGTGAGTTCCAATTTGATTTCTCTATGTTTTACAATGTAAGTACATTTTATCTTCAGCAATAGGAGTTAACAATAAAGTTCTGTGCAGTAACCAAAAGCAATAGCACTAACTTGTAGGATTTGTGAAGTCTATGGGACACTCCTGGGCAATAAGTCTAAATGATATCATTCATTCTTTTACAGGGCTCTTTATTCACTAACGTGCAGTGTGTTATGGGGGCATTATTTTCTACATTATTGGTTAACCTCATTTTAAAATATATATATATATATATATATATATATATATATATATATATATATATATATCAGAAATCTTCTATAGTCATAGATTTACATATGGCCTTTTCAGAATGTTTTTAGTGTTCACTATTATGCCCCATATACACTTCTCTTCCCTGCTACCTCATCCCTCATTATTCCATTTTAAATATTTATACTAGTGAATTCTCTCTTCCCATGAAAGACCCATTTCTATGACTCCTTTCTAGCTCCCTGATCTACATGGGTATTTCAAAATGAAGACACATATCTGAAGATGCAAAGCTAACAACCATAAAAGAGAGGGGGAAATGCCATGTTTTTCTTTCTTGGTCTGTGTTATGGTGGTCAACATATAAAAGAATGCAAATTGATCCATTCTTATATCCTTTTACTAAGCTGAAGTCCAAGTGGATCAAGTACCTTCACATAAAACCAGATATACTAAATCTAACAGAAGAGAAAGTAGGGGAAAGTCTCAGACACATGGGCACAGGGGAATAGGTCCTGAACAGAACACCAATGGCTTAGGTGCTAAGATCAAGAATTAACAAATGGGACCTCATAAAATTGCAAAACTTCTTTAAGGCAAAGGATACTGTCAATAGGACAAAATGCCAACCAACAGATTGGGAAAAGATCTTTAGCAATCTCACATCCGATAGAAGGCTAATATCCAATATATTCAAAGAACTCAAGAAATTAGACTCTAGAGTAACAAATAACCCTATTAAAAAATGGGCAACAGTCATATATTGGGGAACACAAGGCCCCCGATGAAGGAGCTAGAGAGAACCCAAGGAGCTAAAGGGGTCTGCAACCCTATAGAAGGAACAACAATATGAACTAACCAGTACTCCCCAGAGCTTATGTCTCTAGTTCCATATGTAGCAGAGGATGGCCTAGTTAGCCATCAATGGGAGGAGAGGCATTTGATCTTGTGAAGATTATATGCCCCAGTACAGGGGAATTCCAGGGCCAGGAAGCAAGAGTGGGCAGGTTGGGGAGCAGGGCGGTGGGGGTGCTTAATAGGGGATTTTCAGGATAGCATTTGAAATGTAAATGAAGAAAATATCTAATAAAAAAAATTTGAAAAAAATGGGGCACGGAGCTAAACAGGGAATTCTCAACTCAGGAAACTTGAACAGCTGAGAAGCACCTAAAGAAATGCTCAACATCCTTAGTCATCAGATAAATGCAAATCAAAACAACCCTGAGATTTCACCTCACACCAGTCAGAATAGCTAAGATAAAAAACTCAGGTGACAGCAGATGCTGGCAAGGATGTGGACAAAGAGGAACATTCCTCAATTGCTGGTGGGATTGCAAGCTGGTACAACCACTCTGGAAATCAGTCTGGTGGTTCCTCATAAAATTTGACATAGTACTACCTACCTAAGGACCCAGCTATACCACTCCTGGGCATATCCCCAGAAGATGGTCCAACATGTAATAAGGATACATGCTCCACTATGTTCATAGTATCCATATTTATAATAGTCAGAAGATGGAAACAACCCAGATGTCCCTCAGCAGAGGAATGGATACAGAAACTGTGGTATATTTACACAAAGGTTTGTAATACTCAAAATTCAATTCATAGACCATATAAAGCCTAAAAAGAAGGAAGACCAAAATGTGGATGTTTTAGTGCTTCTTAGAAGGGTGAACTAAATCCTCACAGGAGGAAATATGGAGACAAAGTGTGGAACAGAGACTGAAGGAAAGGCCACCCAGAGACTGTCTCACCTGGGGATCAATCCCATATATAGCCAACAAACTTTGGTGCTATTGTGGATGCTGGGAGGTGCTTGCTGATAGAAGCCTGACTGGCCACATATATATATGTGTCAGAGGATGGCTTTGTTGGTCACTTCTGGGAGGAGAGGCCCTTGGGCCTGAGGGTGTTCAATGTTCCAGTGTAGGGGAATGCCAGGGCAGGAGGATGGGAGTGGGTGAGTAGGGGAGCACCCTCATAGAGGCAGGGGGAAGGGGTATGGAATAGAGGGTTTCTGATGGCAAGACCCAAAAGGGGAAAACATTTGAAATGTAAATAAACGTAAATAAAGAAAATATCCAATAAAGAAATTATCTATCTTATTAAAATTATCCTATCTTATTCTTTTACTCCCTGATATTTACTCCCTGACCCTTCTCCCTCCCTCTTCCTTCTCCCTCATTATACATGTGTTCCTGGACAGGTTCTTCTCTTCTCTCTCTGTCTCTGTCTCTCTCTTTCTCTCTGCTTTTTCCTGTTCCTACTCCCTCCTTAATTCCCTTTCCCATGCCCTAAATAAACTCTATTCCAAACTAAATCTGTCATATGTCTGTTGCCTCAGGGAAGGATGCCTCTGTATGGGCTTACAGAGGCACCCCCTTCTATCTCACCATATCTCAATCTATCAAACATATTCTGGCTCTTTCTTTTTTTAATAAAACACAACAATAACTCTGTTGTATAACATAAAGTAAGGGATGGTGATTGAAGAGCACATCAAAAAGATTTTCACTATGATCAAGTCAGCTTTATCCCAGGGATGCAAGGATGTTTCACTATATGTAAGTGAATAAATGTAACCTACTATATAGAATCAAGGATAGAAGCCATATGATCACTTCATTGAATTGCAGAAAGACTAACAAAATCTTTTGTGATAAAAGTCATGAAAAAAATCTAGACATTCATTGGACATAATTCAGCATAATGAAAGCAATATTCCATAAGCCCATAGCCAATATAATTGTAAAAAGAGAGAGACTCAAAGCATTTCTACTTAAAGCAGAAACAAAACAAGGATCCACTTTGTCCATCTTTGTTCAATGCAGTGACTGAAGACTCAGCTAGAACAATAACATAATAAAAGGCACTATTAATTCCTACCATTCAGGAGGCAGAGGCAGGTAGATCTCTGTGAGTTAGAGGTCAGCCTGGTCTACAAAGCAAGTTCTAGGACAACCAGCACTGTTATATAGAGAAACCATATCTGGGGAAGAAAGAAAAAAAACAGATGGAGGGAGGGAGGGAGGAAAGGAGGGGAGGAGAGAGACAAAGAGGGAGGGAGGGAGAGAGATAGAGAATATGGGCACCAAGGGGGAAAAATAAATACACTCAGAAAAGTGTCAGGATATAATTAATACAAAAAATAGTACCCTTATATACAGATAGCAAACATATCAAGAAAGAAGTATGGGAAGCAAATACCTTCACAATAGCTTCAAACAATATCCTGGAATAAATCTAAGCAAGACAGTGAAAAGACTTGTAAAATAAAAACTTTAGAACAGTGATGACAGAAATTGAAGAAGATACCAGAAGATTGAAAGACTACCCATGGTTGTGAATATTCAGTAAGACTAATGTTGTGGAAATGGACATCCTACTAAAAGCAATCTATAGGTTCAACACAAACCTCATTGAATTTCCAATACAATTATTCATATAAATTGAAAGATAACCTTAAAGTAAACACACAAACACACACAAATACAGACACACAATAGACACAACAATCCTGAGCAATGAAGGAAACTTCAGTCTCACTTTATTTCCGAGATTTCTGCCACCTGTTTGGTGGAACAGCTGGGGCTCTTCTCTGGCTCCATGTCTCTGAGTTGTCCTTTTGTTTTCTTATACCCTGCAGTTGTCTTATCTCTTTTTGTGACTTTCCAAGTTTCTCTTTTATTTCTTTGTGATAGAGTCTAGTTTACTGTTCCCATTCACCACATCGCCATCAATCACATAGACCAACTTTCTTGAAACATACTTGAAAGTTTCAATGGTAATTTTTATTGTTATAATATCTGGTCTAATATTTTATTTTGTCTTCATTTCATAGATATATAAAGAAAAATATCCATAAAAGTATATTGTGACCTCCAAATACATGACTAATAACTTGTAATATTATAAGAGTTCAAATGTGAAAGCAATTAAAATACTTTACTGATATATTGGTAAGGCAGTTTTGAAACTGTTTGGAACCAAAGTAAAATAGGTGTATTTCTCTAAATAAGTAACAATGAGTTATTCTACATAAGCTATGTTAACTTCTACAACATATAAAGATGATGAAGCCTTAAGTGAATTCTAACCCATACTTTCTTCAGTCCTTTTTCTTGCATTCTTCACCAACATCATATCCTTTCTCAGTGGTTAATCAACCTCTTATGGATTATTTCCAACAAAGGTAATTTTTTCTTAGACAAGTTTCATTTACAAAAAATCTATGTCTCCACCCTAGGTTCCAGTCTTTCTCAGTAATGTCATCTAACACAGTCTCATACATCTTCCTTATATTCATTTAGACTTCCTGCTGGGCTTTATGTACTATCCTGTTTCCACTCTATCACTGTCCACTTATTGAAGACTGTAAGTTCATGTTCATATCTAACCTTCACACTGAATGAAAGCATCAAAAATGCATATAAAAAACCAAGTGATTAACTTATTTTCCCCAAAGATGAGCTTCCCCTATGTTCTTTTGTTTTTTATGATTGTGATAAGGGAAAGTCTGTAACATCAAAAAGTGACTATGATATTGATGTTCAAGCCCCAGTGAGCACATTGACTATATTGTTCACTATTTTATTAACATTAACACCTGTTCTCTTACTATTGGTATAATAGTAAAACCTTTTTTCTTGCTTCTGTTGACAGAAACTCTCAGAATATGCTCAGGGCTCTAAAAATTCATATTTATAGCTTTGCTTCTTTTCCAATCAACCTCTGATTATTTAAATGCTGGTATTTCAGTGTAGTCTGTGCCTGAAGACAAGAACAGACTTATGCAAGGAAACTTCTTGGATGAGTAAAGAAACAAAAAAAGTTTAGGGGTTATGCCTACCTTCTCTAATAGGATGAAAAATATTGCAGGAGTCCTGAGTTTTAAAAGGATCCTTTTTACTACAGATAGAATGGAGATGACAGAATAGAATCAGAGGGCTAAATAGGAGGTGTGAACCTAATGGGCTTTCACAAGTTAATTGATCCTATTTTTATTCTACTACCTCAATATTGGAGCTTGATATTTACCACAGGTGTGCATCTGAGTAGTGTTTTTAAGAATATGCCGTGATCTGTCATTTTCTTCTATGTATTTTATTTTTCTAAGAAGACATTTGTTGTTTGATACCCTGACCAAAAAACCCCTTCAGGGTAGGGGTAAGAAAGCGCAGAGTTAACTACACAGACTTCTGGAGTCTGGCAAGTGTTTATTGCAAGAACTGGGCAAACATTTATAGGCCCCTCCCAGCATCTCACTGTCTCTCAAGATGCCATATGTGACACTATATTTCTCTCAATGGCTCATTCCATCACCTGATCCAGCATCAGCAGTCTCTAGCCATGCTGGCAGATTCTAGGTTGGCTCAGGAAGGAAGTACCAGCTGTGCATATGCCAGCACCACAGCTGGGCCTGCTTGGCTAAGTTCCTCCTATATTTCCACCCTTTGTTTTTATTTTTGATAGCCCAGTGGGAGTCAGAGTTCTTTGCTCCAACCTTGACTCCACCCAGGCAGCCTCCAGTATAGTGAACTGTGCCTGTCTTAGGTTGACCCACCTGCCAAACAGGTTCTTACCTGTTATTGGCTACAAGCTCTCAAAGGACAGCCACCCTGGAGAGCATATCAGAGTGTAAGGAGGGAGCCTAACAGAGGCCTCGCAAATTTCTGTGAGCCAAGCTCTAATCACCTCTCTGGGCAGACTGTGGTCTGGATGCTTAAGAGCCATTAGTACTTGAAGCACAGATTTGTTGATAGAGTTTTGCTAAGAGATGTGCTGTATAAGACACTTAAGCAACACAGTTTTATTATTATAATGCCTTCCACTATAGTTTAAGACACTACCCAGAAGGAGTTAAAAAAAAAACTTTTTATGTCGTTCCGAAACTTTTCCCACAAATTCTCAAAACCCTGGTCTCATTGAGCTTGGATACACTTTCTCTGAGTAGGAAAATGATTATCAATTTGTTGCATCGGGTTCCCTTCATGAAATAGGCCTGGGAAATATTTTGTATTTAATAGAATGTAAGGCAAATGGCATGAAAGCAGCGATCATAGGCAAGTAGAGCCATATCTCTAACAAGTGCCACCTCTTCAGCTAGAAGGTCTGAAGGGGAGGAGGCTTCGTCCCTGGTCCTCCTTTTTCCATGGCTGGTCGAATGTCCCATACCAGTACCCATCGTGGTGGTATGCAATCTATGGAAAAACATATACCTATCCTCACCCCTATGTCAGCAAGGGAGTGGGTGACTGCCATTGTGGTGTTAGGGTATCTCTCCACCTTACCAATGGAAGAGGGATATTACTGGGTAGGAAGCCCAATGTTTATAGGCAAGGCTTAATCCCTGATCATCAAAGGGGAAGAAGTTAAGGTGGAGCAAGGTCTTAGAATTGGTGGTGATCCCCTTTTCGGTCAAGTTGTTCATGTTCCACAAGGTCATCAAAGAAGGCCGGATCATCTGTTGTAAGGACTGCACCCATGTCTTCTAATATGTCCCTGACCCGAAGTAGGCAAGGGATGTCGGTGACAACAGGTATGAAAGATCCGTGGTTGCCATCTAAATCCTTCCAACATACAGGGCACACTGTCATCCTGGTGGTTTGCTGGACTCCAGTGCCCCTAATGGAAGGGCTAGGTTTCAACTTCCAGTGAGTGACAAGACCTTATGTTTAGTGACAATGGCAACATCTACACCCATATCACCCTTTTACAGGAATCCTATCTTGGTATACAATCATCATGGGTGAGTGTGCAAACATGTTGGGAGTCCGATATACAGGGGGCTTGGAGAGGTCTCCTCTTATTGACAGAGCTGAGGGGCACCCTTTTTGGAGTTTAAGTCATCCCTGAGTTGATCAGATTTCTGAGACCTGTTGTCTCATGCCCAATGAAATTCTTTATCATAGCGAGGGCCCTTTGTTCTTTGTCTAGGTTAAGGCAGTCCCTAGAGAGATGTTCCATCTACTTTTCACATTCTGCCCTCTATTGCTATAGCTGACTTGCTATTTACAGCGTTTATTTAAGGTGAGTGCTAGCAAGTTTACCTTCTCATTTCCACCTCAGCTAAGCAGAAATGCCTGGTGTGAAGTTCACCAAATTGGTTTTGTTCCAACCTGGTGAACAGAGTCCATCTGGTGAAGATG
Source organism: Mus minutoides (assembly GCA_902729485.2). Classification (NCBI taxonomy): domain Eukaryota; kingdom Metazoa; phylum Chordata; class Mammalia; order Rodentia; family Muridae; genus Mus; species Mus minutoides. The sequence continues at coordinate 224,010 of LR750268.1, forward strand.
ATTCAGATGACTTATCCACTCACCCTCTGAATAACAAAGATCCATATTCTAAGGACAGAATTCCTAAACTACCATAATCCTAGCGCTGAGGTCTCTAAGTTCCTTATAAATCCTTCTGGTTGTTTTCTTTTTACTTGGGAAAGTGAGGATCAAAAGTCTTTTGTGACTTGTCCGAATTACAAAGAGTAGAGGGAGGACTAGATCTTAGACATCCACATTTCCATCTTGCTGTTCTTCATAACTCTTATAACCTTTATTGCCCTCATTTCAGAATGCCCTTCAGCAAGTTCTATTAGTACTCAAGGAAAGCTGGAATAGCCACTTTCCCAGAGAGATTGTAAGGACAACCGTTAATAGCTGTAGCACACAGTACTATACAAACACCAATATGGCACAGCCAAGTCTTTTTCACAGTAATTAACTTAGTATTCAATGAGGCAACATCTGTAGAGCAGTTCGTATATGGCATTGCAGAAATACTTATTCTTTAATATTAAAAATGGCTTATAGTCAATAAAAAGAAGAGCATTTGTTTGTTACATGATATTTGTTAATGAAAGATATTTTCCTTCTTTAATATTGCTATTTAAGTCTTAAGTAACCTTTCAGTGAGAAAGTACAAATACAGAATTTTATTAACATCAATTATAATTCCTGCACAAATGGCAACTGTTATCACATTATATATATTACTTCTAATTTTTACTGTAAGTTTTAATGGTAAGCAATTTTATCTCTATTTTGTGAATAAAAAACCCAAAGGTTCAAAAATTGTTAAATCAATTTCATTTAATGAATGATAAAGGTAAATATTGATCCTATGCTAACTGAATTCTAATTGTAAGGTTTGTGATTCGGGAAGATAGAAACCCCAGACTCAAATAATATGCAACAGCAAAGAGTTTCTGCAGAGAACCTTCATGCAGGGGTCCACCATACATCACAATGCAAGACAGAGGTGTGGACTTTACAGGGTCAATTCAAAGCCTGTTAGGGTAGGAGTGAGTGACTTTTACCTTTCTTTCCCATGATTGGCTTGCTGTATCTCCTGGAGTATGGGTGGTTTTGTGACTGGTTAAAGCTCTGGGGGATTTTGGAAACTTTTGCTAATTAGCTGGCTCAAGATAGGTAGGGCAGCTTATAACAGCTCCTGATTGGCTGTCTATGAGGGATTTTTTTTTGTTTTTTGGTTTTTTTTTTTGGTTGTTTGTTTTGTTTTTTGTGTTTTTGTGTGTTTTTTTTTTCCTGGAATTGATTTGTTTTGGACTTTTCCAGTTCTAGAAAACAGAAACTCAGTCCTAGTTTCCAAAACTGCCAGTTTGCAGCCTGTCCATGGAGTCAGCCTGGCTCTGATGGACTCAGACCTCTCATTGTTGGGCTTTTCATACTGGTTTCTCTCTCTCTCTCTTTCTCTCTCTCTCTCTCTCTCCCTCCCTCTCTCTCTATCAATCTCTCTCTCTTGCTCTCTCTCTCTCTCCCTCCCTTCCTTCATTTCTTTCTTTCATTCTTTCTTTCTTTTTTGTAATTATTTGGATCATAAAATCCAGTGTCTAATACACTTTTAAATGTGGAGTTGAATAGTGTTGAATATATTCATAACACTGATAATTCTTCATGTTTATTTGTTTTCATTTTGTGGGAAAATAACATCCTACTCTCTGCTTAATCTATGAACTTGATGCTTTTAAAATTATATTTTTGAAACTAGGTTATTTCAGTTGGCATAATTTCTCCAAGACTCATCCATGTTGTTGTATGTGCCAGAATTTCAGTCCTCCTTGAGAGTAAATCGTACACTTACAACGTTTTGCTGAGTTATCTCCCCACTGTTAATTATTTGGTCTGGCTACATTTTAGCTCCTGTGAACAAATCCTACTAAAAGGTACTGCTTTCAATGTTGTGGTCATGCATACAGAAGTGGGATTTCTAGACAAAATCATTATTTTTCTAAATTTTGGTGGAGCAGCCATACTGTTTTTCAAAGAGGTACACTGTTTCACATTTTTTGTTAGTAATGTGCAACAAATTCCCATTTCTAGACACCTTCTCCAGGACTCTCTTTTGCTATTGCTGCGACAGAAGCCTTCTAAGTGGGTGTGAAATGTTATCTTACTATAGTTTTAAATAATTTCTATCTTTTTATTATATTTTGATTTGTGTTTCTCTAATAAATAGTGATGTTTATAACTTTTAAATGTGCTTGTTGACTATTTGCATATGCTCTTTGGGGAAATATCTGTTCAAATCTCTTGCATATTTTAAAATAAATCATTATCATTTATAATCATATATTAGGTGCTCTACAATCTTATACATATGTCTGTTGTAAATAATTTCTCCCATTCTTTGGGTACCTTTTTATTCTGTTGATAATGTTTTTAAATGCATAATTTTTAACTTTCATAAAGTCCAGTTTGTCTGTCTTTTCTTTTGTTCTTGGTCTTTTGTATTTCTCATCTAAGGAGTTATTGACATGACTAGTTTATCAAGTTTCCCCCTAACTTTTCTTTTAACGTGTTTATCCTTTTTGGCCTTTCACTTGGTCTTTTATCAATTTGGAGTTCATTTTCTAGTAAGGTATTGGGTAAGTGTCCAGCTTCATTATTTTGCATGTGTGTAGTCAATTCTCCTTGCACCAATTTTTAAAAGGAACTTTTCTCTACTGAATGGTATTGGCACCCTTGTCAAAATCATCTGTCCTAAGTGTAAGGGTGTCACCTCTGATCTCTCTACTGTGGTCTATTTACCTATGTGACATTCAATTACTTTGATCATTGTAGTTTTGCAGTAAGTTTCGAAAAGAAGTATTAGTTCATCAGCTTTCTCTTCTTTTCTAAGCCTATTAAAGTCATGGAGAGGGCCTTGAGATCCAACCTTAAGACCCAATTTTCTACTCTTTTCAAAAACAGTATTGGGATTTTGCTAAATATTCGATCAAACTCATTGTTTACTGAGTAGCACTGATATTTTAAAAATATTAAGTTGCCTGATTTAAGAAGACCGGATGGGTCTCCATTCATCCTCATCTTTTTTATTGGGGGGGGGGCAGTATTTTTTCTCATGCTTTCAGGTTTCATCTTTTAACTCTTTCACTATCTTGGTTCATCAGTGAATATTTTGTTAGTTTTTATGCTATTGTAAATGGAATTATTTACATAATTTCCAGTTTAGATTTGCATTGTTAGTAAATATAACTCTTGTGTTGATTTCTATCCTGCTACATTTCAAAATTTATTATTACATCACATTTCTCTTAGTATATTGTTAGAGTTTGTTGAATGTAACATACTCTTAAAAGACAAGTTAGACTGAGGTCAGAGAACCTGGTGCAGGAGCTGGCAGAAGGACTGGAGGAGCAGAGGGGGATTGCAATCCCATTAGAAGAAGAATATAAGTTGGCCTGACCACCCAGTTCTCCCAGAGTCTAGACCACCAATCAAGGAGTGTACCTGGAGGGATCCATGGCTCCAGATACATATGTAGTCTGCTACACATTGCCTTACCTGACAACAAAAGGAGGGGAGGCCCTTGGTCCCTGGGAGGTTTGATGCTCCAGTGTAGGGGATGCTGGAGTGGTGGTGTGGAAGAGTGTGGGTGGGCCTGGGAGCACCCGCATTTAGGCAAAAGGAGGGGGAGGGCAGATGTGGGATGGAGGGTTGGTGGAGGGGTAACTGGGAATTGGTATCTTATGGGATGGGGGGTTGGTAGAGGGGTAACCAGAAAGTGGGATATCATTTGAGATGTAAACGAATGGAATGATTAAAAAAATGTTTTTATTTCTTTTCCTCCAATTTGGATGTTTTTATTTAATTTTCCTTACAGATTGCTTTGTCTAGAACATCCAATACTAAACTTTATATGTGGTACACCTGGAAATTTTTTGTCTTATTTCTTGAGAGTAAAACCAGAATTGCTACCAGAGCAGACGTGATTGTTTTACTTTTCTTACTGGTTTCCAGCTTCATTCTATGAACTTGTGAGAAGATACTTTATTGATTCCATTTTTTGGAATATAAAAAAAAAACTCATTTTCATATCAGCTGGTGCTTTTTTTGCAGTTCAATGTGGCCTTTCCTGAAAAACACCTCCTGTGTGTTTCAGATGAATGCAAATACACTGTGTTGTTGGGTAGAGTATTCCGCAAATATGTTAAATGTAGTTGGCTTCTAGTGTTATATCTTCAAGATTCTATTTTTTCATGTGTCTGATGATTTTATCTTTTACTAGGAGTTAAATGATCCACATTTCCAAGTATTACTCCAGCAGTATTCTCTTCTTTGATTCTGGGTTTACTTCATTAATATTTCATTTATTATTTTGATAGCATACCATTGACATATGTTTATAAGTTTTATGTCATCTTACTATGAGACAATTTAACAGTGTATAATGTTCTTGTCATTTGTCATTTGGACGTGTGTGTGTGTGTGTGTGTGTGTGTGTGTGTGTGTGTGTGTGTCCCATGTCCTATATAACATATGCACAGGTAGAAGCCAGGGTAGGGTGTCAGGTGTGTTTCTCTATTGATTTTCCCTTCTTTTATTTTGGTTTTGAGCCAATCTCTCATTTTCAAATATGGCTGTATTTCACCAACAAGGTTCTTTAAATTTGTCTCTGAAAAAACAGCCTTTGTTTTTAGTTTTAAACAATAATAATGATGTAAATTCAACTGAATGAAATTCCTCCCTACTGGAGTAAAAACCTAGATACCAAGTCAGTGTGTTGGTGTATTCAAGGCTTGCTGTGGCCAGCCTCAAAGGGATAATCACTACGTCAGAGGACCCATTCTGAGAATTTAAAGCATTGATTTGTTGTACACTCAAGTTCCATAGCATGCATATACACACACAACATATTCCTATGTCTGTGCATATATTATACACATGTATTCCTATTCAAATAATGAGATCCTGTGTTCAAAGCTGCATCCTAAAGAAATTATCTATCTTATCTTATTAAAATTATCTTATCTTATTATTCTTTTACTCCCTGATATTTACTCCCTGACCCTTCTCCCTCCCTCATTTTACATGTGTTCCTGGACGGGCTCTCCTCTTCTCTCTCTGTCTCTGTCTCTCTCTTTCTCTCTGCTTTTCTTTGTCTTGAAAAAACTACAATATGGAGAAGACTGAAGGGAGCAATGCAAAGCAAGTTCTTTCTAAAAGGCTGGCATCACTTGTACACTGTGCCAAGCTGATGTTTCATTTCTATGACTCTTGGCAGGAATGCTAGAGCACTGCCTAGCAGCTTCCTTAGAAACCAATGAAAGCAGAAGGTTAAGACTGATCATTACTCTTCTCCATGTATTGGGCAAAAACTGTAACAGAATGGGGAGAAAAACAAGTGGTGTTTCAAAAGTGATGAACTTTACCAGATTACCAGCTAGACTGAATTTTCCATTAGAGTCAGTTCTCAAAAACAAATTATCAAGATGTGTAAAAGCAAGATTCACAAGATGAAGTCTGTATAATGAGGATGTTGTGAAAACAGGCCAAGGCTGCAGACAAAGCATCCACAAATATTGTTGTGGTTTTACTTTGGACACAACCATGGTCTTTTACAAAAGTAGATCATACATACGAAGGTAGAAGAACATTATGTTTTCAGCTGAAGGCAGCAGTCTTTTAAAGAGACATCTCCAGGAATCCAATGAGTAGAAGATTTAAGTATATTAATCTCACGACAATGCTGAAGAATGTGATGTTGCAATCAGTAGTCTTCCTTGACTATGATTTCCTGATGTTCCCCAACCTCAGCCACCTCTACTTTCCCTGAAGGCTCCTCTCATAATTAAAGTTGCCCAAATTGCTGCTGTACTTTCCACTAGGAGGATTATAAATCGATCTGGCATCCCCTTTTGGTCCTCCTAGAGATTTCTTAGGTGGTAAACCTGAACTTGTATCTTCACTGTTTTTTTTGCCCAATCTCAACTTTATGTATAGGTTTTCAGGACAATATTACTGTGCTCTTATAAAAATGAAGAATGTGGAAGAGATCCTTGGTTAAAACATTGATATTGTTTGTTGTTTTCAATGCAACAGCTTTTATCTTGTTCACCTCTGTTTTTAATGCCTTGCCTGTGTTACCCTGGAAAGCCAAGCGAAGTTGTCTGATATAAACCTGAAGGCCCCGTGCAAAGTACTGCAACCTAATTTTGAAACCCTTAAGCTTTTCTGCATTCAGTTTGGCTGTTAAGAAGTCTGGAAGTTTTCTGGCCAGTTTCTGATGAAAAGTGTACAATAAACACTCTACATAACTGAACTACAGCTCGGGCTCTTCATTACCAGCATTCTCTCCATTTTCTGCTTCTTCTGGAGGGCGAGGCATATTCTCCAATAACCTATCAAACAGTTTCCTTAAATTTGATTCTAGTTTTTCCATGTCACCACAAAATGAACTCATCTCTGCCAACAACTTTAATACCTCCAACTGTATATCAAGACTTTCCAATGGGGTAGTTAGGGTCCTGAGATTAAGAAGAACCTGCTCACAGAATTATGTCACAAACCTTGTAGAATGCACATTTTTAGAGAACAGAGGCATAGCCTGCTACATGCACTGCAGTCCACACAGTCAGAGTCTGAGGGGCAGAAGGTCTGCTCCAGGTTCTGCCACCAGCTCTACCAGCTGCTATCTTCCACTCAATGTCTGTCAGCCTTTTAACCCAGACAGTATCTGCATGAACAAAACAAACTCTTCACCAGTCACATCCTCTAGGACCTTTCTGGATTCAGTGAGTATGAGCTCCTCTACTTCCTTAGTTAACACTTCATCTGGGAGCTTCTTGAGATTGGGGGACAGGAATTTAATTGCTCGTTCTCTAACAATGTCTTCTCCTTGAAGGATCTGGCTAAACAAGCCCCCTAATGTTCCTTTTTCATCCATCTTAAATATACTTAACAGGGCATTGTTCAGCAAATTAAATTCTGCAGAGTCATCTGTCTGCAGAAACTGCGTGAGTATATCTGCTACTCTCGGAAGGTTTTCTCCTATAGCAAAGTGAGGCAGCTCTTAATTGCTTGGGGTCAGATTGACATATCTTTATCCTCACAGAGGTCTAACTGTACATTGATAGCAGAATCAGCCAGCTCTGGAAAATGCTTTAAGAATTTTGGTATAAACTGAGCTGCTAATTGCTTTTCCTTGGTGCCACCTTTCATGCAATCCAGTATTACTTGGTAGGCATCTTTATGCTGGCTCACTTGCTCCATGGCATTGACGATGACGATGCCATAGTTGTGGTACAGCTCTTCCACCATCTGCATGCTGAATGCCAAGTTCTGGGCCCACTCCCCTAACACTGCTGGGGCCCACTCCCCTAACACTGCTGTCTCCATGGAACTTATCTAAGCCATCGACCATACTATTGGGCTAGCAGTTGCTGCCAGGCCACCACCAGTCACTGCAGACAGCAACAGGTTTTCCAGTTTTGTTGAATTTAGAATTTGTAGTTGGATCTGAAGATTTTTAAAAATTTCTTCAGTTTCTTTTGTTATCTCTCCCTTTTCATTGCTGATTTTGTTAATTAGGATGCTGTCTCTGTACCCTCTAGTTAGCCTGGCTAAGGTTTTATCTATTTTGTTGATTTTCTCAAAGAACCAGCTATTGGTTTGGTTGATTCTTTCTATAGTTTTGTTGTTGTTGTTGTTGTTTGTTTTTTGTTTTGTTTTGTTTTTTGTTTTTTGTTTTTGGTGTTGTTGTTTCTACTTGGTTGCTTTCAGCCCTGAGTTTGATTATTTCTTGCCATCTACTCTTCTTGGGTGAATTTACTTCTTTTTGTTCTAGAGGTTTCAGGTGTGCTGTGGGGAAGAGCCTGAAACATATGGTCAAGGGGAAAAATTCCGGAACAGAACACCAATGGCTTGTGCTATAAGATCAGGAATTGACAAGTGGGACCTCAAAAAATTGCAAAGCTTCTGTAAAGTAAAGGACACTGTCAATAAGACAAAAAGGCAACCAACAGATTGGGTGTAGCGTCCCTCCTCCATCAGCATAGCTGATGCAAAGACCAGCCATGGAGAGCCACATGTGGTATGGCATCCTTTGTCTTGGTAAACATCACCTGAGCTAGCCTGGTGCCCTGCTGTATGCTCCTGTGTGTCTTCCTGGACCTTGGCCCTGCCCAGCTCACCAGCATACACCTGGAACATCCCACAATGCTTCAGGCTTCCCACCAAACTCCAGGAGCCTGCACAGAACCGACTGGAGAGCAGGGCCTTCCCCCTTTTTCCCCTGAGAGATAACCGTGCAATAAACCAGACGCTTTGATCAGCAATGTTGACTTAGTGTGGTTCTTTTCTCTCCCCACCCTAGCTCTGTTTCAGCCCCAGACCATCCCCCAGGGAACCCAGTCTGTGATGGTGGGGAGGTAGACCCCCATCAATTGGGAAAAGATTTTCACCAATCCTACATCTGATATGGGGCTAATATCCAATATATACAAAGAACTCAAGAAGCTGAACTCCAGAAATTCAAATAACCCCATTAAAAAATGGGGTACAGAGCTAAACAAAGAATTCTCAACTGAGGAATACCTAATGGCTGAGAAGCACCTTAAAAACTGTTTAACATCCTTAGTCATCAGGGAAATGCAAATCAAAACAACATTGAGATTCCACCTCACACAAGTCAGAATGGCTAAGATCAAAAATTCAGGTGACAGCAGATGCTGGTGAGGTTGTGGAGAAAGAGGAACACTCCTCCATTGATGGTGGGATTGCAAGCTGGTACAACCACTCCGGAAATCAGTTTGGTGGTTCCTCAGAAAATTGGACATAGTACTACCTGAGGACCTAGCAAAAGCACTCCTGGGCATATACCCAGAAGATGCTCCAACATGTAATAAGGACACATGCTCCACTATGTTCATAGCAGCCTTATTTATAATATCCAGAAGCTGGAAAGAACTCAGATGTTTCTTAACAGAGGAATGGATACAGAAAATGTGGTACATTTACACAATGGAGGCCCACACGGCTTTTAAAAACAATGAATTTATGAAATTCTTAGACAAACGGATGGATTTGGAGGATATCCTGAATGAGGTAACCCAATCACAAAAGAACAAACATGCTATGCTCTCACTGATATTAGCCCAGAAGCTTTGAATACCCAAGATACAATTCTCAAACCACATGAAACTCTAGAAGAAAGACCAAAATGTAGATATTTTGATCTTTCTTAGAAGGGAGAACAGAATACCATGGAAGGAGTTACAGAGAAAAAATGTGGTGCAGAGACTGAAGGAATGATCATCCAGAGACTGACCCTCCTGGGGATCCATCCCATATAAAATCACCAAACCCAGACACTATTGTAGATGCCAACAAGAGCTTGCTAACAAGATCCTGATATAGCTGTCTCCTGAGAGGCTTTGCCATTGCCTGACAAATACAGAAGTGGATGCTCATAGCCATTCATTGGACTAAGCACAGGGTCCCCAATGAAGGAGCTGGAGAAAGGACCCAAGGAGCTGAAGGGATTTGTAGCCTCATAGAAGGAACAACAATATGAACTAACCAGTACCCCTAAAGCTCCCTGGGACTAAACCACCAACCAAAGAGTACTCATAGTGGGACTCATGGCTCCAGCTGCATACATAGCAGAGGATGGCCTAGTTGGTCATTAATGGGAGACGAAGCCCTTGGTCCTGTGAAGGCGGGGATTCCAGGGCCAGGAAGCAGGAGTGAGTTGTTTGGTGAACAGGGGGGGGGGCAGATAACTGGAGGGGGTTTTTGGAGGGAAAACCAGGAAAAGGGATAACACCTGAAATGTAAATTTAAAAAACCTAATTAAAAATATTATTAATTCTGAGCAACTTTCACTTTTGCAAAACCAAAGTTTGCCTCTGCATATATTTATTTCCACCTCCCTCCACCCCTAGTGACTTCTTGAGAAAATCAGTGCTTGGGCAGTTTATCATAGAAACATATGCATCAATATCTACTAATGGGTAGCTGCCACTATGGAAAAGGGTAAACCCTCTGATTTCATGTAGAATCTCTAGTCTTTCCATTTCCCTGGAAATTGAATAACTATAATATACCACAGAGTTGACAAGTTATATAGACAATGCAAGTTTTGTGTATATGGGGTTATACATTTTTAGAGAATCCCATTTCATTATTTCTTCAGAATGTCTTCCAAGATTATTATTTATTTATATTTCATGGCATTGTCATTATCCATAGACATCAAAAAGGGCCTTTTAAAAAAGGTCCATGCATGGTCTTATCTTGGCTATTTTGGCCAATAGTCTTCAGTTTTCTCCTCATTGGACAGGTGATCAGCAGAATCTCAGAAGGAACAGTAATATCTTTAGAAAGTATCCATACCATTCAAACTTAAGACATCATTAGCTTTAGTGGTGCTTTAGTGACTGTCCTCATGCACCATCTATTGTTTGCTTCACAGTTTATAGTAGTGACTAGAAGGAGTTCTAATAAAAGACTAGAAATATCAAAATACCATTTCTTGTACCAAAACTTAATAATACAAATTTAGTCAGCAAATCTTAGTCATACTAAATAGCTCATCTGATTATAAGTGAATAGTTCCTAACACATGAATAATCTATGTTCAATTAACTCTGTGTGGCAGTGAGTTTCATAACATGCGTGCAGGTATGATCAAATGCATATTGAAGATCTCTGAAAAAGTTAAAACTATGTTAATATACTTTAAAAATGTGCAGACTCTGTCTCCTATTCGCTACCCAGTACATCGTGATTACATTGTGTGTACATTATATTATGCATTATTAGTAATCTAGAAGTAATTTTAATACACAGAGGATGTATGCAACTGTGATGATATGGGGCTTTGAGTGTCCATGGGGTTTGACATACATGAGAGGTCATGGAGATTTTTCACATGGTTACCAGGGAATGTAATACTTACAAGTCATTCTCAGTATCCTCAGAGTCTAACAGTTAATTGGATCCTATGAGTGGACAAATACTACAGATAATTTTTAAAAATTATTTTCATGAAGGATTTTCTACCTAAATTTCACTTACCTGCTTCCCAGATGCCCTGAAATATGTGCAGTCTGCAATATCTAAGCAACTCTTCCAGTAGTGGTACCCATCAGATGCAGAATCTCTCACATTTTCATTTTAAGGTCTTTAGACTGAATTTAACCACAGAAATGCTTTTCTTTTCTTAGTAATGATGTAAAGCAGATGTCCACCAAATTTAAGCACAGCGATGGTTTTCTTATTCCCAGTAATGACGTAAAACAGATGTCCACCATCCAATGAGTGGGAGCTTCATATTTTGAGAACCAATTTACACATCCAAATGTGTGTGCAAGAACATAGTCTTTAATAAAATATTATTGACATGAACTAAACAGAGACAAGCACTGAAGGTCATGGTACAGCTCAGTGTTTGTCAGAAAATAAACACTGTAAAACTGTGTTAGACTCATGATGTTACCAGGATCTCGGAGACTGCACCTCTTCCTCTCCCACTGAACAGCTAGAAATTATAAAGTATGTATTTTTTGTTTGATATTCAACATTAAATTGTCAAACTCAAACTCATTTATTTGTTGATAGTATGCTCTGGTGGTTCAGTATTTACAATTTATAAATAACCTATTCTATTGTTGATGAACTTTATCTTATTTGGAGTTTTGGACTCTAAAATTAGTTTTGAAATGAATAAAAGCTTATTGCTATCATACTCCTGTTTGGTATGTAACTACAGCCACTATAGCTATCAATATAAAATGTCCTTTACTCTATAAAGATTAACTGCTTTCCAAAGTTCTTATATAGTAGTACTGGACTGAGCATAATGTGACAAAAATGTTACTGTGTGTCATCACCAATTCCTAATACTAGATGATGAAATATTAGCTGTCCTTGATGAATGTTATCACACTGTGATTTAAATTTGCATTTTCTTATTACTTATGAAATTGGATCACTTTTGTATTCTTTAGAAAGGTAGTGATCTCATTTTCTATGAAATATTTATTTAAATAGAATGCATGTTTTATATTGGCTTATCTGTTTCTTTCTTGTTCATTTATATCAATATAGAAACTTGGTTAACAATATCAGTACTGATAAGATTCTAAGCATATTTAAAAGGAGAGAAGCAAACCAGTTAAGCTTAATACAGTTTACGTGAACAAAGAAAATAGGTATAGAAGTTCACACATAAGGAGTTAATACTTACAGCAAGAGGCAAGGCAGCAATATAAAAATCTATGTGGTTGTGCTGCACTTGGCACTCGCCTTGTGTGATCATATCAGTTGCTGATTGGCTAGAAGTTCGCTTGCTGTATATGATTGGCTGGGACTCGGCTGCTTAATTATAAGGACAAAATTAGTTTAAGTAAGAAATCTTTACATAGCAAATCAAAGTCAGCTGTAGTATATGTGGAGGCCACTTTGGGTCATATGTACAAGGCACTAGAGTCTAAAAGACACCACACTCTTTCTCAAACATAGATATTAAGAATTTACTTGTCACATTTGTTCAAAATATATTTTGAAGACCTGACCATTATTGTATAACCTTTCAAGAAGCTTTTAACTTTAACTGTTGCTAGTGTATATTTGGTTTTGGTTCTATGTATATTCTCTTTTTATGTTTAATATTTCCTTTTGGAAAGGTAAAATACGTATCATTTTAGTAATTTTTAAAATTTAATGCCAATGCTTTCTCCCATGTCCTCTTTTTAATGTACATTTAAGGTCACTGATGCAACTCAAAACAAATTTGATATGCAATATTTCATAATTTCTATATAACAAATATTTCAATTTTCAGTCAAATTTCTTCTTTGGTTCTTTTTCTATTTAGAAAGGTGCTATTTTATTGATATATAGATTCCTTTTATTTCCTTCTGTTTCCAACTTCATTGGGTGGGTGCAACTATCTGCTTATGTCTCAGCTAGCTGTTTCTTGGGCCTCTTGGAGGGCAGCCATGCTAGGCTCCTGTCTATAGGAACGCCATAGCATTAGTAGTAGTGTCAGACATTGGAGCCTTTCCTTGAGATTGATCCCAAGTTGGGCCAGTTACTGTACCACCTTTCCCTCAGTCTCTTCTTCATTTTTGTCCTTGCAGTTCTTTTAGACAGGAACAATTCTGGGTCAGAACTTTTGACTGTGAGATGGGAATCCCATCCCTCCACTTAATGCCCTGTCTTTCTACAGGAGGTGGACTCTACCCCATTGTTGGGAATTTCATCTAAGGTCCCTCCTTCTGAGTCTTGCGTGTCTCTCACCTCTCAGGTCTCTGGTATTTTCTAGAGAGTATTCCCCCATCTCTCAGCATGCCAAGGTTGCATATTTTCATTCATTCTGCTGACACTCAGGGCTTTTCTCCTGTTCCCCCACCCAATAACTGATCATGTTCCCCTTTTCCCCTCCCCCTCCCTTCTCCTACCTGGGTCTTGCCTTCCCTCTGCCTCCAATGATTACTATCTTCGCCTGTGCAAATGGGATTAAAGTATCCTCACTTGGGCCCTTCAGCTTGTTAACCTTCTTGAATTCTGTGGGTTGTATCCTAGGTATTCTGCACTTTTTTTGCCCAATAGTGAGTGTATAATATGCTTGTCCTTTTGGGTCTGAGTTACCTCACTCAGGATGATATTTTCTAGCTCTATAAATTTGCCTGCAAAACTTATGATGTCCTCATTCTTAATTGCTGAGTAGTATCCCATTGTGTAAATGAACCACATTTTCTTTATCTATTCTTCAGTTGTGGAACGTCTAGGTTGTTTTGAGCTTCTGGCAATCTCAGATAAGGCTGCTAGAAACATAAAAGAGCATGTGCCCCTGTGGTATGGTGGGGCATCATTTGGGTATATGCCCAAGAGTGGTAGATCTGGGTCTTTAGGTAGGTCTGTTTCAAATTTCCTAAGTAACCTGTAGATTGCTTTTTAGAGTAGTTGTACCAGTTTGTAATCCACCGACAATGGAGGATTGTTCCTCTTACTCTACATCCTTGTCAACATGTGTTGTCACCTGAGTTTTGATCTCAACGATTCTGATTACTGTAAGGTAGAATCTCAGGGTTGTTTTGATTTGCCTTTCCCTGATGACTAAGGATTTACAACATTTCTTTAAGTGTTTCTTGGCCATTCGAGATTCCTTTGTTGTGAATTCTCTGTTTAGCCCTACAACCCATTTTTTGATTGAGTTATTTGGGTTTTTGAAGTTAGCTTCTTGAGTTTTTTATATATTTTGGACAGTAGCCCTCTATCAGATGTGGAATTAGTGAAGATTTCCCCCCAATCTTTAGGTTGGAAATTTGTCCTATTGACTATGTACTTTGCCTTGGAGAAGCTTCCCAGTTTCATGAGGTCCCATTTATCAATTTTTGATCTTAGAAACTTTGCCATTGGAGTTCTGTTTAAGAAATTTCCCTCCATGCCAAAAAGTTGGAATCTCTTCCCCACTTCCTCTACTGTTAGACTCAGTGTGTTTGGTTTTATGTTGAGGTCCTTGTTCTACTTGGACTTGAGCTTTGTGCAAGGTCACACATATGGATCTATTTTCATTTTTCTACATGAAGACTACCAGTTAGACCAGCACCATTTATTGAGATGCTTTCTTTTTTTCATTGTATATTTTGGGCGTCTTTGTCAAAGATCACATATCCATAAGTGTGTGGGTTTATTTCTGGGTCTTCAAATCTATTCCATTGATCAACCTGACTGTCTCTGTACTAATACCATGCAGTTTTTATCAGCATTGCTCTGTAGTACAGCTTGAGGTCAGGGGTCATGATTCTGCCAAAAGTTCTTTTATTATTAGGAACTGTTTTCTCCATTGTGTAAATGTGCCATATTTTCTGTATCCATTCCTCTGTTGAGGGACATCTGGGTTATTTCCAACTTCTGGCTATTATAAATAAGGCTGCTATTAACATAATGGAGCATGTGTCCTTATTACATGTTGGACCATCTTCTGGGTATATGCCCAGGAGTGGTATTTCTGGGTCCTCAGATAGTACTATGTCCAATTTTCTGAGGAACCACCAAACTGATTTCCAGAGTGGTTGTACGAGCTTACAATCCCATCATCAATGGAAGAATGTTCCTCTTTCTTCACAACCTCGCCAGCATATGCTGTCACCTGATTTTTGATCTTAGCCATTCTGACTGGTGTGAGGTGGAATCTCAGGGTTGCTTTGATTTGCATTTCCCTGATGACTAAGGATGCTGAACATATCTTTAGGTGCTTCTCAACCATTTGGTATTCATCAGTTGAGAACTACTCAGCTATTTAAAACAATGAATTTATAAAATTCTTAGGCAAATGGATAGATCTGGAGGATGTTATTCTGAATAAGGTAACTAAATCACAAAAGAACACACATGATATGCACTCACTGATAAGTGGATATTAGCTCAGATGCTGAGAATACCCAAGATTCAATTCACAAACCACATGAAACTCAAGAAGAAGGAAGACCAAAGTGTGGATACTTCAATTCTTCTTAGAAGGGGGGAACAAAATATCCATGGAAGGAGTTACAGAGAAAAAGTGTGGAGCAGAGACTGAAGCAATGACCATCCAGAGACTGCCCTTCCTGGGGATCCATCCCATAAACAACTACCAAACACAGACACTATTGTGGATGTCAACAAGTGCTTGCTGACAAGAGCCTAATATAGCTGTCTCCTGAGAGCCTCTAACAGTGCCTGACAAATACAGAAGTGGATGCTCACAGCCATTCATTGGACTGAGCACAGGGTCCCCAATGAAAGAGCTAGAGAAAGGACCTAAGGAGTTGAATGGGGTCTGAAGCCCCATAGGAGGAACATCAATATGAACCAACCAGTACCCACAGAGCTCCTAGGGAGTAAACCACCAACCAAAGAGTACATATGTTGGGACTCATGGCTCCAGCCGTATAGGCAGCAGATGATGGCTTAGTTAGTCATCAATGGGAGGAGATGCCCTTGGTCCTGTGAAGGCTGTATGCCTCAGTGTAGGGGAATGCCAGAGCCAGGAAGCAGGAGTTGGTTGCTTGGTGAGCAGGGGGAGTCGGGAGGGAATTGGGGTTTTTTGGAGGGGAAATCAGGAAAGGGAATAACGTTTGAAATGTACATAAAGAAAATATCTAATAAAAAAAAGGAATTGTTTTCTCTATCCTGGGTTTTTTGTTTTTCCATATGAAACTGAGAATTTGCATGTCTGTGAAGAATTGTATTAGAATTTTGATGGGGGATTGCATTGAATCTGTAGATTACTTTTGGTAGGATGACCATTTTTACTATGTTAATCCTACCAATCCATGAACACATGAACGTGGGAGATCTCTCCATTTTCTGAGGTTTTCTTCAATTTCTTTCTTGAGAGACTTGAAGTTCTTGTCATATAGATCTTTCACTTGTTTGGTTAGAGTTGCTCCAATCTATTTTATATTATTTGTGGCTATGGTGAAGGGTGCTATTCCCCTATTTTTCTTCTTACTCCATTTACCGTTTGTATAAAGGAAGTCTACTTAATAGTTTGAGTTAATTTTATATCTAGCCACTTTGCTGAAGTTGATTACCAGCTATAGCAGTTCTCTGGTAGAACTTTTGGTGTTGCTTATGTAAACAGTAATATCACCTGCAAATAGTGAAATCTTGATTTCTTCTTTGACAATTTTAACCCTTTGATCTCCTTTTGCTGCCTTATTCCTCTAGCTAGAACTTTGAGTACTATATTGAATAGATATGGGAAGAGTGGGCATCCTTGTCTTGTCCCTGATTTTAGTGGGATTGTTTCAAGTATCTCCCCATTTAATTTGATATTGGCTGTTGGTTTGCTGTATATTGCTGTTATTAGGTTTAACTGTGGGCTTTGAATTCCTGATCTCTCCATCATGAAGGGGTGTTGTATTTTGTCAAATGATTTTCAGAATCTAATCATATGATTTTTTTCTTTGAGCTTGTTTATATAGTGGATTACCATAATGGATTTTGCTATGTTGAACCAACCTTGAATCCCTTGGATGAAGCCTACTTGATTGTAGTTCTTGTGTTTTGATGTGTTCTTGGATTAAGTTTGCTAGAATTTTATTGAGTATTTTTGCATCATTATTCCTAAGTGATATTGGTCTGAAGTTCTCTCACTTTGTTTGGTCTTTGCATGGTTTAGGTATCAGGGTAACTGTGATTTCATACAATGAATTAGGTAGTGTTCCTTCTGTTTCTATTGTATGAATAGTTTGAGGAGTGTTGAGACTTGCTTTTCTTTGAAGTTCTTCTAGAATTCCTCGATAAAGCCATCTGCCCCTTGGGCATTTTTTTGGCTGGGAGGTTTTTAATGACTTCTATGTCCTTAGGAGATATGGGCCTATTTAGATAGCTTACCTGCTCTTGACTTAACTTTAGTACATGGTAATCTGTATTGAAAATTATCCATTTAATCTAGAGTTAACTTTGCTACAAGTTTGTCTATCTTGTTGATTTTCCCAAAAAACAGCTTTTGGTTTTGTTCTATTTGGTTGATTTCAGCCCTGACTTTGACTATTTCCTGTCATCTATTCTCCTTGGGTGTGTTTGTTTCTTTTTGTGCTAGGGCTTTCAGGTGTGCTATTAAGTTGCTAATGTAAGATTTCTCCAATTTCTTTAAGAGGGCACTTAGTGCAATGGATTTTCCTCTCAGCACTGCTTTCATTGTGTCCCATAAATCTGAGTATGCTATGCCGTTATTGTCATTGAATCCTAGGAAGTCTTTAATTTCTTTCTTTATTTCTTCCCTGAAGATCATGGTGTAGAGAGTTGTTAAATTTCCTTGGCTATAAAGGTTTTCTGTTGTTTTTGTTGTTATTGAAGTCTAGCCATAGTCCTTAGTCCATGGTGATCTGATAGAATGTGTGGGATTATTTTAATCTTCTTGTATCTGTTAAGGTTTATTTTGTGACTAATTATATATAGTCAATTTTGGGGAAGGTACCATGAGGTGCTGAGAAGAAGGTATATTCACTTGTTTTAGGGTGGAAGAAGGTATATTCACTTGTTTTAGGGTGGAATGTTCTGTATATAGCTGTTAAATTTAATTCTTAACCTGTAGCAGGACCACCTCTATGTAAACGCCAGGGGGTCACATAGCTGCAAAAACATCTCCTGCAGGAGGAGCTAACTAAGACCTTCCTGAGAAACCAAGGAATTCGGGCAGAGACAATGATAGCCGATTGGAATTGTTATTTAGAAGAGATGCTTTCTTGGGACCAATGGAGCACAGGTGGGGGGCTATTAAAGGAAGTTCTCAGTCTGGAGCCTGCCTCCTGTGTCCCTGAGTTGCTGCTGGTCTTTTGGGAGGCCTTCAGACTCTGGTGTCTTCAAAGGGACAGACATGTTGATGATCTACCCTGTGGAAGGTGTAGGCCAGAAGGAGTTGGAGATCCAGTGAAGGAGGATGGTCCCATGTCAGCTGGTCTCCTCAGGGTTTTTGCTGCTGAGGTCATTTGAGCGGATCTCTTGCCTGTTGTCATCTGTGCAGCAGGTCTCCTGACAGACTTTCAGACTGTGGATTCTGCTGTCATGGATGCAGCAGATCTCCTGAGAGGCCTTCAGACTGTAGAGTCTTCAGAGGGGCAGAAATACTGATGATCTGAGTACTTGTTACTTATGTGTAGAAATTCCCATTATCCACATAGTAGTTCATCAACTTCCATTTCTCCAGCTCCAGAGAATCTAGTACCATCTTCTTACCTTTGTGGGTACCAGGCATAAACTTAGAAGCTGCTAAAATACTCATACATACAAAATAAAATTTAAAAAAATCTTAAAAATGATTGCCTTCATCATGAGCCCTAGGTTTGGCTACATTGTATTTCCATTTTCCTTTAATTTGAAAGACCCCTGAAGAGGGGAGACCCTCACTCAAGTCTCAAGATGATACGGACCCCCTCGCCAAGAACTCACTAGAGACCATCCTTGCTGCAATCACATGAAGTTTATTGATAGGAACCAGCGCACTGGGGACGACTCGTATCCCATGCAGGTGTAGAGGAGTTCTACCCCAAGTAGCTGGAAAAGGGAATATTTAAACAAACAAACAAACAAACAAACAAACAAAAAACAAAAACACAACCCAAGGGGGTAGGTAGGGCGTTATTGGAAAATATGGGAAATACCAGTGAAAAATCACAAGGGAGAACTAAAAATCCCAAGGGGAAACTCCCTGCTTCTCATGATTATGCTCAAGATTTTAATCTAACTTTTGTGGTCAGCCAGTTCCAGGAACAGGGTGTGGTCAGCCAAGCTCCTGCAACAGGTTGCTTCAGGGCCCAACTATTTTTCTTTCTTGGTTCCAACTTGGTCTAGGGGATCAAACTTAAATTTTCTACCTTACAAATTCTACACCTAAAAATAGCTCCTTGATTTTTTTTAATGATATATTCAACACTCGATATTGTGTTGTTAAATATTCATTCTTCTTATTTATTATTATTATTATTATTATTATTATTATTATTATTATTATTATTATTAATGTGGTGGTGGTGGTGTATAGCTTTATCTAATTGTGATCAGATGATATAGGATGTTTTTCCAAATTCATTTACTTTTTAAGACATGGTATATGTTAATATGTGATATAATATAATGAAATAACATGGCTGCTAAGAAAATGTATTCTCTGGTGTTGGTAGGAATGTCTTGTTGAAGCCTGTAAGGCAGTTTGATAGTTTGATCTTAATGCCATTTAATTCCAATATTTCTTTGTTCATTTTTTTTCCTACTTTATCTGCCTATGAGTTTTTGAAGTCATGTACTCTTACTGTGTTTGAGGTTGATTAGTGATTTGAAATCTATTAGTGTTTGGTTTATAAATCTGGATATGTGGTATATATATATATATATATATATATATATATATATATATATATATATATTATATATTATATTTTTATTTTCTTCTTTATTTATTTTTCTCTTTGTGTTAGTATGTATGATCTCTATATCCTCTTTATATATATTGTTTTTTTTCTATTTTTTTATGTATTTATATATTTATATGTGTTTGTTTTATATATATATATATATATATATATATATATATATATATATATATATATTCTTTTTACAAAGTTATATATACACATTCATTCCTTTTACATTCCTTTTAAATAACTATATAGCTGTGTGTGTGTGTGTGTGTGTGAGAGAGAGAGAGAGAGAGAGAAAGAGAGAGAGGGAGAGAGAGAGAGAGAGAGAAAGAGAGAGAGGGAGAGAGAGAGAGAGAGAGAGAGAGAGAGAGACTGTACCATTAGAGAATCTTCCTTCTGCAGCACACAGGAACAAACACAGAGAACCATAGTCAGACAATATGCAGAGAGTGAGACTTACACTCAGCCCTAAACCTGATGTCTGTCAAACCCTTCTCCTCAGAGTCAGGAAACCCTGTGTCAGACACCAAGAAAAGCAAGGCCTTCTACACATAAGAGGATTAATGAACGTATAAATTCAGAGACTGGGACAGCATACCCAGGGCCTGCACCCATATCTGCATCAGATAGGTTCCTAGAGCTGAAGGAAGAATTCGACACATGTCCGAGTATCTACCTCAGAAGATAACTACAATCAATAACTATTTATAAATGAAAATTTCGTTTTCTCCAAGATAATGTCACTGGAGAAACAAACTACTCCAAAGAGTAAGCTGTACCCCCTTCAGGAGTTGTCCAGCAGAATATAAACCCAATGACTTTTTGAGGTCCTTTATCTCATAATGTGATGTCAGGGATTTTTATTACTTCCTTTTAACAAGTTTTTCTCTGTTTTTCATTTTCTTTTTTTATTTTGTACCCTCCAGGACCTTTGCATACCCTCCAGGACTTTTGCATATATAGCCTGACTTCCAATATTGCTTCTACAGGATTCTTCAGTGTGCTCATGAATGGGTCTTTAGGTCTGTATATGTTTCTTTTGCTTTTTCATGGGCTCATTAACTTATTTTTATTCTGATTTGTTTCTTTTTGTTTTATTTTATATTTTATTTTATTACTTTCTCCTAGATGCCAGTTCATTTCCTAATAAGGCAAAGAAAGAGAGTGTATTCAGATGAGAGGGGAGGTAGAGAGGTAGTGGAAAGAATTAAAGAGAGGGAAAATATAATTACTGTGTATCATATGAAACAAAATTATTTTCAATTCAGCAAAACAATAAAATAAAATAAAATAAAATAAAAGGAATTTATGAGTACTAACCCTGCTCTATACAGAATATTTTGACTGAAGAGAAGTATAAACATACACAAAGATCCTCAGGGGAAAAAAAGCAAGATAAAGAATCAAAGAAACCAAGAACCACCACAAAATCAATAGAACAAGAACAAGTAACACACATCTGTCAGTAATAATTCTAATACTAATGGCCTCAATTAAAAAAAAAAAAAAAAAAAACCACAGAAAACCAGGTCCTTTTTCTACCTCCAGAAGAAGCACATTTCAACGTCAATGATAAATATTATCTTAGTTATAAAATGAATATATACATACACTCACATACACACATATGTATGAATGTAGGCATATATGTATGTATATATGTATGTATGTGTGTATGTATGTATATGTATATATATATATATATATATATATATATATATATATATATATATATGTGTGTGTGTGTGTGTGTGTGTGTGTGTGTGTGTGTGTGTGTGTGTGTGTCTGTATGATGGTTGAGCAAGCACTGACTTATGATTGTGGCAGAGTGTTATGAGGGTCGTTTTGTTGCTCTCTTTAGTTGAACAGTAGTATTTGATTTTCACCAAGGTTCCTAGGTGTCACTTTGTCACTAAAGCATCATCGTGCATGGGTTCTATCTTATGGAGTGGCCTTTAAGTCAAGTCAAATATTTGTTGGTTTCTCCTGCAAACTTTGTGCCATCATTGTGCTAGCATATCTTACAAACAGGACACCATTGTAGATTGAAGTGTGGTAGTTG
This sequence comes from Mus minutoides, assembly GCA_902729485.2. Taxonomy (NCBI): domain Eukaryota; kingdom Metazoa; phylum Chordata; class Mammalia; order Rodentia; family Muridae; genus Mus; species Mus minutoides. The sequence continues at coordinate 245,928 of LR750268.1, forward strand.
GCTTTGGTGTTTATGTTTCTCTTTTGATAGTGTGTAGAGTACCTTCTAGTACATGAACACTAGCCTGTGGGTGTGAAAGTTCTAGGTAGGCACTAGCTTACTTCAGCAGCAGGACATTGATGTTTCCTGCTATTTGATGATTTCATTTAGATTGCCTTCATGTGTGTATATATTTAGGACACTTGTTATGTATTTGGATGCCATACTATCACTCATATGGCCCTTAAGTTTAGCTGTCCCTTGAGATATTCTATACCTCATCCACTTCTTCATCCCCACACTCTGATACTCTATTCTACACACCCTTACCCATCCATCCATAACTATTTATTCTACTTCTCCTTAGGGAGTTTCATGCATTCTCCTTAGCCCCTTAGACTATACCAAACTTGTTTTGTTCCACAGATTGTAACTTTGGCTATCATTGACTTAATAAACTATAATCCACATGTGAGTGAGTGCATACCATATTTGACTTCCTGGATCTGGGTTACCTCACTTTGTATGATTTCTTTTCTAGTTCTATTCATTTACCTGCAAATTTCATAATTTCTTTTAATGGCTGAGTTAAAAAATTATACATTCCATTCTGTAAATATATCACATTTTCTTTGTCTATTAATCTCTTGTTTATAGTTTATGGCTATTATGAGTAAAATAATCATTGAACATGGTTGAGCTAATGTGTCTGCGGGAAGATGAAATGTCTTTTTGGTATAGCCCCAAGAGTAGCAAAGCTGGATTTTGAAGTAGGTTGATTCTTATCAGCCTGAGGAACTGCTACTAATTTTCAGAGTGACTATAAAGGTTTGCAGTCCCACCCTCAGTGGATAAGAGTTTCTCTTATCCCACACCATCACTGAAATGAGTTGTCATTTGTTTTATTGATTTTAGCCATTCAGACAGGTGTAAAATTAAATCTCAAGGAAGTATTTTTTGTTTTGAATTTTTGGGATGATTAAGGATATTGAACATATTTTTAAATGTTTCTCAGCCATTTGAATTTCTTCTTTTGAAGTTTCTGTTTAATTCCGCACCACATTTTTATAGGGTGATTTGTTGTGTTAGTATTTTTTGAGTTCTTCATATATTTTGAATATTAGTCCTCTATTGGATATGTAGTTGGTAAAATAAAAATTTTTGCCATCTGTAGGCTGCTGCTTTTTCAGAATACTAGAGTCCATTGACATGAACTAGCTTTTCTGATTTGTGAAGTACAATTTGTTGTTGATCTTCATGCATGTGCTATTGGTGTTCTGTTCAGAAATTATGTTTTTTGTGTGCTGGTGTGCCCATGGTAAAAGCTATTCCTCAAATTCTCGTTTATCAGATTCATTATATCTGGTTCTATCTTGAAGTATTTGTTCCATTTGGAATTATGTTTTGTGCAGTACGCTAACTGATGATTTATTTGTATTCTTCTACATGCAACCCTCCAATTTGATGAGCACCAATTCTTGATGAGGCTGTCTTTTTCCAGTGTGTCTTTCTTGCTCCATTATAAAAACTCAGGTCTCCATAGATTATGTATGGGTCTTTAATTTGAAATCATTCAACATGTCTGTGTTCTAACTCAATCTTTATTATTATAGCTCAATAGTACAATTTGCACCAGGGGAAAAGGAAATCACCAGCAGTTTGTTTATTCATTATTAGCTATCATGTGTGTGATTGTGTGTGTATGTGTGTATCCACAGGAAGCTGAAAAATGTCCATTCAAGATCCCTGAAGAATTGTGTAGGAATTAATGGGTATTGCATTGAATTTGTAGATTGCTTTTAGTAGAATAGCCATTTTTACTTTATTAATCTTACCATTCCACCAGTATGGGAAATTTTTCTATCTTCTGATATCTTCTTTAAATTCTTTTTTCAATGTCTTAAGACACAAGTCTTTCACTTACTTGATTAGAGTTATTCCAAGCTTTTTTTATATTTTTGAGGCTAATGGAAAAGCTGTTGTTTACTTGATTTCTTTCTTAGTCTATTTGCCATTTGTATATAAGAAGGATATTAAATTTTTAAGTTAATTTTATACCCTGCTACATTGCTTAAAGTATTCATCAGCTCTAGGATTACCCCACTGGTATTTTAGGGTTGCTTATGTACATTCTCTTATCATCTGCAAATAGAGATACTTTGAGTTCCTCCTTTCCAATTTATATTTCTTTGATCTTCTTCAATTGGTTTATTTCTCCAGCTAAGACTTCAAGCACTATATTGAATAGATATGAAGTGGACAACTCTGATTTTATTGAAATTGCTTCTTTTTTTTTTTTTTTTATTTAAGTTGATGTTGGCAAAAGGTTAGTTGTAAACTGCCTTTATTTTGTTGAAGCGTGTTTCTTATATCCATAATTTCTTGAGGAGTTTCATTTGAAGAGATGTTGTATTTTGTCAAAGGTCTTTTCTTAATCTAATGAGATAATCAGCTTTTGTCTTTAAGTTTGATTATATGGTGAAAATCATGTATTAATTTATGTATGTTGAACCATCGCTGCCTCTCTGGGAAGAAGCCTCTTGATCATGGTGGATATATTGTTTTTGTTTTTGATGTGTTCTGGGATTCAGTTCCCAAGTATTTTATTGAGTATTTTCACATCTATGTTCCTAAGGAAAACTTGTCTGTAATATGTTTCTTAGTTGTATCTCTATGTGGTTAACGTAACATCAGAGTAACTATGATCCCAGAAGACAAATTGTTCTCTCTCTAGTTTGCAGAATTAATTGAGAAGAATTGGCACTAAAACTTCTTTGAAAGTCTGGTAGGATTCTGCACTAATACCTGGCCTATGTTCTTTTTTGGTTGGGAGAATTTTCATGATAGCTTCTATTTCACTAGGGATTAAAGGTCTGGTTAAATTGCTGATCTGAACTTGATTTATGTTGATAAGTGGTGTTTATTTAGAAAATTATCCATTTCTTTTAGATTTTTCAACTTGATAGAGTTCAGGTTTTGAAGCATGCCCCTTTGAGTGTCTGGATTTCCTCGTCATTTGTTGTTATGTCCCACTAGTCATCTCTCATTTTGTTAAATTGATAATTTTCTTTCTCCACGATCAAGTAGGCTTCATCCCAGGGATGCAAATTTGTTTTAATATATGAAAATCCATTAACGTAATCCACTATATAAACAGACTTAAAGAAAAAAAGCCATATGATCATCTCCTTAGATACAGAAAAAGCATTTGACAAAATACAATACCCCTTCATGTTAGAAGTATTGGAGAGATCAGGAATTCAAGGCCCACACCTAAACATAATAAAAGCAATTTACTGCAAACCAACAGCCAATATCAAATTAAGTGGAGACATACTTGAAGCAATTCCACTGAAATCATGGACAATACAAGAATTCCTACTTTCCCCATATCTATTCAATAGAGTACTTGAAGTGTTAGCAAGAACAAAAAGAGATGAAGGGGATACAATTTGGTAAAGAAATAAAGGTATCACTATTGCAAATGTTATGATAGTCTACATAAGTGACCCCAAAAATTGTACCAGAGAACTTCTCCAGCTGATAAACAACTTCAGCAAAGTGGCTGGATATAAAATTAACTCAAAGAAATCAGTCGCCTTTCTCTTTTAATTTGGCATGAGTTTTCCAATCTTACTGACATTTGTCAAAGAATAAACTCTTTGTTTTATTGATTCTTTGGGGATTTTTTTGTTTGTTAGTTTTTGTTATGCTTTTGTTTCTATTTTATTAATTTCAGACTTGAATTTGCTTTCTTGCCATCTACTCTTTTTAAGTATGATTCTTCGTTTATATTCTAAAGCTATCAGATGTGCTAATATAGGATCTCTCCAAAATTTTATGTAGGCACTTAAAGCTAAGAAATTGACTTCATTGTGTCCCATAGTGTGAGAACTTTGTATTTTTATCCAATTTTACCTTCTGTCTTGAATCATTATTTTCATTCAGTGATGAGTTACTGTTTCAATGAATCTGTAAGCTTCCTATTTCTGGATTGGCTATTGTGATGATCAGAACATGGAACACATCTTTTCTAGCCCTTCTGGCTTTAAATTTCCCTACCAAATAATCTTTTGTTATTTTTCATGAGCAGCTTTTATTGGCTTTTTGAATCCTGTTTTTAGTGTTTTAATCACTCATGCAGGGAGCCTCTTTTCAGTTCATGTTTATTTGGTATTCTGTAGTCCTTTTATACCTTAAGGACATTCTTTTATCTAGATTTTGGAGATTATGATTTCATTGAAAATATGTTTTAAGTATTTTCTTCCGTGCCTATAATTCATATATTTTGTCTTTACACAGCATCCTAGAAATACTGCATGATTCTTTCATGGTTTTAATAATTTAGCATCTTCTTTCATCGAGTGACCAGATTTCTATGCCTACCTTCAAATCCTGATATTCTGTCTTCCACCAAATTTATTCTATTGGTGAAAATTTCCATTGAAACTTTTGTTTGACTGAAAATTTCAATTCTAGATTCATTTCAGTTTGGTTTTTTCTTTGGTATTTCTTTATCTTTATTGAATTCCATTTTTATATTCTGAATTATCTTCCTTATTTCATTAAGCTATTTCTTTTCATGGACATCAGTAAATATAATCCCATCTTCACTAAGTTCATTTACATATTCATTTGAGTCCTGTTTAAATATTTGATCATGTTTATAGGTATTCTTTTAAATTAGGTATTTAGAATTTGTCTAAGTAGTTCTCCTGATTTTTATGGTATTTGAGATTTTAGGTGTAGTTTCCTGCTACCAAGACTAAGAATTGTTGTGACAAATTCTCATAGCTACAAGAGCATGTATAAATGGAGGGCACACAAGTATCTCCACAGATTTAGAGTATATCAAAAAGAACACCATTCAGTGATCCAAATATGTGTTCATTTCTCTGAGGCAAAATTCTTAGAATGTGATCACTCTTATAATCTATCTGTGAACACTGAAGAGGTAGTAGCTAAGTTGCTTGAGCCTTAATTGTGTATAAGTATAGATGATGAAAACCATCCCTACTCACAATGTATGTCACCGTAGATGACTTATAGCTGTAAAGATCTATACAGTCCTAGAAGAGGGCAGGTGTGCTCCAGGCCTAATCAAAGGCTAGCAGGGCTACAGGAAAAATTTGGGTGAGCCGCCAATGTGCAGGTTTTGGCCTCATGCTGAAGAAGTATGATTTTGTGTGCTGTTAAATGTGTGTAGAGACATCAGGTTCTTCAAGGCTCATGCCTACCTCTGTGTTCTATGAAAAAAATAAAAGCCCTCATGCTATTTAGAGGGTTGGAGTATTTTATTTTTCAACTTTGTTGCCCAAGGTTGAGGTAAGAACAGGAAGATACATTACTTGATCCTATTCTGGTGGACATGTTTATAGGAACATGTAAAAGTTACATGTTAAAGTTGGGAAGGAACTTTGCCTATTCCTAAAAGTCAAGGCTTAGACACGGACTCTTCTAGCAGCAGGTATACTTGGAATATACTTCACAATGCAGGCATGCTTGGAATTGGGGGAAGGGTGCCAAAGACAACACTAGCCTGCCGCTTCTTGTTTTTTAAAACTAAAAGCAGAAACTAAGTCAAATGTTAGTCTTTGCTCTTATGAAGTTAGTTTAGTGGGGAGTATCAACAGGGGGAGGCCCCGGAAAGATCTTAGTCAGCCATCATCTTGCTCTGCCTTTAAAAATTAAAATTTAATCAGTTAAAAGTTTATATAATTAAAGTTCTTATAAAATTTAATCATGGATAAGATTAAATATAGGAACCTTAAATTAATCACCACTCATTAATTTTTGACCAATAATTTTGGTAGGTGTGTAGATGTATAAAGTTTGATCATCTTTGCCATCTTAAACAGTCTCTTCAGATATTTGTTTAAAAGAAAAACTGTAGTGACCCAATATATAGATGGGTTGCACTGGGAATTTTCTGTTCCTATTTTCTAATAAAGGGTAATAATAGCTAAATAATCAATCAACAAGATGATCAGATTTCTAAAACTAAAGGCCAATTAACCAGAAATGAGGAAAGAGAAAGAAAAACAAATCTGATTATTTATTCAGTGGCAGGATTTCCAAAACCATGCCTGAGCAATAAGATTGCTGCATCAAGTAATTATTTCCACGGCACCAAGTTCCCTTGATGCTGTTGATTGATGTCTTATTTCCACTCAGATTTACAGCTGCTTGCAGGTGTCTTCATTATTGTCAATGATTCTTGTATGGAACTGGTCACCTGAACTCCATCTTTATCCAATAACTCAATGTGAATTTCTCTTCTGTTTTCATTTGCATTTCTGAGATGATCAATTATTCCAAATGTGACCAGCAGGACCAACAGCATTCTATCCCATGTAGAACCATTGTTTGTGCTGTTAGGGTAAGTGTCTACATCCTACTAGTTAGGCCTGGACTAAAGAAGTAGAAACCAGGCAGGAGATTTTAGCTTCCTGCTATATTAGTATGATTTGAGTTTGGGGGTATACAAGACAACAAACACCTTTCTTTTTTTCTCTGGGCTAATTTGAATATTAAATTCTCTCACAGCAGACAGGCTTGCTTCAGGCCACTGTCTTTTCTGTGATAGCATGTCTGAATGTGATGCTGTCATTGAGTCAGTGCCAGCCCGTCTTAGAATATTCATTGTTTACAGCAGTGCCTCACTTGTTCAGAGCCGTTTTCCCAACACATAGAACAATCTTCATCTGTTAAAATTAATACAGAGTAAACAATCCAAAGCAAAGTGTTTTCTCAACTGCTACATCTACTCTAGTAGTGATAAACAGGCCCCCAAAACCTGGGCGCTGTCCCGAGGCGAAAAATTCATGGAAAACTTAGTCTCCTGGAATCGTGGCATCCTGTATAAAGAATGCCCCAATGTCCTTGCTTCAGTTGGTAAACAGATCTGTGTGCTTTCCCTTAATATTGCTTTGTTACATATAGCTAAGTTAGATTCTTCACTAGTCCTAGGCAGTCCTTGAGCCAACCCTGGGCATGGATAGCTAAGTCACTGCCCTAAGCAGGAATTTACCATTATCTAGGAAGAAGGAAGTTTGTGATCTAAGGAGGAACCAGAGTAGAGACTTAGAACTATAGATAGCTCACTTACACCCATACACAAGTATTTACAATGGCCTAGGGGGAAGGTGGACTATACAATAGACTAGAACAGGGACTATGGCATGGGCACGAAGCCCTTGCCCCTGACTTCTAAGATTAAGTGGACCTTAGGTGGGCTGCTTTTGATTCCCAGTTGTTAACACTGAATTTTATCCCAGTTGGTTCCTGCCAGGCATTCCGGGTTTGCATTCCTCTGTTTTGTGTAATAATCCAGTAACCTCTTTGTATCTTGCCGAGTATCTCCTAACTTCCCCATTTTCTTCTGTATAAAAAGTCTGATACTCAATGTGACAAATTACATTCAGATCCACACTCCCTTGTGTCCAGTCTGTCACCTCCCTTTTGCTGACTCCTTTGCCCACCTGTAACCAGAACCCAAGTTTCACCTGTGGATTGAGGACCCAAGTGAGGTTCATCTGCAGCACTCAACCATGTTTCTAAATGCTCAATAAACTAACACATTGGAGCTATTTTTATGTGCAGGAAAGCTATGGCTTCTGTCAACATTAAACTGACATATACAATGTACACTGAACAGTAGACCTTTCACAGGATCCAATATGGTCTATGTTCTCCATCATCAATGAAAACAATCCCTTTAACACTATATATGAATATGTGAAATTATTTCTCTCAATGTGTTTGCTTAGCAGTATAAAGTGCTTAGCTCAAAGGTAGACACTTATGAGTAGCAGATTCTTAGTAAATATAATGCCTGCAAGTACATAGGACCTAAGCAGAAAGCCAGAATAGAGGGAATAACTAGTTAGTTTGAAAGCAACATGCTTGGAGTGGACAAAAACAAAGGCCAGGACTGCATAACACTGACATTTTTATTAGAATTCATTTGTAACAAATGGAACCTGTGTCAGCAAAGAACTGATTTTCATACAGACTTCTTTCGCCACCAATGTAACGAAGTAAGAAAATAAAAAGCACGCCTTTCATTCTGTAAAACACTTACGCGCACTACTAATTAGAGGTAATTGTATTTTTTAACAAGCCATTTTACAAGTTATTTTTTTTTTGAATTTTCAGTCTATGCATCCAGAACGAGAGCAAAGAACACAACTGTTATCTTTGTAAAGACACTCCAAGCTCGTATGGCAAAGCCATGTAACGGATGGATAGGATGGATCTGTAGCCTTCTGACCTCTGCTGGAGTATCAGGGCACCCATATACCCAATGGAAATCAAAACCAAAGGAGAAAAAAAATAGGAAGGGGATTTTAAAATGACAAGAAAGACTGAAACAAAGCTAACCCAAAACTCAGCAGGAAAAAACAAACCGTGTATGCTACTAGGCATTTTTTCCTTTCCTGCTGTGATGTGTTGCTATCCACAGACACACAAATGAACTTCTGAAGCAGTTCCTTACAGATGGGTTCAAGTAATAACATTATTGGGTGTAGAATCAATAGGGCAGTGCATAGTACAAAGGTGTAGAAAGTGCGAAGTTCCCTAGAGGCCCTTCCCTCCCCTGGCTGTCCTTGCCTTGTCTAACCATGCAAACCATTTTTAAAAAAGAGCTAAAATAAAGTTCTGTACAAATCACTTTTATATATTTGATATTTTACCATTGTAACTAATTACAAAATTATACATAACTACACATACATAGGTAAATAATAGCACCGTACTGGTTATGATGATGAAAATAACTGGAAACTTGGATGTTTGTGGTACTGGTAGATACTGATGTTTACCTGGGAAATTAAACTTGAATGGTCATAAAGCAAAGTAGAGAGTGGAATGCACATCAGTGACAGTGGGGAGTTAGTTCTAGGAACAGCTCCTGATTCTGGAGTAATGCCCACCTCATCCTCCTGCAGGACACATCCCATCCATTTCTTTTGGTGATTACTGTCATCGTTCCTGCCATACAGGCAGTTTTGTTGCCGAGAGACAAACTGCTCACTGGCCAGTCATTCTGGTGTGTGTGATATTCCATTAGATCTAACATGTCCAAAGTGGCATGTCTAGATGACACAATAACCTATCGGACCTCCCTTGTTTCACTAAAACAAAATCACAGCACTGAGCAACCGGGCACTTGGATAAACCTTCAATGGTACAAGTGAAAAGAAAACAATAGACTCACACAGTGCACATTCTATCTGGTTCTGATGTAGGTTAGAGAGTCTCATTCTGAGGTAGCCTTCTAGTTTCTTTTTTTAGTATTATATATATATATTTCTATTTTTGTCTTTTTTTTGTTTTTGTTCATTTTTTTAAATTTTTGTTTTTTGGTTTTTTTGGTTTTTTTTTACAAAAAAAAAGCTCAAATATGATAGTTGCAAGTGTTTGGTCTCTAGGATTTTATTCTGCTAGTGATGGGAAGATGTGAAAACAAATACCCTTCCATGCAGAACATCATGAAGCTAAAATTAAACCAAAATATTATACCTGTATCAAAACTCTTTCAGAGTTCTCAGTATTTGTGGAGGGTAATTTAAAATCATATAGCATGTGGCAAACTCATGCCATCATCCATGGCTTCCTATGGAAATGTTTGGGGATATATATATATATATATATATATATATATATATATATATATATATATATGTATATATTATTGCCCCTTTCAGAAAAATCCTAATGGAATATCAAATATATCCTGAAGTTGTTTCTATAAGTAAGACTGGTGGTTACTTCATGCTCCAGAGCAGATTTGGAAGGGATCTGAAGTGAAACAAGTTGCTCTTCCTGATATGACAACAATGAGGAAAGGAGAGGCCCTGATTATCCAAGCACTTTGGGCTGCTACAGTCACTAACATCCCCCACTTGGCTGAAAACTAGGAATGCATATTATTCAAAGAGTTTATATACATATGGTGGACAGACAATGTTTTCATTGAAAGAGAAACAAATGTGAACACCTAATGGAAATCAGAACTGAAAGGTAAAAAGAAATGCTATTAAAATAGGTATCAATTATAAGGCACTATAAATGCGGAACTAAAACCGAATGAAACAGCACAGCGCCTCCCAGGAATGCCGCTGCCACAACATGTTTCTGACTGAAAAGAGTAACATGAGTTTGGCTTTGCCCCTGTTACATATCATAAATGCAAATTTCATAGCACGTACTATAGACAATATATGATTGAATATACTTTAAAAAAAAAACTTGATAGCTGATATATTACAACATTCTTCCCTCCTAAAGGGATATGCACTGACCTTTCCCACATGCACACCTCTTAGATATTTTAACAATTGTTATTGCACTAGAGTGTTTAGAAATATTGAATTTTGTCGGAAGCCTGGCTAACAAAACAGTATTTGTGGATATGGTTGGGTAGATGGGGGAATACGAGGCCAGAAAGTTAGGGGCGAGGCTCAATAATCAATGATGTGTACTCCTCAATTCCCTTTACAAATTAAAATTTCACAATACTAAAAGTAACTTGAAAAAGATGTTTACAATCACTTTCTATACTTAAAATAAAAAATTAAAACAAACAACCCCCCCAAAAAAACCTAAACCATTGAAGAACCGAATGGCAATTAAATCTTTGTGTGGACATACTGTCTATATACACATAGATACCCTTAAAATATAGATATCTATGTATATATACATGTTAGCAGCATCTTTATACTTTGCGCCTCCCTGTTGATTCCAAAAAGAAAACAAAGAAAAACAAAATTCCCCTTGAAGCTTGCAGAGAATGGGCACTTTCTCATCAGTTATACGAACAAAACATGTGAGTAATAGCTGTTGAGACAGGTACTGTAGACTGAGCATTGCCCAAAAATGTGCAACGTTTCAAATTATTCGATATTTCTACAGTAAGATATTACAGATAACCATTCTACAGCTTAAAAAGACCTAGAGTTTAGAAATTAAAAAAAATGAAGAATTACATAATGTTTTAAGTTTACTTTATCGAATGATACATTTTGTTTAAAAAAAAAAGTTTACATAGTTAGAAATGAAGCACAGGTCAGCAGAATCTTTACAACAAAAAAATGAAATCAAGGACTTTCTCTTTTTAAACATCCCCACCCTTACCCCTAAAATGTAAGTATGAGTGGTACGGGGAAAGGGGTGATGTTGAAGCAGAGTCCACCTCATGTGAGAAGCCATACCAGCAAATTCTTTGTGCTGAACTGAGGCCCACAGGCAAGCTCTCTCTGTCCCTATCAAGCAATCCTGAACAAGACGGTGGTTCTTTGCTGTAATTTCTTCTTCCCTTTATTTTTGAATCCTTGAGGTATCTGGAAATAAAATTCTTCAGATGCCTCCTAAGTCAGGATTCTTGTTATTATTTTTCAGGTTAGATGATTAAACTGTGAATTCTTGGTCCACTTGGAAGAGTTTGTTTTTTTGTTTGTTTGTTTTGTAATAGTCCCACTAAGTGGCTGTTAGCTAGAAGTTAAGAAGGACTTCTCAAGTGCCCTGTATGGCTCAGAAGAGACTCCATGGATAGCGAAGGGCCTGTAGTAAAAATCCAGAAGGGGTCAGGGGTTTCTACGTTGCATAGTGATCAAAGCTGCCCAGGTATTCTAGTGCGGCTCGATAGCAGAACTGGTATTGATCCTGTAGGACACAGGGTATGGGGAGAGAAATGAAGAAAGTAGATGTTTTAATTAAGAAATAAAATCAGTATTGTAAAGAAAAATTATATCTATAGAGCAGCAATGCTACCACTTTAATTCAGCCCGATGAACAACAGACAATGAACAAAAAACAATTAACCATGTGGGGGATTTAACTTCACCAGTCAACCCAATACAGGCTCCTAATTCCAAGCCAAAATAACTCCAGTGAATATTACAATCCAGTGTAGGGGATGCCAGGGTGGTAAGGTAGGAGTGGGTGGGAGGGGGAGTACCCTCATAGAAGCAAAGGGAAGGAGGATGGGATAAAGGGGTTCTGGAGGGAAAAATCGGGAAAGGGGATAACATCCGAAATGCACATAAATAAAATATCCAGTAAAATAAATAATTAAGAGAAAATGCCTCCATAAGACTGTGCTTTAGAAAAGCAAGTGGGACATTTTCTTAATTAGTGATTGATGTCAATGGGCCAAGCCCATTGGGAGTGGGGTCTTCCCTGGAATGGTAGTCCTGGGTTCTAAGAAAGCACTCTAAGCAAGCTATGAGGAATGAGCCAGTAAGCGGTATCCCTCCATGGCTTCTGTATCATCTCCTGCCTTGAGGTTCCTGCCCTGTTTGAGTTCCTGTATACTGGTGATGAACAGTGCTATGTAAGTGTAAGCCAAATAAACCCTTTCCTTACCAACTTGCTTCTAGTCATGGTGTTTTGTTGAATAGAAACCTTAACTAAGATAGAATGAAAGGTAGTTGTGCAAGAACGGCAGGCATACAAAATGCTTATGGAGCGCTGAGCTTTCTGCCTTCTCACCCCTGCCTGAGAATGGCTACATTCAAAGTATCTACAACATTTGTCCTAAAATTCAGTATGACTGCAAGTTGTCTGTTCTAGAAGACTAATACCAAAATAGAAAGATATGAAACATGCCTTTTCTCATACAAGGAAGGGACCTGTCATATTGTAATACATTGGAACACTGTTTGGGAGATAGCAAAATTACAATTTACAGATAACCACAGGGATGAGAAAAAGTAGGATTTTCCCTATAAAAGAAACTTATTTTCAGTAGCCAATGGGGCTGAAAGTAGATAGCTTCTATTTTGCTTAAATGTGCATTTTTCTACAATAAAAATGGTAATGCAAAATAAATGGAGTTTGCTTTTCTGTCTTGTCACAGTGAGTTGCTTGGCTAAGTGCTAAGGCTTTTTAAATGTCCAATTTCCCTCTGTCACCTCAACACCCATTATGTTTGTCAGACTGACATAATGTTTTAAGTATTGCAAGCCAAATGCTTGTAGTATTTTGAAATCAAAGTGTAGAAGATACTGGAAATTGAAGAATACATATAAATTGTATAATTTGGTGGCTAATTGAGGAACATAAATACTATCCCTCTGATTCTCCAAATCAGGACCTTAAACCAAGTAATGTACATATTAATTAGTGAATAGAAAGCAGGTCATTTCTAAGTTCTAAATATTTAATATGGCCAGTCATACAAAACAAAACACAAACACCCCGTGTTTCTATGAGCAAATAGAAAACAGAAAAGTAAAAGTAGCTGAGAGATATTCTCTACCAGACATTGGCTTTTTATGTATCGATCTAAAATTATGTACAAGGTTTATATTAACACACACACACACACACACACACACACACACACACACACACACACAGAGAGAGAGAGAGAGAGAGAGAGAAATATGTGAAAGAGACAGTTTATGAGTTAAAGATGGTAACAATTTAATGTATTTCAACCCATTATAAAACCTCATATAATCTTCAGAAGGGTTTGAAGATTTTGTCATTGTCTCCACATTTAAAGAGTTGGGAGATAAGGTTTTAAAATACTAGGTAAGCAACTAGTTGCTTTTTCCATACTGCCTTTTGTATTTTGCAAATATATCTTGGACCCACAGAGGATTTAGGTTTTTAATAGGTGACACCAAGTTTTTTCTTACCTCTGTTTGTACCATGGCTGGTCGTTGTGTTCTTAACATTTTGACTGTCTGGAAGATATCTACCACCCCTTCGTATCTCATTCTTTCCAACACAATACTCAATGTTATGAAAACTCCAGTTCTTCCAACGCCGGCACTGCAGTGGGAACAAAGGCAGCATGAGTAATGTGTTCATAGTCCTGGCCTCATTTGCTCTCTAAACATTCTGCTATCAGCTTCCATACTTCCAGTTTCTCCACAATCATTTTAAGGATAGAGTGGGAATGCTTTTACTATGTGTTTACCAGGTGATGTGTTGATATAACATGTGAGAATACGTAATTAGAACTGGGTCTTATAAAGTAGAGTGCATTTTTAAAACACTGTGGAACTTTAGCTAAAAAGGTCAAGAAATAATACTATAAAATCAATAGGCAAAATTATAAGCAGATCAAATACAGGATTGTACTCTTCATATGAACTCTAAGATTGACAGACCTTGACTCTATGTAAAGTAGGAAGTAAATTAGAATAAGGAGGAACATATCATGGAGAGTCTTCCTTTCTGGTATATTAATAACATAATCTGTGAAGGTTATGCCATCATCAAAACAGGCAATACGTGATGTAAAAAGGCACACAGACCACTTCAGTGTTGATATTAGGCTGTATAGTAGACTTTCTGTTATGGTAAGGTTTTTCTCTTAGCCTTTGAAACTATGAGTATCCAATATGCATTGATTGTAGAAATATCAAATTATACCCCAATTTCAGGAAAGATATAACTTTCAACGGCCCTTTGACAGTACAGCTCTGCGCCAGTGAGCTCTACACTGAATAGCTTATTTCCAGGTGAGCAGCTGCTAAAATATCCCAAGTCTCTTTCTACCATTTCAGCAAGGTTTTGAATGTCTTTCTCTTTCTTTTGTAGGTTAAGATAATTCCAGCATATTCACAATTGCAAGGAAGAAAACTAGTTGATAGCTTTTTCTGGAGGCTTGGTTATCAAAAACACTGAATAATCTGAAAAAAAAAATTCCTTCATTTATCGACCTTACTTAAATGTTGTGTATAAGGGTTGGGTACAGGCTGTTAAAAATAGATGGATTCATCCGGGTGTGGTGGCACATGCCTTTAATCCCAGCACTCGGGAGGCAGAGGCAGGCGGATTTCTGAGTCCGAGGCCAGCCTGGTCTACAAAGTGAGTTCCAGGACAGCCAGGGCTATACAGAGAAACCCTGTCTCGAAAAACAAAAACAAAAACAAAAACAAACAAACAAAAAAGAAAATAGGATGTAGCTGACAGGCATATATAAATAGTGCATGCTTTTACAAACTGCAATTTCTCACGAATCTAAGGAAAAATGCTAAGTAAGACTGTAAACCAATGAGCAGTTGTTAAAAAGGACTTCCATATATTCGCTCCCACCAACCAGTCATGTGATCTTGAACGGCCCTCCAACCCTGAACGTCTCAAACTCATGACAGACTCTGACTTGTGTCACTTTTGTTGAATCATCCAGCTATTCTAGAGTGTATCTTACTTTAACTTGATTAATCAATCTAACTAAAACCAGTACTTCTGGATTTCTATTAAGAAATTTTAAGAAAAGTACAGGCATCTGCCTCATTAACTTCTAAATTAATTGAATCTTACTGTGTTAGTTGAATATGCTAGAAATAAATGTTATTTCAAGGAATTCAAAATGAAGGAAAGATATGTCTGAGTTAGGAGAAGAAATTATATACTAGATTAAAAAAAAAACCAACCTATTATGTTTCAACTTTAAATACTGGAGACCACACATCACTTCCTATCCATTGCAAGGGGTTTTGGCAGCATAATGCAAATGCTACCAAGTCTGAGAAAGAAGCGTGCTAGAAAAGGTCACAGAGACCTGCCGAGAAAATAGAAGCTCACTGTATACGCCTTCTTAAAAATATAGATCTGGGACAAGAGCATGTATCCTGAAGCCTATGTCAAATTTTTCTAGTTTGTCATCTTCCTTCCTAGGGTATTCATAACAATAGGTTTTAAAGCACCAGACATTTTAAACATAAATGCTTTTAAGACTTTGACTGTAAACATATTGAAAGCTGAAACTTCAAACTTTTAGAATCCCCAAATACAGTATTAAAAAAAAAAAAATAGGTGAATTCCCTTTACTATGTTTTGCACATATAGCAGTTCCCACAAGCACTACATTTATGGTGGATGTCAAAGGCATTCACTTAGTATTTCTATTAACTTCAGGGACTTAAATTATAAAACGCTCTAGAAACTGTTGAAAATAATTAAATTGAAGGTGCTTCATTTTCTGATATAGCAACAATTTTCAAGCAAATTGCATTTTTGAACTGAGGCACCCTACTAATCACTTATTGACTTGCAAGAATTAGGATTGATTGCTATGAAGGCTTGGCAGCTAGTCACAGCTCTTCTCAAGAGACAAAAGGAGAAGATACAGAAAGGCAGTTGTAAGTGCGGCTACATATAAAGAAAGCAAACACTGAAAGGGAATTCTAGGTACACACCAACAGTTCCTGGCAACTTGAAACCTTCTTTCCTTCCTTCCTTCCTTTCTTTCTTTCTTTCTTTCTTTCTTTCTTTCTTTCTTTCTTTCTTTCTTTCTTTCTTTCTTTCTTTCTTTCTTTCTTTCTCTTTCTTTCTCTTTCTTTCTTTCTTTCTTCCTTTCTTTCTTTCTTTCTTTCTTTCTTTTTCTTTCTTCTTTCTCTCTCTCTCTTTCTTTCTTTCTCTCTCTCTTTCTCTTTCCTTTCTTTCTCTTTCTTTCTTTCTATCTTTCTTTCTTTCTTTCTTTCTTTCTTTCTTTCTTTCTTTCACAAGGGATCAATTTGTGGGATAAAAACATTCTTCTATTTTTATTTTCATTTTATGGAAAAAATAAACAAGCATTTACATATGTCTCATAGAACATTTTGAAAACAAATTTCAATTATACAGATTTACCATAACAAGCTGGTATACAAAGTGAATAAAGCACACCCATTTACAAAGCTGACAAGCACCATAAATGTCCAGTTAGCATTAGTGACTGCTCACCTGCAATGCACCGAAATGGGCCCATCTTGGCCAAACTGTTCCTTTGTTTTATGGACCTGGCCGATGAAGTCAATAAATCCTTCTCCAGACTTTGGCACTCCTTGTTCTGGCCAGTCCGTGAACTGGAACTGCCTCACTGTTCGGGACTGGCCATCCTTTAGAGGCGAAGCCACACAGCCAGCAGGTAGCAGCATGCCAGGAGGATTCAGCAAGTACAAAGACCACAAGAACAGTCATGATTTTGTTTCCCCAATAAATAAAAAGAGAAGAAAAAAGTTAGTTAGGAATGTGTCCAGTGGAAACTGAGTTATGTGTGTGTCTTATTTACTGCCTACACCGTCAAGATTTGTACATATTTAAATTACAAATCTATTTGAGTTATCCTCTTCAGAAGCACTTCTGAGCTTCAAAGTCTGAGATAATCAAATACAACACACACACACACACACACACACACACACACACACACACATCCCCCAAATATTATATTCAATCTAATGACTTCTTCACAGAAGGGGTGTGAAGGGAGTATGCAGGCATGTCACCTAGATCAGAGAATTGCTGTTGTCACAATGACACGTTGTCACAGCCATGCATATGTCTAGTACCGTAAATGAAAAATGGCAACATTTAAAGGATCTAACATAAACCAGGTAGTTGACTTGGCTGGCTCCACCATGTCTCTGAGATACACATTTTCAAGCCATGTGTGAGACGCAGCATGAATCACGTAGTGATACTTAAATTCCAACTTAAGGGCAGAGTGTTGGTTTGTTTTTGTCAACCTGGCACAAATCAGAGTCTCTGGGAGAAAAAAACCCTAAATTAGAGAATTGTTTCCATCAGACTGTCCTGTGTGCACATCAGTGAGCATTTTCTTGATTAGTGACTGATATGGGAGGGTGCAGCCAATGGTGGCAGTGCCACCCCTAAATGGGTGTTCCTTGGCTGGTATAAGAAACTGAGAGGAGTAAGAGAGACATGGAAGAGCAACACAGCAAGCAGTGGTCCTCTGTGGTCTCTGCTTCAGTTCCTGCCTCCATGTTCCTGCTTTGAGATCTTTTCCTAGCTTACTTTGATGATGAACTCGTAGCCAAATAAATCTTTACTTTCAACTTGCTTTTGGTCAGTATTTTATCACAGAAACAGAAAAAGGAGCCAATACAGAATCCAAGGCAGTGTTTTGTTGTGCCACTTCCCTGCCCTCTTTTAATGAGAGGTTTCTTCCTGACTGGCTTCAGGAATTAAGTAATATACAAAGACAGCTCCAAAATCCTAAGGAAACAAGCCATATCTAACATATGATAATCTGCAAAGTAGACGTGCTTCTTTTACTGTCATGTCTTATACACATGACAAAGCACACACGCACTAAATTCATGGTGGCTATCTGAAGCATTTACCTGGTGTTTCTATTAACTTCTGTATATAGGACTTTTTAAGACGTTCCACATTAATAATAGAAGGTCACGAACTACTTCTGATTCTTCTTGGAATTGTTTGAAGTACAACATTAGCAGAAGAGATGCTTTACTCATAGATAACAGGAATTCCTGCTCTGACACATCAGGGTAACACAGAACTTTACCCATGTTTACTGCGATTGATCCCACCTGAAGAGCTACTCCCAGGGGCGTCCTGCTTCACAATCGCAGGAATTAATCTTTCCTTTTAAGATTCTTATGGACGAGGCATGCATGTTTGTAAGATTTGTACAAATAACTCAATCCCAGGCAAATGAGAAAAAAAGAGTGTATGGGTTAAGTCAGCATGGGTACACATCATGGACCCTAGTGGTGCAGAGTATATGCCTCAGAGTTAATAGAAGAGCACAAATATTCCATGAGAATACAGAGGAACAAAAGAAGTATCTGGGCTAGTCAGTAACTCTCAGATATTTAGTATACAGGGTGGATTTAGTTCCCTCTTTCTCTTGGAAAGTTTTTGGAGGGTAAAGGGAGGAAAGTCAGAAACTGCACATGTCAGAGTTGTCCTTTGAGTGTCCTGGGGATTTCATTTTTGACCTTAGTCACTAGTAACATCAAAAACAGGTCAGATGCATAAACATTTACTATTCAGAGTGAGACCATCTGATTGTTTAATGGTTAGTTGCTTAACAATGCTGAATTCTCAAGGGCCAACTGGCTTTCTGAACTCAGAACCTGAGATCACTAGCATGCTGGCAGTGTACACACAAGTCTTTTCAAAATGCTGTGAACAAGTACCTGCTCCCCTCTTTCTTTTCTCAATGTCATTAGGTTTAACTTGGAGCTAGGTTAAATGTGTTCCTCGTGGGTTAAACCTGTATTCTCCTTTTCAATTACCAGAAATAGCTAGGAAATTTACTTTTAAGGAACATTCGTCTTTGACTTATACTGAAGGGATAGTATCAAGCATCAGGGAGTACTTACTTGGACAATTAAAAAATGAGATCTTGTATCATGATAGCCTTGATGTAGTCACATTCAGAGTATTTGATATACCACTTTCCAGGATTAACAAGTCTTATCCTCCTGTGAATCATATTCTGTCTTTGTCTCCTCTGCCTCTGTGTCATAGCCAGGGCTAGGCTTATTAGTAGACAATCTACAAATATGAACTGAGCGAAAGCTTCTTTCCAGAAAAAAATTTAATGAATCAACTAACTACATATTGTCACCCGGAGTTTTAGTCAACCTACCCACTATGACAGTTCTAAAACTAAAGCGGAGCTTTGAACTGACCCAGTCTCCCTAAGATGTGTTTGCAATCATGGTTTGAGAGTGGCTAATGGCAAAGATATTATGTGTAGAGCCTCTTACATTAGGGCTGAGCCTTGGACTCAGCAATCTTTGTGAGAAATGCAAATGGAAATTAGCTAACAAGGGTTGTGAGTTCACAGCTCTCGTGGACAGACACATTAGCACATGGAGGAAGAGACGATGCTAGGAATCAAATTAGAATGTGCAAGGCTTGTCAGAACCTTCTAAGGAATGCCAATTGCTCTGCAGTTTTAAAGTCATACCAAATTAACCTACAGGCCCATATGACCTCAAGGACTGTAAAAACACCACCACATGTACAGCCTTAAGTAGTGAAGAAATCAAAAGCTCTCCAATGAGAATGTGCTGAGAAGGTGAACTTAAGTGCAGCCAATCAATCAGTACATGCTTCCCAACACAAGCTCTCATTGCATTCCCCAAAGCTGGGCTTCCAGGTGTTACATTTGAAGGGGAGCCAAGCCTGGGCTTATGAAAACACTTCCCAGATAGAGGGAATGTTATAGATTCCTTTCCTTTAAAGTCATCTTACAATGCATGATTTCTTTCCCTTTTGAGAAAATGGTTATTAGAAAATGTTTCTCGAGAGGAGTGTATGTAACCCCAATTTCTAGCTAACGATGAGCTGAACTTACCCTGGCATCCGTGACCTTGAACTCCCTCAGGATATACTGAGGCATGTTGTATTCAGCCATGGGATCTACAACAAAATACTGGTATCTTGCAGATCGTTCAGCTGGCCAGTACTGGTGACATTTCTCCTATAAGGAGAGATTAATGTTGAACTCTATAAGGTGTAATAAATGGTTTGCTTATCTACATTTGTTCTCTTGTTAATGAAATTCTAAAATTCAAGGCATGTACCTAATCTTTTGAATCTCTCTCCTAAAGACAGGCAAACTATCTGGTGTAATTTTTTTTTCTCTAAAAAACCCAACACAGAGTCTGGCAAATCATAGATACTTATTAAATACCACGTGAACTGGACTTTTAAACTGGGCAATTATCTTTTATGTATAAATTATTTAAAGAATTATATAATTTCTTGGGCAATGCTGATAGTACTGTATTATATCAGCACACTTGTTTTTATACCACTACAGTTTGTAACAGGAAGTCATGCTGGATAAAGCAAGAAGAAACCCCTGAGATGACCCAGTTCAATATTAGCTGTTAACTGAGGAATCTGGGGTCCTGGCAGTCCTGGATTGCAGAACTTCATCAGTTGCAGAATCAGCGGGCAGATTAAGAAAAGATAGATAACTTCTTGGCCTTATATCTTTTTTCTTTCTAAATGAGTTCTATGAGTTGGGTTTTAGCCATAAGTCTATCATGTAATTTATAAAAAGAGACAGAATGAGATTATCTCTAACGGCACAGGAAACCTGCTTTCAAGTGCTGTCCGGGTGGTGGCACTTCAAGTATCTCTTGATATGTACTACTTGATATGATGCTACTTGATATGTACTTCAGAACAATTATTTTTAAAATAAAATTTGTTATTATAACTGTTGAAATATTATGCAGTTTTCCAGAACCATGTTCAGTGGGCAAGAAAAATACAGTTTGGCTTAAGAATGAAATACAAGAATTCAAGTTGCTTTACATGAGGATATGATGGCCCATTTGATCATAAAACTGTAAACTATTCAGACAAATGTAAATGTAAGTCATTGGGTACCACTGACTGACTCAGTTGTCCCTACTATTCCATGTCTCTACAGCAAAAGTCCAGAATCTTCCAAAAACCTGTAAATGAATAAGTTTGATGTGGTTTTCCCAATGGGGTGACACTTACTCTGCCCATTTCTCTCAGCTTTGTAAGCATCACAACAATGGTGGAGTTGTGTTCCCAAAGCATGCGCCAAAAGTCTTCAGTTGTCTCTGCTAAGGGACCCTGGGTAGCAATGTAGGCTTTCTGTTGTCTGAGTAGAGAGGGTGAAAAGAAAATGCTAAAGTATTTTGAAGACATGCACACATTTATTTGGGAATTGTTAATACCGGTCCTACATATATTATTAATTCAATTGCAGGGGATTCCCATTAGGATACATAATCAATAAGATTGTTTAGTACATGTTGGGGACATTGTAAAATCAATTGTGTGGTTAATATTACTATGGATGTCTTTAACAGTGTTATTTAAATTTAGTGCAAAACTGGTAGCTCAATTTCATACGTTATACAAATCAATTAAATTCTTAGTTGTGTGACTCCGTTTTCTAGAAACAGTGCTCACATAATCTATTAAATATATGAAAAAAGGCACTAAATAGCTTCCTTATCAACTTCCAGATCGAAATGGTTTTTGAAAGAATAGTTTACAAGTTCAGGTTAAAAGAAGCAATAATCAGAGGCTGAGGAGATGGTTCTGTTGGAAAAGTATCTGCTGTTCAGGTCCTCAGCAATCAAATAGAGTCCTGGGAGGGAATTGGTAGGTAGGTAGCAGGTAGTTCTCTAGGTCTTATTAGCCAGCTAATTTAACTGAAGGTATGAGCTCTAGGTTCAGTGACCGAAAAATAAGCTGGAAAGGGAGACATAAAAGGTTGATCTCTGATATTCACATACACATGTATCCCCAACATACCCACACCGGTATAAACACACACATACATCATGCCCACTCACATGCACATACTCATATAAGTACATATACCACAAAAACACACTCCCCCACTTGCCCATGCAATAGAAATACTATTAATACTGCTTAATTCTATCTAAAATAAATACATAAATAAGCCACCACCAAGTAATTGAGTGATGATATATTCAGAAAGAAAATGGCATTGAATTGTGATAAAGTTCTTTGTGGTTATATATCTACAGCACATGCAAATATCAAGGCTTTGGATTGTCAAGGGGGTGAAGATAAATACCTATATCCATCAAGGAAACTGGCATTGATGTAATCAGAGCCTTCAACTCCTCTGATAGGCTGCAGGCACACCCTTGTGGATTCATATGGCATAATATTAACAAGGCGGTTTTTGAATTTATTACATGGAAGATTGGCACTGATGAATCTTGAGGTGTGAGCTTTTGAGCTGGCTAGACGCTGTTGAATTTAAAAAGAAAAGAAAATTCACAAAGTTAATTTTAGTTAATGATTTAAATGCAATGGACTTAAGATGCCCGTTTTAGTTATCAGTCTTTTGTTTACTTGATAGCAAATATTCAAAATGTACTTACTACCTGTTAGCAAATTATTTCATATAGCCTAGAGAATATTGTAATCATTGCATTTTGAGAACATGATGTCTGAATTTAAATGAGGACACTATGGACCCTGTTGTTGTTAGGGAATAAGAAATCGAGGAGAAAAAAAGAAGAGTAGAGTAAGGAGAAAGGAAGGAAAGAAGGAAGGAAGGAAGGAAGGAAGGAAGGAAGGAAGGAAGGAAGGAAGGAAGGAAGGAAGAAGGAAGGAAGGAGGAAAAGGAGCAGGGGCAAGAGGAGGAGGAGCAGGAGAGGAGGAGAAGCAGAAGGAGAAAGAGAAACAGGAGAAGGAAAAGGAGAAGCAGAAGGAGAGTGTTTCATATAAATCTGATCCCAGAGTAGAAGGTCAAGTGAATCTTGCACTTCAAAATTTGAAAGAAAATGACGTGGAGCCTATTTTTATTTACTTGTGAGTAACTTCATCATAGCCAATATCTTACCTTAAATTCGAGCTCCATTCCGGTGACATTCTCCCCTGTTTCTATTTGTGTCAGCTTCTGAATGTAGGCATACAAGTTTCTAGCCGGCACTTCGGTATTTCCACATGTCACTGCTTCTAACAGTGCATCATGGATAAAGATGTACTGGTCTTCTGTTTGCACCATGTAATTCCTCTGGGCTCTCATTAAAGTTACATGGCCATAAATATCTACAGTTTTTTCATGCTTTATTCTTTCTAACATGGCATCTATTACAATGAAACAGCCAGTTCTGCCAACACCGGCACTATAAGACAAAAGGAGGGGGGAACGCACATAAACTTAGCAAGAAAGTAACACATAAGAAAACCTTTATTGATTTCATTAATCATATCTCAAACTTATAAATTTGACTCAAATAGCTATTACAAGAATTTCTCAGTCACTCTGGAGTGAAGAATCCTAAAGCACAAGTTACTTGGATGTTCATAACAATCCTGAGTAAGGTTCATTTCATTTCAAAATACAGAAATGCTAAATCTGTAATTACTTCCATCCTTGGTCATATCATACAATATAGGCATTATTTTTAAAATGTGAAAAGACATAAACATTAATTAGGCTGTTTATATTCAGATTTTTAAAGTTATTGGTTAACATCTAATTAGAGAGTACATGTTGCAGTTCATGCCTGTGATCTTAGCACTTGAAAAACGGTGGTAGGAGGATCAAGAGTTCAAAGCAAGCATAGTAAGTTTGAGGCTAGCCTGAGATACAAAAACCTTGTGTCTAAAGCATGAACAAAAATATCTAGTTAGGCTTTTTAAGCAAAGCAATCTTAGGCCTATTTTTGGTTAAATTTATAATAAAAAAGAAAATAAAAACATACTATTAATAATGCAAGCATCTCATTTTTAAATTATGTAAGAAAGTTTTAAAACTGGTATGACATATAAAATTAATATATTCGATATTAATTAAAATGTTGTTTTACCATAAAAACAATGCAGGTTAATATTAAGAGAAAAATCTTAATAAATAACAATCAATTGGGAAATTTGTGCTTCTTATTTTCCTTTTCTTCAGAATTAAATGTACTTGAAAATTCTTAGTAAAATTCAAGCATTCTCTAAGGGAAAATAAAAGTCTCAATCTTTGCTACACAAAGAAATTGAAGGCAATTTTTAAACTCCATTATATGTGGACTTATAGATCAGTGTTCCAATTTGAAGAACCAGACTGAAAGAAAAGGACATGAGAGAAACAAGATGTAATGGGTGGCAAGGTCTGCTACTCCAAGGAGATCGGCTTACAAAGGAACTGATTTAAAAAGGCAGGGCTTAAAACAATGAGCATCTTCTAGTATGTGAGAAGATGCTTAGAAAATTGCCCATCTGTATTTCCTGTCAAGGTAAGCTTTGTGTTTCTTTTGATCTAATCCTACCAGCTGAGTTTATTATGTGTTCAGAATGGATCAACCCAAAATGCTTTCATTTGACTATGCACATTTACCTCACAGTAAATATGCATATACTAACTTAGGCTCTGTTCTAGTTTATTTTCAGTTGCTTTGATAATACCAGGAGCAAGGTGAACTTGGGAAGGAATGGCACAGATGTAATCAGAGCCTTCTACTCTGCTGATAGGCTGCAGGCATACCCTTGTGGATTCATGTGGCATAATATTAACAGGGCAGTTTTTGAATTTATTACATGGAAGACTGGCAATGAGTAATCTTGAGGTGTGATTATTTTAGCTTATAGCTTACAGTCATTCATTAGGGGAACCAAGACTAGCCCCAAAGTTTAAAGAATAAACCAATGGAGAAATGCAGTTTACTTGCCTGATCCCAGGTTTTGTTATATAGCTCAGGCCCTTAATATAGAACTTGCCAAAATGTGTTTGGTCCTCCCTCTTACATCAATTAGCAATCCAGAAAACTGCTACACAAATGTTCCCACCAGTCATCCAACACAGTCAGTCCTTTACCTGAGGGTCCCTGTTCTAACATGTCAAATTGACAAACAAGATTAGTTGTTACAGACTTTTAGTAGTAGATAATCTTCATTATGACATGCCACTGTATGTTGGCATCTGTCTATTTTTATGTTTTTGTTTGTCCAACTGTAAATCTATCTCATTGGTCAATAAGCAATAAAGTGTTTTGCGAAGTCATGTAGGAGATATGACATATGATGACTATGTTGTTAATATTAATGATTCTAAGGCCTATCAAAAATATAGTGATTTAAATAAATATAAGGTAGTAAGAGAAAATTTTAAAATAATTTAATTATTGGTCACACAGGAACCTGTTCTTTGTAGATCACATTATTTTCATATAATCCCTAATTTAAAATTTCATATGGCTTTATGTCCTGTGCCAAAGGCCACTAGATTCTTAAGTTTTAAGTTGACAAAGTATCATGGCATTGATAGATCGTGCAAAGAGCTTTTGGGCAACGCAGAATGCTATAATTTTTTTTTTATTCTAATTTGGCACAATTTCTAAGGAGCACTGGTGAATACAACTCTTCTTGGAGGAAAATACACTACAAATCTATCCAAGTTGACTATAGTTATGGCAAGAACATTTTCTAAACCTCCTATCTGACACTATTCAAATATCTAGATGACATGGTATTCTACAGCATGACAGAAAGGTACTGCACAGTATCTGGAGACTGAGAGGAATTCCAAGTTGAAAGAGTGGAAAGCTTCTTATAGTAATGGTATTATTCCCCCAGCACACAAAAAGGAAGGAAAACAAATCAAATATCCACTTGAGTCTAAATGGAAAATTGTGAGAAGAGACAAAAGGGAGGCTATGACTTGAACAATGTTTTTTTTTACCCCACAAAGCACAGCAAACCGTTCAATGTTTATTGTTGTTGTTTATGGGGAATAAAGGGAAGGAATTGGCTAACTTAGAATTGATGTGGTCTTACTTTTCTGGAGTAAAAGATTTCAGTAAAGAATTAGATATATGCCCATCTTAAAGCGAGTCTATGAAATATATAGTACTTTTTCATTCCAAGTCACAATGTGACCTTGAGAATGTCATATAAATCTTTTTCAAATTTTTATGTATTTTGTCATTTTTATTACATTTGATAATAATAATAGCTCTAGCCATTAAGAAATCTAATTATCCAGAAAGTCTTAAGGCTAAATTAAACCTATTGCAGTTTCTACAAACAAGGGAAGAAGGAGTTCTTTTGCAGGTACATTTTTCAATTCTATCTCACTGAAGACAACAAGGACCAAAGCAATGAAATTCTAGGAAAATGGTGAAAGTCACTTCCATGTAATTTGTGATTTAGCATTTAAATCTTTGCTTTAATCCACTCCCTTGGACTGTTCCAGCTTCGTTCTGTTATTTTCAACTAAAACAACTTCAGATCATCAGCTCCCCCACTCCCTGCTCCTTTCTCTCTAGTTTTACAAGGCAGAATTTCTCTGTGTAACAGGGCCCTTGGCTGTCCTGAAACTCACTTTATAGACCAGGCTGGCCTGTAGTGTATAGTTTCTACAGCACCACATTAAGCTCCAGGTGGTGCTATCAGCCACTGCCCTGGTTCCCTTGGATCCATGGATGAAAGATACACTCATGTTTGCTCATTTATAACCTGCCTTATGGCTCAGTGGCTGGGCTCTTCTAAGCCTCCTTTGGGAACCTGGAAGTCTTGCCCACTTCTGCCTAGCTATTGGCTGATAGCATCTTTATTGATTGATCAAGAACAAACTGGGGAACAGGATCTTCAATGTTCAGATGTAGATTCCTGATCAAAGCATCAGAACAACCCTCTACCCTGGCCTCAAACCCAGAGAGATCTGTCTGCCTTTGCCTCTCAAGTTTTGGGATTAAAAGTTTGTACCATCACACTTAGCCAAATGCCTTTCTTTTAAACAATATGGTTATGACTGTATTCATGGCTTTCCCACATCAAAAGTCAAACAAGTCTGTAGTCTGCCCACCTCTGGCTCTTAGTTTATGTTGGTATTTCCATGTTCTTATAATTGTCATCTGCTCACATCTACCTTCCTTGATAATCACCTCAAATGCTGTACTCTGGAGGGAAATTTCCTCACTGGACTCTACTTCTGCAACAACTGGTTCTCTATCTTCAAGTTTTGTTAGGTGATCAGATCAGTATGGAGGAAGGGACTAAGGCTTCCTTGTCTGTTTTGTATCCAACAATTTCACTTGGCAGTTTCCATGCCAGAGAAGTTGAAGGAGATCAAATTGAGTTGCAAACAAAAAGACGCAAGAGTAAAAATATAAGATCTTTTCCTAGATCATAGCAAGTATTAGCCCTAAACACCAACATGGGAGACTCTATGTATGCATATTTCAAAGATAAAGCAAGCTGTTAAAGAATTCCGTGTGAAGGAAACATCTCGAAGCTGAGCTTTACTCTGGCTGCTTAGAAATGACAGTCCTCAGACACCAGTCTACATCTGTAAGAAACAGAAAAGCTGAAACCTCTGAGCTTTTACAAGTGTACCAGATGACTTCTGTTGGATTTCTGAGTTCCCACAGTAGCACTTTCCTGCCTTCTCCGATTTACTCTTTTTTTTTTTTTTAAAGATGTCAGTACCTTAGTGCAGTGTACCTCTCAAAATGAAGGATTGAGTTTTGAAAGCAAATGCATTTCTCTTTGATGCTGAGCCTGCGCTCCCCACAGCAGCGATAATGACGAAGCCCTATTTAGTGTTGCTTGTTTCTCATCATTTCAACAGCCTTCAACCTGAAACATGATAAGGACAGCAGAACTGATAAACTACCCTTATTTTTATCTGTTTTCTGTCGGAGTAGTTGCCAAGCACTGAGACAAATTTTTCTAAATATCTTTCAAAAAGGGAGTGCATCATCCTGTGCTTTGGGCTGAGGCGAGCACAGCTCAGCACACTTATTATAGTAGAGAACATTCCAGCATAAGGGAAGAAGGCAGCACTTTTCAATGCAGACTGTGTTATGCTGGTCCTACCCTGCTATTGCTGAAGTAAAATGCTGCTTTTCTAAGTTATCTTCTTGTGGGACAATGATGCCATTAATGAGAATCAGAACACAAACTCTAGATTTCTTGTGACTTCTCTAGCAAATCCAATGATTGTTATTTACTCCTTTAAACCAAACAATTTCCATTAGTGAAAACCACTGCACTGTTTACAGAAAGAAAAAACACTATGCAATCCATTAAACAAGCACACCTACCAGGAAATTGTTATTACTTTAATATCATCCCTCATCCAGTTATAAGATTTGTTTTCAATTTCTAAAAACATGATTGAGTTAGTCCCATGAGTTGAAATATGCTTAATGTCCCATGATGTGATACAGTAGTAATGTGCAAAAAGAGAAATGTTAAGAGGCATAAGGGGACCATTCTGCACTAAAACCATTCTGGAGATATGCTTAAGAGTTGGCTCTTCCGACTAATTTAGTGGAGTTTTGATGCTGACCCTCAGCTGACACATCACTGGTCTGGCAAAGGACTACAGAATTTGGAAACCCCGGAGATCAGTGAGTTGGACGAGAATACGGTAAATTGGAGCTGAAAATTACAGAAAGCATTGTGTACATCTATCAGCTGGTAATTTGATTGGATGTTAAATTTCAGCTATTAAGAATGGCATTTATGAAGTGCGAGTTTATTTCAAATATCTATGGGAAGGTATTCAGTTTTATGAGCAGTTTTACAGCAGTAATCTGGTGACCATCCTAATAAAACTCTGAAGTCATTCGGATGAGGCTTCTGTTTTGAATCTCTTCTTTCACTCAGTTAAAATCAACATGCAGCTTAATTTCTTGGTGTCATAGTCATGCGCATGGCATTTAGGGCACTATGGAAACAGATTCAGCCATGTTCTGTATTTCTACCACCTCCTTCATCCTGGCTGACTGGTTCCTGACAGAACTCTGTGTACCCAGAGGGGGATTTTGTTGTTGTTGTTGTTACTCTGCAGTGCTCTTAGTGTGCCTAAATCTTCTAGCAAGGATTTAGAGGAATTTTAATCTGGCAATATGGATTACAGTATGATTTGCCTGGAATACAAACATGACCTTAGTACACACCTTTAATCTCTAACAATCAAGGTAAGGCTAGTTTGTAAAAGGAAGCAGTCAGTCATGTTTGAAAGTGACATTTAATTGAGTAGCAGACAAAGTGATGAATCTGAGAAAGGTTAGACAGAATTAGTCAGAGATAGGATACATCCTACTCACAAGAATAAGCAGAGGAAGATAGGCTACTTAAGAGAACTAAGAGAAGAATAATAAAAATAAAACAGGGCTGTGTGGTCTGTGGTGGGTGGTGTATTTGGGGCAGTTTGACCAGGACAATTTTACAGAAATAGGTTGCAAAGAGTACAAACTAGATGCGGGTGAAGACAAAACTGGCCAGAGAATGAGGAGTCAGAAAATTAGAACATTTTGCCAAAGTTAGTAGGCCTAGCAGAGAAATTCAGTGAGAAGCCAAGAGAAGCCAGATTGAATCAGTCAACTTGGAAGATTAGAATATATGGAGCCTAGAAGTTTCCAGGCCTAGGCCTATAGATAGTTAGAACAGAGAAAGAAATGCTCTGGGCTTGACCCAAGCCATGTATTCTCATGGCTTGGGTACAGCTGACATCTCATCTCTCCATCCCAGAAAATGAAACTGACATTTACACAAGTGCAAGCCAGGCATGGTGGCGCACGCCTTTAATCCCAGCACTCGGGAGGCAGAGGCAGGCAGATTTCTGAGGCCAGTCTGGTCTACAAAGTGAGTTCCAGGACAGCCAGGGCTACACAGAGAAACCCTGTCTCGAAAAAACAACAACAACAACAACAACAACAACAACACCCAAAAAACCCAAACAAACAAAAAAACCAAGATGACATAACTATTCCTAGAGAGCTGAAAAGTCTGTCAAGGATCATAGTCCTCGTCAATGGAATTGTGTTGAGGGCAGGCACTGGTTTTCATTAGAACTCTAGTCAAACCCAAGGCCTACAGATTACAAGAATATTGGTGGTGTGAAAGTAAAATATTATAGCAATAATTGGTATTTACTTATAAATGATGGCTCTTTCTTCCAATTTAACTTCTTGAAAAGACACGAATTATGTCTTTTTAAAAATTATTTTCCAAATTTTCTTTATCTACTAGGTTATATATAGATAACTGTAATTATGGCAGTTCTATCTCCTTTAGAATAATGTGGTCTTTGGATGCTTCAGTTATCCTAACATGCATACATGAAGACTAAATGCTGACAATGTAATAAAAACTAGTGTTCCAGTATTTAGAATAGCATACTGTTTTGCATATGAGGATAGGCAAGACAAGCAGAGTAATAATAGAAGGCAGAAAACTGTCATGAAATTGTGATACTAAAAAGGTGAATGTTATTGTCCAATAACTCAGTTCAATAAATATGGAAGGAGATATTCTTCTACATATCAGTTTCTATGGAGCATACAACCTTGTATTGGGTTCACTATTTATTCAAGATGCCTGTGCACACTGAGAAGCAATGTTAAAAATTACAGCTTCTGCTGTGTGCTGTGGCATACATCTTTAATCCCAGCACTGAGGGTACAGAAGCTATGGGATCTTTGTGAGTTTGCAAAGCCTGGTCAACATAGTAAGTTTCAGGGCATCCTGAGCACTATGTAGAGAGACTCTTTCTTAAATAAACAACCCACAAAACAAAACCAAACAAAACCAGATTCTGAGGTTCTTTATCTGAACTTCTGATCCAGTGGTCTTGGGCTGAATTCAAGATGAACTATTTCTGACCAAGTGTTGCTGAAGCTGCACTCGATGGCCACATTTAGGAAGCAAGGATATGAGATACACCTAGTATTCTTTTCAGCATATGAAGTTAAAGAGATGCATCAATTTTACTGGTGATTATGTGGTTTATGTGTGAATAGTTAAAAATGGAACAAAAGGACTTGATATTTAATTTACATAGATTTTTTTTCCTTTAGTTAACTGAGAATGTCAATAGACAAGAGACTGTAAAAACTGGCTTTATAAAAACAAATTGCTTTTGTCAAAACATCAACTACGTTACTATCTCCAGATGCCTGCAAGTACATAGACTTATCTTGTAACCAAACTTCAATGCCAGCAGCCCACCTTGCAAGATTCCCTTGCCAGAAACAACCCCAGAGGCAAGCAAATCAGAAACCGTGTAATGAGACCCAAACATATTTTTCCAAACACAGAAAGAAAA
Source organism: Mus minutoides (assembly GCA_902729485.2). Classification (NCBI taxonomy): domain Eukaryota; kingdom Metazoa; phylum Chordata; class Mammalia; order Rodentia; family Muridae; genus Mus; species Mus minutoides. Next base: position 277,222 of record LR750268.1, read on the forward strand.
ATAGCCAAGCAATAGAACTCAGATTGGAAAGACACAAAACAAAGATAACAGAACTATTTTTAAGTCTCATATTATGGCCGGGAGCAACAGCAAAATAGTTTGAAATAGAAAGTCTTCATGCTGATTACACGAAATCAAAATACACACTGTTCAAAGGAAGCCAACTTTTTTTTTTAATGCTATTGAGTTTATGCAATGAGTTTCAGCGTACTCTCAGTCTGAGAGTATTTTGAAATAAAATAGCAGGTACAGCTGGTGAAACTCAGTGGTAGCCCTGTCCAGATCTTAGCTAATAGGATATAAAAATATTTCTACATATCTTGCAGATGTCTGGGTTCTTTTCTTTGCTGGTAATTTTATTCTGAAGTCATTATTGACAGCTGTTTGTTCTGATAGAACCTAATTGCTCTCTACCAGTCTCAGCTGCTTGTAGGCTGATTTCCTTTCCTTATAGAGTTTATTTCACATAAACACAGGCAGGAAAAAAATTACCAATTAACTAAATATGTGTGCAGAAAATGCTCCATTGAGAGCTCTGATCAAGTAACGCATCTAGCTGTAACAGGTCACAGGAAATTACAGCACTTATAGTTTAGAGCATTAAACATAATTACATGGAAATATTCACAAGCACTGAAATATATCAATGATGAGTGACAGCATCCGAAAAATTGTCCTTTTATTAGAACAACTTATAAATTACTATATTTGAGTAATCGGCAGGGCATTTATTCTATTGATAGATTAACTCAATGACATCTCTGACATAAATGATATGCTATGTAGCATCTGAAATGTCTTCTATAATTGACACAATGCTGGCATTTTCTATCATGTGACAGGACCATTTTCTCCAAGAGTCCATCCCTGGAGGGTAGGATTTCTGAGTATTCACCAGTTCTTTTCCATGCCCTTTATCACTGCTGGAGATGGGCTGTTTTACATAACTTTATTGGAAAGAATACAGCATTCTAGAAAGTGAGCATTTTCCTTGTAGGAGACTATTCAAAGTGAATCTCATTTAGGAAGCTCCTCAAGAGATGTGTGAACAGCTTCACAATGTTCATTTTACTCTATCCAATGTCTTCTCTAGCTTTGGCTATGAAGTCTATGCCAATTTGGGGGACTTGACACTGCCCTTGTAAGTGGACTGGAACCCTTCTTATAGGGGTAAACTATGGGGCTAGAATAATCATAACCTATAAACAGCAAACACACTGCATTGGAAAAGAACCATGGTTCACTGTATTCTCCTCTCCTTTCCTTCTCTAGATTTCCCCCTCCACAAACCACTGGGCATGGAGGAGATGGACTGACTAAACAGGTGCGAGTTCTCCTTAGTAGGGAATCCATTAAGAAAAATGTACTTTTCATCAATACCAGGGACACTATATGGTGCTTTTATCTCTCTCTGATGACATAAATAACTTCTCTTCACAGACAGAACTATTTCAGATACTGGGAATCACAGAATACTTACTGCTTATTGCCCATACAAAAAACGTGTGTGTGTGTGTGTGTGTGTGTGTGTGTGTGTGTGTGTGTGTGCGTGCATGCGCGAGCGTGTGTGTGTGTGTGTGTGTGTGTGTGTGCACGAGCGTGTGTGTGTGAGTGAGTGTGTGAAGGGATTCCAAATGCCAACATACACTGGCATTGATAACAAACATGAAGCTAATTAGAATGTAAACCCCAGACTCCTCATTTGCAAAGCTTAACACAATGAACATAAAGTGTCCTAAGTTGATTGGTACCAAAAAATTTTGGATAATAGCCTATAGCTCCTTCTCTGCTATAGCCTAGTCTACAGAATAACTAATTCTTAACCCATGTTCTATAAACTGTACCTGGACCTGATATGTCAAGAAACAGCCTCTTTTGTGAAAATAGAACTTCCTGTAGCTGGAAAAGAACAAAAAGAAGAAAAGGGGAACTGATGAAGACTGGAATGGAAGCAAAGATCTGTTTGGCTTGGGTTCTGACTGTGCTCATGTAGGATATACTGTTTGCTTAGCCCTTCATTCATTTCCATGTTCATAAGGTTCTCTATTCATATACGACAATGAATCTCATGTATATAGTTTAATAATTGACCCAATCGTTCCTTTTCCTCTAAGCCCCTTGGCTTACTATACTACAGCTCAAGGCAAGTAGTCACTCTCTTAGAGTGTACTCCTTTGTACTATCAAAGTGCTTATTCCATAGGAATCAGATACTTTAATTACACAGTTGAACTATTTAATGACCAGAAAAGCCATAGAGATAAAGCAAAGTAATTTTGTTCCTTTAAAAGCTAAGTCAACTGCTTTGCAAAATATTAATGTGTGCCTTATCATTATTCCCTCCAAGATGTATGGTTGAAGTAGGTGAAGGTGAAAAAGCTGGAAACAGTGCAAAAATATTGATAAAGTTGTAGAAGGATTCTAAACTTAAGTTGCTTCAAATGTATTAAGTTTATGGTTGATTAAAACTTATAATTCTCACAAGCTTTCAGCTGTAAATTTAAAAGATAATAAATCTAAGATATGTATTATATAATCAATGCGAAGTTACTGTTGATTGTATACATTTTTTTTTTTTTTTTTTGGTTTTTTGAGACAGGGTTTCTCTGTATATCCCTGGATGACCTGGAACTCACTTTGTAGACCAGGCTGGCCTCAAACTCAGAAATCCACCTGCCTCTGCCTCCCGAGTGCTGTGATTAAAGGCGTGCGCCACCATGCCAGGCTGATTATATACATATTAAAGAGTGATTAGCTCTAATCTGGGTTATCTCTACCTTACCCATGTCTAACTCATGAAGCAAGAATTCTTATGATTACCTCTGCTATTCTAGTTTCTTTCCTTTGGAGGGCATGCCACACAATTTCATGCCCAACTAGAAAGCTTGAAACTCTGTACACATTAGTTTTAACACTGATCATATTGACATACAGACTTAAGTAGGAATTGCCAACTGATTTTTTTTCAATTACACTGTCTAGTTCCTATGGTCTTATTTGATATAAGCCAAAAAATTCCAATGATGAAAATAGTGTTTCATGATTGACTACATATCAGAATGGCATTCTTAAATGGCATTCTTGGGGGTTCATAACATAAACCAGCATTTTATAGAATTCAGAAATCTTACTGTAAAGAAATCATTTACTTTATATATACACCTATTTAACAATAGAAATTGCATGCATCCAATCACCTTTATTAAGAATTAAGAATGTGTACATATACTGATGAAGTGTCCTAAATGCTGGAGTGAGTTGTTTTCTCATACTTTTTTGGTTTTCTTTTGGTGGTGTTTTTTGTTGTTTTGTTTTGTATTGTATTTCTCCATGGAATTTCCTCTCACTTCTTGAAAGAGCCAGAAAAGGTATAAAAATTACTGATCAAATTATATATGCTAATGAGTGGGTGGGAAATGGTCAGTGTTTGGATTTGAAAATTTAACACCTCCTGTCTTTTCTTTTTCCAAATCAGGTAGCAAGCCATTCCTGACACACCTCCTCTTTCACAGATTAAAAGCAGACATTTTAGCAGGGTAGTGCAAAATATAGGATGTTAGATAACAGGGGATGGTGGGAGCTGCCATAACTGACCACACATACTTAACAGTTAACTTAAAAATAAAAGTGCTGAAGTTAAGAAAAAAGAAAGAGTGTGTGCAAGCTAAATGTTGCCAAGGACGGTTTTAGGTATAAGCTCTCCAAAGATGGAGGTGGTTTCAATACAGTGGGATTATTTTAAAACTTATATATTTAAGCTTCAACTTACAAAAGTACTGTAAGTATCAGATTACAGAAGTACAGAAGATCCAACTTAAAAGCATCTCACCTCTAGTGGACAAATTGGCAATATGTGGTCTAATTTATCCTAAACATGGACATGGAAAGTGGGCACTCACCCAAGATAAGGCTGTTCAGGATATTAAAATCTCAAATGTTGGATGGCAATTATGTAATGAGCTTCTTTAAAAATTAGACAATGAATTGCCATTTAGCAAGCACTGCAGGAAATGTTGATAATTGAAGCTGGGTAATCCATGCCTGGGGACTCATAGTCTCTCAATTTTGAAATTGAAATACACTTGAAAATGTCTACACTAGAGTAGTTTAGAAAAACATCTCTCTCTAAATGTAGGGTCTCCAACAGCAAAGAGGTAGTAATGAAGGTATAGTTGGATTTACTAGTGGCTCAGACAGGAACTTCCTGTATCACGGCCAAACCAGTGAGGGTGAGGTTTTACCTGGACTCATTGAATAGGTGCTAATTCCACAGTGCTACTTGATGCAGCTGCCTGTGCAGAGGCAGGCAGAAACCTTAGAGAATGCATCAAGATATTTGGGGAATTGGCAGACATTCCTACACTTGACTGCCGTGGGGACTTATTCTGAAAATAATTTTCATGTACAATCATCACTTCATACTTTTATACATGTTTATTCTAAGCCTTCAGAAAATACAAACATAAGAACGAACGTACCCACATCTATGGCTTAGAGCTGAAGTGTATCTTTGGAGCTTCTTACTGAATTCTGGAAAGGTTTTGCTAAGCTGGGAGCTTTACTATTGTACTTTACAAACCAATAAGTTTGAGTTTAATTGAACCAAGATAACAAGTATATTTCAGGCTGTAGCACATAAGAGAAAATAGTCGGAAACCAGGTCAATCATTTTCAGACACACAAAAGAGGGATGAAATGTTAAACACAGGTTACAAAAAATGTTTGTGGTTTATAACATTATTGGGTATGAGTTTTCAGACAGAAGAATTGACTGTATCTCTCAGCTGAGCAAGATTCCGCTGCTCAATTGATTAGAACCAGAGTTAGGTGAAGATTGAGAAGGTGAGATTTTAAGATGGATGGAATAACTGACCACCTAGGGATTCAAGAGCAGGTTGAAGCTATTTCTTCAGTAAACCAAAAATTTCTTATTCAAGGCTTCCATAAAATGAAAGTTCATAACGATTCTGATGGTCAAAGTAGAAAATAAATTAAACTAATATATTTTATCCAGATTTCCTTGTGGGGAACATTCCTCAGGCAAATGACTAGACTACGGTCTGTTTCCGTAAAGCAATAGAGAAGCTCAGGTGAGTAACCTGAGTTCATGCGGTATAGATGTAGGGAGTCTAATATCATATTTGTCTTAAAGCTTTCAGATCTAAGGGCTTTCTATCACTTTACATTTAGAAATGCCCTAATGTACATGAACTTCTCATGGAAGAGTGTGATTTTCATTAAGGGTCCTGATCATGTAAGTCAGCTTATATGTGGAGATATAGTTCTATTCTAGACATAACAAAACTTATCACTTCTAACTCTTGGTGAAATTTAGGCACAGCAACTATAACCAATCAAGGATACATGTGTTATGTGTATTCATCCCTAATACTCATGAATATTCAGCCTGAACTTGATTATAAGATTAAGTTATTTGAAAACATACCAAATGGTATTTATATAAGAGATAGGATAAATCTTAAAATAAGTTTTCCCTTGGGAACATAAAGGAGTTTGGCCCCTTACCCCTGTTCTTTATGGTTAAAGAACGACAGTTTATGTTCAAATTAAAGAGTTATGAGGATTTTTTTTTGTTCGAGACAGGGTTTCTCTGTGTAGACCTGGCTGTCCTGGAACTCACTCTGTAGACCAGTCTGGCCTCGAACTCAGAAATCTACCTGCCTCTGCCTGCCGAGTGTTGGGATTAAAGGCGAGCGCCACCACTGCCCGGAGAGTTAAGAGGTTTTAACTTAGTTGTTGAGACAAGGCAGAGTGATGGCCTTACATGGATGTGACCCTGGCTTGGATATATGTTTTAGCACGACAAAAACAAATAACAAATAGAATGAGATGATCTAGAGTGCAAGGTCCCCTTCCTCACATGTCTCACAGTGCTCAGGGGGAGTATATTCTGAATGGAAAAAGTAAACCAGGTACACAGTCAGGCAAGAGTTCCGTAGGAGATTCTTGTGTGCAGCTTGGGTGAGAAGGGAACTTGCTTTGGTAGGATAGGAGAGTGAAGAGCGGGGAGGAGGATGTTGACCCAATTCTCCATCCCTGGAGGGCAAGTTCACAAATCATTCAATCAGGCTGAGGAGAAAATGGCAGGGGGACGGGAGGACGCCATTCATGTCATAGGTGCCTCAGTAACTGACAGGTACAGGGAGGACAAGTCATTCAGTAGTGATGAGACACCCCTCTCCCAGGCAGCTTCTGTGTCCCAAGAGAAGCATTTTATTTGCTTAATTCCTCTTCAGTTGGTTTGCCTTCAGCACAGAGCCTACTTACATACTCAGGGTTCTCGAGTTCTAGAGGCGAAGCTACTGACTTGGAAGTCATTTCATTAATTTCAGCAACCACAATTCCATGCTGAGACTGTACTTTGTGAACACACTGCTACCTTGCTAATGCTACTTAATAAGGCAAAGGGCTTAAAAAAAATACTTGCTCAACATTTGTTTATTTCGGTGAATACCTTCGGGGTTTCACACCGCTAGATTTGGTAGTGCAAGCAAATAAAAGTGACTCCAGAAGGTGACATGTTCAGAATCCAAGAATTTGCTAGAATAAGAAATAACAGAAATCCAAACCTAAATGACTATAACTGTAACATATCTACAATAAAATGGAAAAAAAACCCTCATTTGCATAATGTTAAAAATACTGGGGCATATTCTTATCTGTTTTTGTGTAACACAAAATGAGGATTTGACACATGGCATCCTATTGGATAATATACCACACACACATGTGCTTATTTTGGTTCCAATGGATAATACTATTGACAAATTTCCTTCTCTCTTCCCTCCCAACTTTATTAAATAGAGGCGGTAACAACAGCATCTGTTGCACTTGGCTGGATCCTAGGATGAGGAAATTGTGGCTAATGAGCCTCCCAGGCATATGGACACTAACAGCTCATGGTTGGGCCATGGCACAACTATGTTAGCACTCCAGTAGGAGTGGCAGATACACAGGCCAGTCACTGCACATCCAAGCAGGGCTGCCAAGATAGCATCCACAGTCATTTTGAATGGCGTGGAGCAGTTTTCACAATCATGGCCCTAGGGATGATTACAAAGCAGCATGCATTTCTGTCACATCCTTTCCATCTCCTTCTGGCAGCCTTCTACCATGTTTGCTACCTTAGCCAGTTAGACAACCAGGTGCCCTGACCACCCAGGTGCTTGATGCATCCAAGCTGTGGCCCCCCACCAGTCCTTCTTTCCATTAGTCATGGACTTGAAGACCTGGGATACTTAATTGGCTTAAATGCATCCAAATTATACACTTCAACCATCTCAGCATAACCCATCACAACAGCTCTCATTACTTGTATGCTCTCTGGCTATTTTCTTAATGCATCTAGGAAGAAGCCAAGGAACCCTTTAATCAAATTAATGTAGAAAAAAATGTAAAAGACCTTAATGCACTGGGAAACATGGTGTCCTAGCAGTTTTAAAAACTTATCTGACAGTCTACGGGCAAGCTGTCAGATCTGTTGGGCTTCATTTTGGTTTTTGTAAGTTCCAACAAACAAACAAACAACCCAAAAGTCACATGCACCCAAAACATAAAACCATTAAGAGCATGTAGGGTATTGATAGAATCAGTGTAAATAATCACACTTCTAAATTTTTGTTTTATTTTTTCCTGAAGAGGCCCATTAGCCAGGTAAATTCTGAATTACCAGAGGATATGCAGGAAACCTTTTTCTAACTGGCTGAGAGAGGAGTTTGTAATTTTCTTTCCCCTGCCCACAAGGTGACATAGCTGGAAAAATTAATCAGATGGTAGTTAGGAAACAAATTAAATGCAGGTGTCGGTGTTGTTATTCTTTTTTACCTATGTCCCATGCCAGCAAATGAAGCTTGCATTTTGGAGCAGGCTTAGGATCCAGTTCTCCTCATCCAACCATGAAGGAAAGTCATGTTACCTTAGATTGATGAGAGTGAAGAGAAGGGCCCTGGGAGCTCAACAGATAAAGGTCAACAGTTTAGGATTTAAGGGTAGAACTGACTTGACTGCAAACTGCTTTTCTTGAAGAACTGGCTTCTGTTTCTCTGCAGCTTGAATGTACCCAGTCTTTTAACTAGCCTGAACAAAGGATCATAGTGGGAGCTTCCGCCATTAGTCACTGCATTCCTGATGCCTTCACTACAAAAATGAAAGGCAGGGCCACCCAGACTTCAGATGTCCCAACTGACTATGAAGGACAGTGAGCTCAGATGGGAGGAGCAGAAAGCCTGTGCTTCACACCAAAGCAGCTGGCAGAGTAGGGAGGCCCATGCTGGGGTTGTCAGCCTCCAGATTTTGGTTGGTATCTGCAGGCAGCAGTGCTTAACAGATAAAAATGCCTTTTGTTTCAGAAAGATTGCCAAGTCCTATGGCACATAGCTGTACCACAAACAAAAATGTGTTTCGAATTTTGAAAATATAATTCAATAGTCAAAACCAGCACAAACCAAAACGAAAGCAAATTAACAAACAGTTTCTCAAAGTGACTGTATTTTCTAAGATCTCCTTTTAGAAGTTGGAAGGTCTCTGAGCAAGTTGCTAATTCCTAATCTTCAAGATGGAGATACTCAGTTGATACCAGCCTAGCTCATTAACCCTATCTAGCTTATCTCTATGCTTTGATGCTAATTATCATGGACTCCATTAATATCACTGTGCACTGAGAATAGACTTAACTATTTACTCTTTCCTGATGGACCAAAGGGCATATGGAAGAAGGTGGAAAGGTGCCAAGGAAGTAGGATAGGAAGAGAGGCAAAAAGAGACTACCCCAACCTCTTGCTGGGATGTTTTGATCTATATAAATGAAAAGTGTTCACGTATTACAGGGAAAACAGTAAAATTCTGTTATTTGAAAATAGTGGATTTTCCAGAAATATATTTTCCCCACATCAGAGGTGAGAGATTTAAAAAGCTTCAGAGATTAGGTTAGGGTTTGACAATATGATTCTCTTTCCTTCCATTCATCATGTCTGTTATCATTGGCTCCTTCTGAACAGTGAAATGGGGAAAGTCTCCAAGCCATGCCCCCCACACCATACTCCTGGGACTTATTGTTTTGAACTACCAAAATGCCAGCTGTCATTAAAAAAAAAAAAAAAATGAGCATAAAGCAGTGCGACTGGTGTCCTGGCAAAACAGACTAGCATTTATCACCTACAACGAACATGGCCCTTAACGGAAGCCACCTTGGGGGGAGGGGGGGAAGATTTATTGCAGCAACTCTGCCATGGTACAGAAATATTTCTGGAACTCTTTCTTGGCAGTAAAGAGCCGGTGGCATGTTCCTTTGAATTGACTCATGGTAGGACATCTTTGTCCTTAAGGGTTGATTTTTTTTTTCCTGTGCCAGGAACTTTTTGTGTGTGGTAGACAGTACTGTTGATGAATCAAGTAATGAGTGTTCTTCTGACTATGCTCTGAAGGGCCATTATTATAGCAGATTTCATAATAACTTCTCCAAATATTTAGAAGGAGCATGCCTGTCAAGGAAATTTTGTAGACAGGGAAGGGTTTTGGAATTTATTCATTACCATAAATATCATAGTGGTCTCTCAACTAGAGGTGATTTTACTTGAGAGAGGACATTTTGCAATATTGAAAGAAGTCTTTTGGCAGCCAAAACAAGAGAGGTGTACTATTCAAACCTAGTGGACAAAGGTGAGGGATACATTGAATACTTGACCCGTATAGAAAGACTTTAACAACAGCCATGTGGTCTAATGTGTCAGTTGTGTTGGAATTGGGATCCCTGGTCTTGTAGTCATGACCTATTCTATTGGGTGAAATTTAAAGCAGAATACAATCATTATTATATTTATAAAGTGTTATGTGTTTGCCAATCAAGGTGGATGCATATTTTCAAATACAGTTTCTAATCACACATTTCTAAGAACTCTAACTTTTCTGAAAATAAACACTACTACTAATAGTATATCCTATACTATAATAGTCAGATAAAATAATTATAAAACATCAGTAGCTGCAAACATTTAGTTATATTTTTGTTGCTGTTGTTTGATTTTCTTTGAGAATGTGTAACCCTGGCTGACCTGGAACTTACTATAAAATCTAGGCTGGTCTCAAAGTCCCTACCTCTGCTTTGTGAGTGAATCACCATGCCTGCCTTATTGGTTTATATGTGGCAAGTATCTGAATAATTTATACATTTACAGGTATTCTCTTATTTAATATACGAGCAATGCTTGGAAGGAAATACTATTGCTAAACAGAATGTCCTTTAAGGTTCCCAGAGTGAGCAGAAAATTTAAAACGAGAAAACATGCATTCTTTTTCAGACTCTGCTTCCAGTTGAGCACACAATATTGGCTACTCTTTTAACTTTTCAGTTCTCCATTTGCCTCCCCCTATAGAGCAAGGGCAGTGATAATATCAACCTGTCAGATTAAATCCCTGGTGGGGAGACAATTTTGAGATAACTGTATTCCCACATAAAAGTGAGCCCCTTGCTCCACCTGCACAGCGAGCAGAAATGGTGATTCTAGTCACCATTGCAGGGACATTAATGGTACAGCTCTGATGCACAGCTGTGAAGTCAGCATCTTAGACCATGGGCCTCGTGGCTTTATGTCTATAGTGGCTTTCCAGCAGAGTTTCTACTTTAGCAGGCAGCTAGAGAACTACTCCACTCCAAATTTTGTCTTCATTTTGACTTTTATACTTTGTGTGTATCAGCAGGGTTGGGAGTTGCCAGAGGAGGATGAGAGGAAACAATCCCTTTTAATGGGGTCATTTGCACAATTATAATCTCTTATAAAATTATACAATACTGACGACTCAACACCTTGCTTTACATCACTCTGTTGTCTGATTCATTTAAACATGGGAGTTTTATGCAGAATGACTTCTGTGTTAGGAACAAGGCCTGGGATTCCAAATTCCACATGGTATAATTACTTCCCCTTACCTTAAAATGTTTGAGGTGAAAAAAACCCCCATGTAATTTGTATATTCCATCCACCTTTTTATCTGGAGAAGAATTGTTTTGTTTTGTTTTTACAAATGAAAACAAATTTTCCAGGTATATGGAAAATCTCAGTCTCGTCTTTCAGACTGTGCTCATTACAAAACTATTACATTTGGCAAGAATATGGTCTCTGCCCAGAGGGGAGATTTGAATTGGAAATTAGGAATAAGAATGGAGCCTAGAATGGGTGGTTCTAAACGTACAAAACAAAATTTTAAAGCACTGGTAGCATCTTTGGGTCACAGGGTATTTTGTGTGCAATATTTGCAAGACATTTGACATTGAGAAGGCTATTTTCCTCAATTTTCTGTTGGCTTTAAGGATAGACAGTTATGCAGCAAATACCACCTAAATAGGGGCTGGAGAGATGGCTCAGGGTTTAAGAGCACCGAATGCTCTTCCAGAGGTCCTGAGTTCAATTCCCAGCAACCACATGGTGGTTTTGATGCCTTCTTCTGTTATGTCTGAATACAGCTACAGTGAACTCATATAAAACAAGTAAATAAAATCTTAAAAAACAAAAACAAAAACAAACTTAGACCTAAGTAGTTTGATTTTGTTTGTATATGCCAAGTTGAAAGCTAACATGAAGATTGGCTTTAAAATTTGTTTTAAACACCAAATGTGTCACTTTTAAATGCATGTGTACATACATGTGTACACTTTCATAAGCACTTGTATTGGTATACATGTGTATGTAGGTGTATATACATTTGTGTGTGTAAATGCCAAGGACAACTTCAAAGTCATGCTCAGAAATCCCATTTGCCTCCTCTGAGACATGGCCTCTCATTATCTGGGATCTCACCAAATAGGCTAGACTGGTTGGCCATCAGGTTCCAGAGATCCGCTTGTCTCTGCACCCTCCCCTCTGGAAGAACATGTTTGCACTACCAAGCCCCCCCCCCCCCAAACTGCCTGCCTCAAAGTCCAACACATTCATGTGGGTTAGGGGAACTCAACACATTTTCTCTTGCTTTTAAATCTAGGACTTCACAAAATGTGCTAGCCATCAGGTATCAGGTGACTTTTAAACAGGTACATGCTTAACGGTCTATTCGTATATTGAAGACATTACTAATGTTTATCTGGCCTTGGCTTTATCTATTTGGATCTAGTATCTGGATTGAATTAAGAATCTTAAAGATTTGCATGAACTTCAGAAGATTTGTTTAATTAGCCTTAAGACAGTTTCATTTAAAGGACAAGTTCAGGGGTATCGAACCACCCCCTTTTCTGTTTATTTTATTTATATATATATATATATGTGTGTGTGTGTGTGTGTGTGTGTGTGTGTGTGTGTGTGTGTGTGTGTATTTATATTGCCATTCCATATACATATGTATATAAATATATAATGATTATATATAATATATTATAGGATAGACATATTCTATAAAGAAAATATACTTTCCTGTAACCAAAATAAATAACTAAAGAGTATCATGGCTCAAAGTTTTATAATTGATTCAATGAAATTACAGTTTCATCTCAACTTAATTCATTTGTAAGAAGTATCAAGTATATAAAGTTCTTATAGCCTTTTTATACCAGAAGATAGAATTTATAGAATATGCTCAGAATTTTAAGATTTACTTTTATGTCAGATCACCACCTGAAACCAGCTTTTTTTATACAGGGACATGAAAGTAAAGATACAACGTTCAGACTTCATCTTTAAGGCACTTAAAACTCCAGTTCCATGTATCCTTAATAGAATCATTTTGAAGGTTAAAAGCTTTTCAAGTTTCTATAAGCAGAGACTACATGCTATAAATCATATCCTCTAATTCAGGCCAATAAAATGTCCACCATGACAAGGAAAAAATCTGGTGAAATTGCAATGGTAGAAAATATTTAAAATATTGGAAAAGAAGACAATTAACTATTTGGATATGTTGGATACATGTTTACACCTGAGTAAAAGATGATTTCATTGCACTCATAGTTCAGCACTCCTTAAAATACCTAGAGTTTTATATGAGCCCGTAAGAGCACACATACATGTTAATATGTTGATGATTTAACATTGTCTTACACTTTTGAATCATTTCCTGAAATGGCATTCCATCATCATAAAGTTCCTACTGCTGTGAATAGTGTTGCCATATTTATAAATAAAGAAGCAGAGATAAAGAGAAATTTAATAAATCTCCCGAAAGCACAAGGCTGATGAGTAAGAGCAGCCTTTCTCTAACAACAGCAGCACTCCTCCTAAAGGACAGCTATCACTAGTCCCTCGTCCTCTTCCTGTGGGTAGGGCATCAGACATTAATATTTTTTATGTCATTAACTTACAGAATTCGCAGCACAAATTTATGAGGAAAATGTAGTGTTTCCCTAAATAAACAAAGTATTTATTAGTACTTTGAAGAGGGGCATGCATAAGACACACTTGAGGTCTAGTTCTTTCCTTCCACATTTGTGTGGACTCTTGGGATTAAACTCAACTTGGAAGGCAAGTGTATCTACCCACAGAACCGGAGTACCAGCTCCAGGATGGTATGTTAATATAATATAAATCACAATTTAATTGTTCAATAGAAACTTCCAAAATACTTTCCCCAAATTTGTCATTATTTTATGACTTTAATTATTTCCCCCTCTCTTTCTTTCTGTGAGTGCTATGTATGTATGATGTGCTTCTTACTAGCACAAGGCCTATAAGAGCAGCATCTCTCTTTTGAGGCCTATTCCCTGCTTCTCCATCTGAAAATGTTTGTGTACTTCCCACATGATCTTTATCATCAAGTTTCGCTTGTGCCAACTGGGGTACCATGTAACCACCTACCTTAGCTCTTTGAGGCTTTTAAAATGGTTTATACTGCAAAGCACAAAGTATTCTCTGAAAGTAACAAGCAGGAGACTAAGACTTGGATTTCACTACAAAAAAAACCACTTGCTCAAACAAATTAACATGATTTTATGTTTTATAATCATGCAGAGAATGACAACTGATATCTAGTCCTTAGAGGCCCCTCTCCTGCATGTGACAGAGCTAGAATCAGGTGACAAGACATGGGTTGAATGGAGCATTGTACCTAGCTGTTAGTGTTCCTCTCAAACAGTGCAGATTCTCCATTACAATTGGAATATCAATAAAAGTAATGCATAAAAAAGTTTCAAAAATATAAGATGTCAGTCACTAACACAAGTTAGTTCTGTTACTGGCTTCTATCAGGGGCCATGGTATCCCATTGAGTAACTCTCCAGACTATTGCTTTGCAGTTACTTTGGTCAGGTAGACAGGCAGGTCAGTTATGTAGGTTTTATTCTGCATTATTTGCCAAAGGTCCCATTTTGAGGGTCTATTACATGACCCTATAATATGTAGCCTAAATGATGCTATTAATTTATGATGTAAGTGGGTTCATAATGCATTTTTCTTGTCTTTCTATTATAAACTCCCACACTTTAATTTGATTCCCTTGTTCAAGAAGACATACTGAATTACTCAGATAACAAAAGGCTATTGTGAAAGTATATGACCATATTCATGCAGGGTCACAGAACAGAATATGCCTAGTGATAGAGAATATATAGAATCTAAGTAGTCATCTTGAATACTTTTTTACTAGGAGGGACACTAGAGAGGAACTCAGATATCCTGAAGAGATGAGCTGAATGTTATAAAGGATTAACATTTACATATTCAGACACTGTGTGATGATATAGAGTGTGGCAGTCAGAATTGAGGAAAGGCCCAAGTTATACATTTCAAAAAAAATTTTCTCATTTTGATGTACATAATAAAACTTTTTACAAATTGCATCTGTTTTATAAAATTATTTAAAAAAAACAAGATAGTGCATTTCTTGTATATTAACTGATACTAAAAATAGGCAAGTGCAATTATCTTTACATTATCATATCTTTCAAGACATCTTAAATGACTGAAGCACAAGAGTCCATTGAAAAATTCATAAAAAACATTTTTAGAGGACATTTTTTTCCATAAAAAGATAAAATGTAACCCTTGTTACAAGGTTAAAATGTAATCTTTTCTGTTTTGTTTATCCTCACACATTTAACTTTGTATTTATTTGTTTAGTTATTTTTGCACCAAAGAGAAAGCAGTGTGTGGGCAGTGTGTGGGGTGGGGTGGGGCTAGGGAATCATATTCTATCCAGAGGTATTTATTCAGTCTTTTCTATTCTCAGGGCAGGACTCAATTAGCAAGAGCCATTGGAATGAATGTGTTTACCATCTCCCAGAATCAACAATCTGCAAAGAGAACATTTGACATAGAATAATTTGTGCTCCTTTGCTCCCTCCAACCTTTTGGCTGAAAATAAACCAAATGTTCTCAATGGTCCTTACCTGCAGTGTACCACCATTGGCCCTGCATCAGGCGGGTTGCAGGTTTTGACTCTCCGTAAGAAAGCTAGGAAAGGTGTGGGGTGCTCTGGAACACCATGATCAGGCCAGGCGGTGAACTGGAATTGTCTCACTTCTCTCTTCTCACTCGATCCATTCTGTGACACAGGAACACATGCTCACTTTCCAACCTTAGCAGCTAATGATGAGTACCACTGAAATATGCTGCCTCAGTTCGTGCCTTTTAAGGTATGGCCTTTGAAGACACATTACCTGGAGACCCAAGCCCTGAGCTACCCCTAAATGATCAGCGGTTGCTCAGGCAGGTAAGCTTGTCATAGGAGAAGCACTCTGCCATCTGGCTGCCACCATCTGGAGTGCTCTTGTCTATTTACAGGAAGAATTAGTTCTTCCATTTTGGGGAACCTTTCCTCAGAACACGGATTTGTTTCATTGTTACTGATAAAACACTGGTCCATGAGAAAGGGGGCTGGATGATAAATTCAAGAATGATCTCACTCTTCCCTCTTGCCAGTGGGACCAAGATTTAAGGAAAAAGACTTGAGGGGTTTAGTTTCTCTAAATAATAGGAAAAACAGGGCAAGAGAACAGAGATAAAGAGCGAACCTTATAAAGTGCAAATGTCCGGACACAGTATGTGGCAAGCTCCACAGTATCCAGCAGCGTCACCTGGACCAGCCCGTGAGTTTCTGTGCCTCTGCTGGGCCAATACTGGTCACACTTCACCTAAGGAAAGAAGTGACACATTCAGGCCAGATGCTCATCAACTCTTCTCTTAGCTTTCTTCTGAGTGGCTGTCGAAGGAAAACAGCTTTTCCACATTTCACTTTATGTTGATCTTTTTTCTGGCATGCCTTCTTGTTATCCCCAAATATGTAAATTACCGCTCCAATGCCAATATAAACCACATTAAAAAAAAACTGGTAGAAATATTAAGCAGTAACAGATTCAATTTTCTGGGTAAAAAATAAGTTGCAGATTGCTGCTGAAAAAAATAGGGATAGAGATATTTAAAATTTTAGAGTACTTGGGGAAAACCCATTTGTTATTTGGTAGACACTATGATTCACATCAGAAAGATTATACTTAGACATTTAAAATACAGGGCTAGATAGCATTCATCCTTCAAGATTTTACAGGCACACACAATTCCACAACGCCTGCTTGAAACTTACAAATATACTTGGTTAAAGAAAAGTAGAAATAATTTGAAAAATCTATCAAAGTGTAATACACAACATAATAAGTGTTATTTAAAATACAAGATAAATGGTATTTGTATGCAAAACAAATGAAATCTGTAGCATCTATGGGAACGATCTGTCTGCTCTTTAAGTATGGTTTTGGAGGGTTATTATAGCAGTGTGGTTTAAGTAATACAATTCATTCATTTAAGATAAATGACCTACTATTTCCCTGTGAAGTGGAACAGTCCATGTAAGAACTCCTCAAACCCAATTAGTTTAGATGTGACAAAGAATAATTCCTACTCTGTTGTAAGCCTCAGATTTACTGCACGTGCCCACAGTGCAGCAAAAAGCATAATAAAAATGACAAAGGCATTATATTTTCTAGTGAGGTCATAGGTCAGAAAATATTTACCCATCCTGCCACAGAGAAAAGAAATGTGGAAATGCTATTTCACTGCACCAAAGGAAATACACTCTCTCTGCAGGCAGAGGAGTGATACTGGTGCAAGTTAGGAAGCACATCCTTCATTTAAAAAGGGAAGAATAGAAAGTATGCCTACACAAAGGTAACAGGCATTGTCTTCATAGATATGCCCCAGTACAGGGGAATGCCAGGGCCATTACGTGGGAGGGGGTGGGTAGGGGAGCAGGGTGGGAATGTGGGAGGGTAAGGGGAAATTTCTGGATAACATTTGAAATGTAAATGAAGAAAATATCTAATAAAGAGAAAAAAAAGAAAGTATGCCTACACAAAGGTAACAGGCATTGTCTTCATAGATGCTAGAAATTTGTCGTCTCGTAAACATAATTATATGATTATGCACTTTTTAGCTTAATAAAATACTAGCAACAGACTCTGAATGGCTCTGTTGTTTGGTTTGCATTCAGTCTGTGTTGTCTGGCACTCAGGCTGTTTCTGCATAGATACCAGACCTTCCAAAAAGGGAGAGTTTTCACCTACTAAACAATTTTACTGAGAAGATAAAGGAGGAATACACTCTACTTTGTATCTGTCTATTTAGCATGTAGACGCTGAATTCACAAGGTTTGATTCCATTGCCTTTCTCTCAACTATGAGGCCACATGAAGTCACCTCTGACTAAACAAGCAACATGAAAGGATTCAGATACAAAACGAGTTGCAATAATGTTAAAATACTTTATATGTTTTCCACATTCACAAAATAAACTGGTGTTTTTATTTCTATTATAGGTTGCAACTCAAAGGGAAGAAAATACATAAGAAAGTTAGTTTTTCAAGGACAATACTGATAAGCATAGACTGAACACTTCCACATATCTCCTGACCGTTTGTTAAACCGACACCACACCTGTCAAATTTACCAAAGTACTTGTTGACAGGAATCACAGTACTTAAGGAAGAATAAGTAACTCATGGGAAAAGTCCACAAAAATTAGGCCAAAGTAATTTTTAAAACCAAGGAAAAAGATACCAGGTTGGTGTCTTGCTGCAGTGGGTGAAATATCTTTGTAGGCTCACACTGCATACATATGTGGTATCAGTGTGGGGTACGAGGACCCCTCATGCTCAAAGGAGCAATGGTGGCAATTTATCCCCATGTTGGTCTTCCCCTTTGATTCATTCTCAGTGTAGCCTGCACAGATGTCTTCTGATTTCACAGGGTTAAGAGCTTACATTTTGCAGTAAAAAATACTTTAAGGCTTATGTTTTTAGTCCTATACTACATGAATATTTTCTCATTCCAATCTCATAGCATGATATATAAGATTATGAGATAAAAAATAAGTGTTTGAAAGAGATTTATAGCCAGGCGTGGTGGCACACACCTTTAATCCCAGCACTAGGGAGGCAGAGGCAGGCAGATTTCTGAGTTCGAGGCCAGCCTGGTCTACAGAGTGAGTTCCAGGATAGCCAGGGCTATACAGAGAAACCCTGTCTCGAACACAGGGTTCCCAATGGAGGA
The DNA here is from genome assembly GCA_902729485.2 of Mus minutoides. NCBI lineage: Eukaryota > Metazoa > Chordata > Mammalia > Rodentia > Muridae > Mus > Mus minutoides. The sequence goes on from LR750268.1 coordinate 295,699, forward strand.
GCTAGAGAAAGTACCCAAGGAGCTGAAGGGGTCTCCAACCCTATAGGTGGAAGAACAATATGAACTAACTAGTACCCACAGAGCTCGTGTCTCTAGCTGTGTATGTAGCAGAAGATGGCCTAGTTGGCCATCATTGGGAAGAGAGGCCCCTTGGTCATGCAAACTTTATATTCCCCAGTACAGGGGAATGCCAGGGCCAAAATGTGGGAGTGAGTGGGTAGGGGAGCAGGGAGGGGGGTGGGGGAGGATATAAGGGACTTTCGGGATAGCATTTGAAATGTAAATGAAGAAAATATCTAATAAAAATTGGGAAAAAAAAGAAAGAGATTTACTACTTCTTGTTTAAAGACTTTGGGTGTATCATTAAGGTATTTTTTAAAGTATTCCTTTGATTTTTTTGATATTATAAATTCATTATTTCCCCTTTTCTTTTCTTCACTTCAAACCATTCCATATATCTCTCCATGCTCTCTTTTAAATTCATGAGCTCTTTTTCACTAATTGTTATTACATACATATATCTTTATGCTTTTATATAGTTAAATGTATAAATACACCTCCTTAGTTAGTATACATTACTTGTATGCAGGTTTTCAGAACTGACCACCAAAACTTCATATACAACCTAATATATAAATTGACCCCTCATAATGAAATTTTCACTTTGCAACAGCTGGAGACCATTACGAAAATTACAACCAATCTAAATGCAGAGTTGGGAACCCAATCCCATGGATACACTATTACAAAACTCTGTAACGGAAGCTCAAGGATCAATGCAAATGAAATGCATGGTTCAAGTAATAAAGGGGCACCAGAAAGTGAAATGGAGCTGAATCCTATGTTTAAAGAGATAAACAGATTAAGGCAGTGGTGACTTTGGGTCATGATTCCACCCAGCTAAACTAAGTAAGGCCCAAGCATGGTGGTATATACCATTACAGGAAACAGTTGCAAGCATAACTATGAGTTCAAGGCTAGCCTGGTATAGAGAAATTTCCAAGTAAAGAAAAGCTTAAATTCAGGCCTGGTGGTATACACCTTTGATCCCATCATTCAGGAGACAGAGCCATGCAGATCTCTGAGTTCAAGGTCAATTTACAAAACAAGTTCCAGGACAGCCAAGCTTAGGCATTGAGGGAGATGGAAAACAGAAAGCTGATGTTAGTAGAACTAGGGGACCATGTTCCAGCTACTGCAAGTGAAACTTGGCAGCTTTGGCCATGTGGCTCTGGTTTTAGATTCAAAAATAGAAGGGACTACTGGGACAATTGATGCTGGTTCACTGGAGCTAAGAAATTAGCATTGACTACAAAGAGATCTCAGTATCACTGAGGTGAGATTTTTCTGGGAAGTATTTTCAAAGAGCACAAAGAAGGGAGTGCTCCAGAGGTAAGTGCTACCTAGACTTGGTAATGTGTTAGAATCACCCAGGTGGTATTGGTTTTAAAGGTTTGAAGGGGTCACAGAAAACAGCTGAAGCTTGGCACTATGAGAGGCCAGGGAAGACCATTTATGAAGGTGCAGCCTCAGTTGTAGTTGATGGCCCAGGATGGAAAGGATCATACAAAGAAGTTGAGACTTAGTACCATGAAGAGAGTTTATGAGAGCCTATTGGTGAAGCCTAGTTGCAGCAAAAGACCACAGTGTATTGGAAATGCCAGTACCATGGTCATGTTGTCTGTTCAGCAGTAGAACCTTAAAACACACTTCCAAAAGAAAATAGTCACTCATGATAAAAGTCCTGGCAAAAACAGGAATAGACCCCCAGAGCTCATGTCTCTAGCTGCATATGTAGTAGAAGATGGCCTAGTCGGCCATCACTGGGAAGAGAGGCCCCTTGGTATTGCAAACTTTATATGCCCCAGTTCAGGGGAACGCCAGGGCCAAGAAGTGGGAGTGGTTGGTTAGGGGAGCAGGGTGGGGGGAAGGTATAGTGAATTTTCGGGATAGCATTTGAAATGTAAATAAAGAAAATGTCTAATAAAAAAATAAAAATAAAAAATAAGAAAAAGAAGTTTTCATGACAAAAAATATTCTAAAACAAACAAACAAACAAACAAACAACCCCCCTCAAAAAAAGGAATAGAGGGGGCCTATCTTAACAAAATAAAGGCAATATACTGGAAGCTCACAACTACCATAATACTAAATGGAGAAAAACTCAAAATATTCCTACTTGAATTAGAAACAAGACAAAGACATTTACTCTCTTCATGTCTATTCAACATTTTAATTGACATTGCTGATCACACTGGATAGTTACAGGTAGAAGAAGGCAACCTGACACTTATCTCTCAACCCTGTAAAAAAAAACTGAACTACAAATCAATGAAGGATTTCAACAGAAAACCCAATATCCTAAATATGATAGAGGAGTAAGTATGGATGATGCTGGAACTCATTGGCACAGGAAATGATTTCTGAACAAGACACTGATAGCATAGGCATTGAGAACAAAAATGAAGAGGTGAGATACAATGAAACTAAAAAGATTGGGCAAAAGACATCATTATTCAATTGCAGAGGCAGCCTACAAACAGGGGGAAGGTCTGTGCCAGCTGCATATCTGACAAACTGAGTTTTTTGGATGTACAAAGAACTCAAAAAATTAAAAATTAATAAACATTCAATTAAAAATAGGACATGGATCTAATCAGAGAGTTCTAAAAAGATGAAATGGAAATGGCTGATATATATATATATATATATATATATATATATATATATATATATATATATATATATATATTCAACATCCTTAGCCATCAGGGAAATTCAAATTAACTACTTTGAGATTTCATCTTACTCTACTCTGAACGGCTATGATAAAAAAGAAATGAATACAAATTCTGGCATTGATGTATAGAGAGGGAAAACACTTATTCATCACTAGTGGGATTCAAACTATCGTGGCAGTATGCAACCAGTGTGACGGTTTCTTAAAAAGCTAGACCTTAATCTATGAGATGATCCAGCTATACTACTCCAAGCATCTTTCCAAGGGACTCCATCCTACTGTGGAGATACCCATCCTGCTCCATCCACCATAGCCAGGAAATGGAAAGAGCTGAGGTGTGCATCAACTGAGGAATGGATAATGAATATGTGGTTCATGTTCACAATAGAGTATCACTTAGATATTAAGAAAAATGATATTTTAAAATTCACAGGTATGGGACTCGTTCCATAACTGAACATGGAGAAACTGGGCAGCTATTGAACTGAAAGCTTCATCCTACTGAGTAACACTAGTATCATTGGAGGGTACTATATATATATAACTGGAGGAGAAAAGTAATTATGAATGTCAGCTAGCTACAAACATTGTGAACCAGTATAAAGACCTGCCCACCAGTGCAATAGTGGCATGAAGATTAGGAAATTAATTACTTTTTGATTGGATTTAAGGCCTACTCCATGAGATATGACCTATACCTGAAACTATTAATGAGACTAACTACATGGTGCTGGATGTATCAGGGGCCATGGGGGAAGCCTACTAATATTCTGCTAAATGAACACAGCTGTAAAACAACTTCTAACAAGCTATTGTTAAACTCATAGATCCATGCATAGCTCAGCCCCCAAAGGGAGCAGCTTTATGCACTTGACAGTAATGGATATAGAGACCTATAGCTGGATAATGTGTGGATAGTGAGAGACTATCAGATTCCTCATTTAAAGGTCCAGGAATATGTGCAAAAGAGGGGGTGGAAAGATTGTAAGAGTCAGAGGTGGCAAACAACTCCAAGGACATAGCACTTTCCACAGATAAGAGGGCTGACAGACAAAGGAACTCTGTGGGCTCACATACACTACTTTCAAAAGCTCAATCGAGACAAAAATCCCAAGGTGAAGAATGGAATGGGTACAAAGATTCTAGTCAAGACATTATTTGACACTGCTATTTACTAAGGGACAATCAGTTTTCTCCAATGGAATCACTCTGCGTATATTAACCAATATTTCTTTTTTGAGCCGGGCATGGTAACTCACGCCTTTAATCCCAGCACTAGGGAGGCAGAAGCAGGCGGATTTCTGAGTTCAAGGCCAGCCTGATTTACAGAGTGAGTTCCAGGACAGCCAGGGCTATACAGAGAAACCCTGTCTCGAAAAACAAAACAAACAAAAAACAAAAACAACCCCCCAAAACCCCCCAAACAAACAAACAAACAAAAACAAAAACAATATTTCAGAGTAGGCCTCATGCTCAGAAGCAGTGGTCGAACCTATACTGGAGTACATGGTTTGTTTATATGTGTCATCTTGTTTCTAAGAAAGAGAAATAGTATGAAGTTGACTCGTTGAGGAAGATCTGGGAGTATTCAGGGGAGGGGAAAGACTATGATCGAAATACTTTGAATATAATTCTGAAAAAGTAAATACTTTTAAAGAGAAGCAGTTTCCTCTGGGATGTGACAGAGTTAGTAGTAATGAACACCTTAAACACCTGGAGGCAGAGGTAGGCAAGTTTCTGAGTGTTTGAGGCCAGCCTAATCTAGGAAAGGCTCCACAGTGAAAGCCTGCCTCAACAACCCCCCAACCCCCCCAAAAAAACCCAAAACAAAAACAAAAAAAACCCATGATAGTCACACAATAGGCACCACCATAAAATAAATGACTGCTGTTATAGAAAACACTTATTAATTTTATTCAATAAAATATAATTTGTTCATCTTAAGGAAAAAAAAAAAGAGAAATTCACAAATGAATGGATGAACTATTCTTAGGGAGGTAAGCCAGATCAAGAAAGAAGAACATCACTTATTTCCTCTCACTGTGGATGCCAGCTTTGAATCTTCAAATGTATGTATTTCATTTGGAATACCAAGTTCAGAATTAAGGAAATAAATAGTCATGCAAATGGGAAAGGTGAGGAGTCCTTTGGGATGTGGTGCAGAAAGAATGCAGTGGTCAAATGGGAATAATAGAATAGAAGTCGTTATAATGGGATAAGGAGAGAAGGACAGGCTAGAGGAGGGAATGTGGGAAGCAGTAAATCACATTAAAGGCCTTTTAAATATCATATGGAAAACTACCACTGTAGAATCTTCTTAACACACACACACACACACACACACACACACACACACACACACACAGAGAGAGAGAGAGAGAGAGAGAGAGAGAGAGAGACTTGAATTGATCTTTAGTTGAGTGATTCTGTTCCTACTAGATACGGCAGGGTAGCAAATTAAAAGCCTATCTTTTGAATTTATTGCCCAACAAAGGTCTCAAAGAGCCTCAAACATTATACTCCATTGCCAATGATTATTTACCAGAAATTGTTGGTAAGACCCCTTTGCTTAAGATTCTGTATACTTGAATCATAGAACATTGAAAAATCAAGCTATTACTCACCAGAAATTTCTTCCCTACTGACAAGCTTTCATAGTACTGGCAGATGCTATGCATGCTAACAGGAGAGAAGACTAACAATATGGGAGTAACTGATCAGTGTTTGATTGGATTTAGGTCCTGCTCCACAAGATAAAACCCATACTTGGCACCACTATCGGGCCTAGAACATATTGGCTAGACAGATTCCAAACATTAGGGTAGATACACTATCATTCCTCTGATAAATGGACATTGTATCTAACCAATTCTGAATGACATAGATTAATGCATTTTTCAATTCTCATCAAAGAAGCTTCTATTTGCAGTAGGTAGTGATTAACATATAACCTATAACTGATCAAAGTACAGAGAATAAGACAGACAGAAATGCTCAACTCTAAATGGGAATGAGCATCATCTATACCCCAGTCTCAGGTAGTCTATTGAAATAGGCGATGAAAAGATCATAACAGAAAGATACAGAAGATGACTCTTAGAAAGCATTGTGTGCTGGTGACAGCAGGGCAATTGCACACACTAATTCACAGTAACTATGACAGCATGAAAAAGACCAGTGGAGACTCAAGCCAAACTAAACCTTAAGGAGGTAGACAATGACTCCTTCCTAGCCAAGGAATTACTGGCAACAGAGAGCAACTGAAAGAGGGAGAGTCGAGTTTTTTTAAAAAAATATATAGCCACTGCTAAGTCAACCATACACCCAGGAATATATGGTCAGCATAAATCGGACTTGATTAGATTAAAAAAAAAATTAGGACACAAAAGTTAGGCAAGTAGGGAAGGAGTGGATCTGGGAGGTACAGTGGGTAAATATGATCAAAACATACAAAACTTTCAAGGAAATAATGAAATATATGGCCCAATGTAATAGTTTAATACAAAGGATAACACTTTCAGGATAACACTGCTCAGACTTGTTTGTTGTTTAAAAAAACTGTGGTCTTATTCTTTCTTCTTCCCCATCTCCCTCCCCTAAGCATTGCCTAAGACTTATAGCTAGTTTGCACTAATATTTTTCTTTTAAACTCTAATAAAGCCATCCTTGAACTTCAAAACAACAAATATTATTTAAATGCATCCAAAGTAAAACTCTGTCATTAGGCATATGTGGTAGGTATTGTTATAATAGGCTGGAGCATCATACTTTGGGGGACTCTCATTCTAGTTCATGGTCATTTCAATATGGCTAATCTTGAAAGTGGGACTCAGTGCACGTATAAGTGCCAGCATCTATTTTAAGTAGAATATATTACTTACTGAGCTATTAACATTTACAAATTGTAACTTCTGGTACTATGTTAGTACCAGATTTGTGTACTATTTTGCTCAGTGACTCTGATACTTTTTCAGCAAGTGTTATCCTTTGTATTAAACTATTACATTGGGCCATATAGTTTCCCAAGTTGCAGAGTTCACGTACTTCCCTATGTCACTTTATCTTTACTGACTGACCACTCTTTAGTGGGGCGTGAGGGTCATCACAAATGCAAAGCGAGTAACAGCAAATCATTAGACACCAATGCACTCACAGCTTCTCACAGTTACAATCATAAATCTAAAAAAAAAATATTCCATAGATAATGGGAATTAGATGTCATAAAACAGCTTACCAGCTCATGAACCACTCTAAAACTTTCTGGATCACTTGTCAAGTTTTAGAAGTTGTTCTTTAACTGTTTGATGTATTTGCTAGCTATTGATGCAGAGGCCTCAGTCTGAGATTTGCCTATGACTTATACCCTTAAACAGATAGGCACCACGGCTTAGGTTCAGGCACTTTGCTATAATCAAAAGATCATTCTGTGATATCAAATACCACTTAGATATTAACTTTTCCCACATGAGCTGTTGGCATCTTTGCATATTGCTCTCATCACCAATAACTCCCAAGGAGCGAGTGGATCATCCAATAGCTGTATGGTAAACTCTGCCTCTAGTTTGGTGATAGTCTTTTAACCAGCTTCACTCAAGCAGTTCTCTTAGATGGCTGAGAAATTCTATGTATGAATAGTTTCCATAGACCAGCCAGCAGAGATGGGACTGCAAAGCTGTACATAAACTGCTTCACCCATGATGGAATCATATTGACAGAAAATACAAAACACATAAAGGTAACTACTATACTGGGAATACTGGACAGCAAGGAGATTACTTTGCAGTGCATAAAAACTGAGTAACCGAACCCAGCTTGAGAAGATTAGATGAATGTGGTGACAGGGAGGTTTGCACTGTCACTAGGAACTGTTACATCTACTTTTCTGGTGCAGATTTGTATATGTATTGTCATGTTTCTAAACGGCTTTAAGCTGACGCTGGGCACTGTAGACAGTGACGATGGCTAGGGAGAGAAAGGATGGAATTAGGTAAGCTAACAAGTATCCAAGAATTGGCCAGATTCTTTCCCTTTTATCTGACACTGACACAAGAACATCAAGAGTATGGAACTTGCTAGATAATGTCCCAGACATCTGTCAGGTTGCCAACACAAGCCTCACACCTTTGTTGCCAGTGTCCCATTTACATTAACTATCCGATACTTTCAAAGCCATCCCATACATCATGCACACTCCAGAGGCAATGTTTGTGCTGCTGTTCCTAAAGTTGCTTAAGGAAAAAGCAGTTTCTGTTCACTTAGATAGGCAGGGTTTGGGCTACGGTTTGAGAAATTAAATGTTCAAGGCCTTTGGCGCTTCCAGTTCTATCTGGAAGAAGACACAGACCTGGCATTTGGAAAGCATTTGCTCTCCATTAAACTCACTGAACCTTGACAACCAGAGAAGGCAAGAATTAGTCTGCCACTGGCCATGGCTAGGCCTTCCAAAACCGATAACAACAACGAAAACAAAAAACAGTGCCATTTATAATCTTCAGTGTGATCCTGTCAGATTTTAACCCCAGAGAACTTCAAGCTCACAAAACAAGCTCAAGGTTTGTTTCTCAAAAAAGAAGAAAAATTTTGAACAGAATCTGTCTGTTTGTTCGTTTTAACTGCTTCTTGCTCTCAACTGTTTTTAAAGTTATAAAACTAAAGATGAATGTGTCTCCACCTCACTTTACTTCTTAGAGATGTTTACAAAGGTGACATTCAAGAACTAGAAGGGTAAGTGATTATTAGTCCATTAGTCCACTGACTAAATATCAAGCTTTAATATTCTAATCCCCTGAAATATTACCTCAGGGAGGAATGAATACCAGCCCAGTCTCCCACACCTTGATGGTCTCAGATCCACATTCATTAACACACACACCAAAATATAGTGATAAGAGGATATTTTCTTTTTTTCTGACCTAAAGAATGACCAAGGTCAGTTGAAGAAAACATATATCTGTAATGGGTGTTATCAACTGACTCCATATGCACCAATGGAAAATATAATTTTGATATTTTGAAATTATAGAACTCCTTACCTCCAGGAATACATTTTACAAACTAATTGACAATTCAAATCATATCTCATGTGTTGCCTGTCAAAATCTCTCTCCTTATCTCTAACATTTAGAGCATTAAGTCACATCCAAAATAACTCTATCTAACTCAGTCATTTCCCACTATAAGGCTTCAATACCAACAGTTTCAACTAATAGCAATGAACCAAGGCTGGGTTCTGAGACCGAGTGTAAGACAGATATCCTCTAAACCTTTTCACAGATACCATAGCCTTTAACATTTAGTAAGGATGCCCCAGCATTTTCTAAGCAGGCTTCTTCATTCCTTGTCTTATCAACCTCAAGATGGTAGATAAAATAGAAATCAGCCAGCCAAAAGCACACAGAGGAAGAAAAAAAGTTAAAATGTAGACAATCATCCAGGGAATAAGGGCATTTCCTGAGCCAGGAATCACCTTGGCCAATCATACCTTGGAGACTCATTCTTCAGGGGGATGCTGCCAATTGTACACCCAGTCACCCACAAATAACACCCTGGAGTGAAAAGGCCAGCTGCATATGTTTTACTGTAACCGTGCTTCACTTTTTCCAAAGATTTTCTTCCTTCCATGTGGTTGCCCAGACTGATCTTTGTGCTTATTGGCATATTATGAAACATGGAAACAATTAGAAACCACAGTCTAGGGAAGGAAAATGACTCGCTACAGAATCAATGAACTATGCAGAACTTGAGAGGACTTGGCAATTCCAGTGGAAACTGAAGTAAAACTCACAGTATCTTTTATCACAGCCCATTCTATGGCGGTTTTAAACTGAGCTGTGCTTTTAAGGCAGCTATCATATTTTATCTTTAGAAACCCAGAATTTAGTCTTGTTTGTTTCTTGACTTTCCATAGTAAAACTCCTAAAAAAAAACAACAGTCAATTTACAACTTTATTTTAGTATTGGTATGAAGGTTAGTTTTAATTGTCAGTTTGGCACCACCTAGAATCAGTTGTGAATAAAATGTCAGAGAGGGCTTTTCTGGATCAGGTTCCTTTGGGTATGTCTGTGGGAGATCATCCTGATTACACAAATTGAGGTAGGAAGAGGGCCCACAGAATTACCTAGGGAGGCAGAAGGGGTAGAGAGCTCATTGTGGAAGGGTAGAAAAGTGAGAGATGTGAATATAAGCACTGCATTCGGCTTTTGACTCTCAGTATAAAGTAAGTGCTGCTTCAAATTGACTTTCAGATAATGACAGGATGACAACCTGAAACTTTAAGATGAACTAAACAGTCCTCAACAAGGAACTGAAGTCAGGACCAGAATAGGCACAAACAACATAAAGACCCTCATGGACGTGTAGGACTCTCTCAAGACCACAATTGTCTGAGAGTGAGTAGAGTCAGTATGTGTGAAAAATCAAACAATTTGCATTTTTAACCTGGATCCCAGACAGTTTCAATCTTTCATTAAGGGCTGCTTTGGCTGTTCCAATGTTAAGAACTATCAATTTCCTAGCAAAAGCCCAATGAGATTTTTTAGTACAAACAATTGAACATAGCATTTGTCTCAGGAACACATCCTGACATTGAAGGTCACAGTACTATTGGTAAACCTCAAGCTCCAGGGAAAGTGAACCAGACAGAGACAAAACAGAAAGCTGCAAAACAGATCGGTTCCAGGAAGAAATGGGAATACAAACAGAAACAAACAGAAATGTGGCCCATATTAGCCTTAGTGACAAGGACCATTACATGCCTGGATTACCGATGGGTCCCATACTGTATCATCTTGCCATGATGATATATGAAAGCAACAAATAGCAAAGAAGGTCCTCTGATGATCTGTTTGCAGAATTAACAAATTTACGCTGTTAAGGTCTGAGTTCTGGGAAGCATGTTCAGAGGGAAAGCTAGTACAAAAGTCTGGCTCCATCTCTGAGAACAATTCAGAGATGAGGCACAGGGTATAGTGAAGGGAAATCCACAAGTGCAGCCATCTCTATGAGGTTGTTCAAGCTTCACTGCTAACAATAGAGAAACCAATTAATTTCATTTGGCAACAAAATGTGGCATTTAGAAGCCAGCCTTGAAACAACAATGTTAAGAAAACAACCTTCTAACTAAATTATAACTGAGGCTTTCAACTGCACTTCATCTGGAAAGTGTTTTCTGCGACAAAAGAAGAGCTACATTGTTGCTCATAATCCAACCCAAGGAGGGGGGAGGGGCAGGCTATGAGCTAGCTTCTATGTACCTATTAGGAAGGGCTAAACTTGAGATCTAGGCCATGATATTTGAACTGCAAAGTGTAGCTACTTTTAAACTGCCAGTTAGACAACTTTTCTTCTAATGGTGATAGCCCTATGTGTAATGGCATGATGTTTCTCCTATCCTCTTAATTCCTGACACAAGGGCTTTAGTCGGCAAGTATTTTTATTTACAAAGTATTAACGAGCAGGATAGAAACACATGATGAGATGATGGAGACAAGAAAAGAGAGAAGAGTCCTTCACTCCTGAGTCAGGTTGAGATCTGTCATTTGCTGATAATCAAGAATCTCAGGGGGCTGGAGAGATGGCTCAGTGGTTAAGAGCACTGACTGCTCTTCCAGAGGTGCTGAGTTCAATTCCCAGCAACCACATGATGGCTCACAACCATCTATAATGGGATCTGATGCCCTCTTTTGGCACACAGGTGTACATGCAGACAGAGCATTTACACACATTAAAAAAAAAAATCTCAGAATGTCTTAAAGCTTGCCAACATAGAGACAATATTCTTTTATATACATATATTTCAAGTTAGAATGTTAAACAGTAGTGAACCATGTGTAAGGACTTAGCCTATGTGTCCCTTTATGTTCCCAGCTGTAAAGCTGTAATATTCTAAGAATCTTACCAGAAAATCCCATTTACATCAAAGGATATACATTAATTTCCTTGCATATCCCTTATGGCCTATGGTTTTATCTTACCAGATTATAATCTGATCTAAAATACCTCCAGAGCTACTCTAACAATCTCACTTACTAGAAAGAAGGGAATTGACTCCTAGCAACCATTTAAGATGCAACTTTAAGAGCCATCAAAATGGCTAGTAGGTTCTTTCTGTTATTCTAGGCCTTTCAGAAACTCATACCCATACTTGAATATGTTGCCTTTTATTAGCCCTTGTTATTAAGTCTGTTAAATTTGCCTTTTAATAAACTAGTACTGTATGCCACACTGGCTCATCCTGAAACTGTTTCCTGGGAAGAAGTAAAACACTGGACTATGCCTGAGTGGAGGTCCCTAAATCACAAGTGAATTCCTCCAGCTGCTGGTGACAGCTCTGAATGTGTCTCCTGCTGCACCTCAATTGATTAACATGTGCATATGTGTACAACCCCACCTCCCATGCACATGCACACATCACATGTGTGTACTTGTTCAACTGAAATGGGATGAATATAACTGAAATTCTGATCCTTCGAATAATAATGGATCAGCCTAGAACCAAGTTAGCTCAGTATTCGCTTTAAGGTTGAATGTTTGGAGTAAAGAGTTCCCTTGAGTTCTCAGGTCAAACACAAAGCCTACAATAGTCCTAAAGTATGGAGCTATACAGCCCTGTAGGAACTTAGCACTATTCATAATATTGTTTTTATAATAAACCCTATGCACATTCTTGTTTGAAAGACTGGGAATGCATTCCCTTGTCTTCCAGCTTCTGTAGCTGAAAGAACAACGGGGCTGGGAAAAGGTGAAGTAGGAAGATAAGAGGAGGAAGATGGACAAACAGATGAAATCTTCTGAGCCACCAGCACTCTGTTAAACCTGCCTCATGACACTTGGTCCCTCTCCTGAAATGTGTAGAAGGGACACACAAAGGGCTCTGGATGTTGGGAGGGGTGTCAGGACTCATCTGTCTTATCAGATTGATGATGACCAAGACTGCCCAACTGCCTACTGGCTAATGCAGGTCATCATAAGCTTGGGAACATGCTGAACAACCGCGGAATAAAAATCACAGGCCAGCAATTTAATTGACCTCCTGAGGCCATTTAACAAAGCAGACCGCCGACTAGCAAGAGCAAAGAGTAATTAATGAAAGGAGCAAACAAAGGTTCATTTAGTAACTTCCAAATAAGTTCCTCTGTCTGAAGGGGAAAGAAAGGTAGCCTGCAACAAAAAGATAAACTGCAGGTATTTAAGTCACAATACCTTCTGCCAGGGACTGCTCATTACCATCAGATGTTGCAGTGGCAGTGGGGCCAGTAAGAACTAACTTTATTATTAGAAGCAATTAGGAAGAAAAGGGGCAGAATTTCATGTGGTTATTTCAAAACAAGTTTCTGTGCATAGTTTAATGAAGGCCTGCAGTGTCAAGATAAAATGTGTGTTTTAGTGAAAACAGCTTTTGCAAATGACTGCTTGTTACCAGCTGGTATCTCTAGGCAGAGCAGAGCTGGTAGGTGAGATTTACATGCATGCTATAATAGAAAAGTTCGGCTGTCTCCGTTTCCTAGGCATGTCATAGGTAGTATGGCTTGATGATAAAGGATATGTATTGTGAGGCCAGAATGTGGGTCTTCAATTTCTCTCTCTGACCTGGTTTTCAGAGAGACTGTCAGTCGTTTCCTGGGCCTCAGTTTATTCACAGGAAAAAGCAAAGTTTATAGACACAATCAGTTTTTAGAAAAACAATTACATAAAATTGGTTTTAATTCAATATCAGTATACTTAATGAGTAAGATATTGTTATAATTATTAACTCACATATATTTAAGGATCGTTTGTGTTGGGACTACATTGAGTTTGAATATATTTATGTGCTTACTGGCTTTTGCATGTAATATGTAAGACAAACACTGCTTTCAACGCCATAGACATTTCTATATCCATTTATATGGAATCAGGTATTTGCAGAGATCTCACAAGGTTTTAGGTTGGCTAAAGCAGCCCCATAATTCCCACTTTCAAGGTGGCTGTATAGCTTCCTAGTATTTTCCTAAATCTGAGCTTTTACCTTATAAATGATCTGGGCAACCTTAGGCTCCCATGTCCTCGCTGCAGTTAGGCTTATGAACACTGCTGAGTACTGAGCGTAAAAGAACACATAAAGAATCTCATTTATCTTTTACATGGGGAGCTGGGATTCGGTCTCTACATATGTTTGGAGGCAGAGAAAGAGACCCTTTACCTGAGGTCTCACCATAAGCATGAATGTCCCCATGTTTCAGTGACAATATACCTATTTGTAAAATTCCTAAGGTTAAAACTTGAATTTCATCAGCAACCTATGGAAATTGCAGATTCATTAGAGAATATGGCATACTGCTTTGTGCTATGTTTTAAATTTCCAAACCAACAATATTTAACTAATGTGCAGTGGACTGTAATATTGGACCCATATGGTGGCTGAAACTCTTTTCTTAGACTTTAACAAGAAATGACTTGTTATTAAAATCTATTCATTTTGGAAAGGCTAAAATTAGCAAAATGTCCTCTACACCTCTCTCTCCCCCCCCCTCTCTCTCTCTCTGTGTGTGTGTGTGTGTGTGTGTGTGTGTGTGTGTGTGTGTGTGTGTTTTAGCCATATTTTAAACTGAATCATTTTCTGGTTACCCTGAGTTGAACTGAATGATTTAATTATGAGCCCTTTTTCAAGGAATTTTAGAGCTTATACACAGATTATTAGTGAAAATGTGGCCAGTACTTATGGGTAGAAATCTCCATGGGTTCTTGTTCATAGCTAATATTCATTTTCTCTAAACAAATTGATTATCTCCTCAGATATCACTTTCATTTTCTCTCTAGCAATCATGACTATTGCAACATGTGAGAATTTCCTTTTTAAAAATATTTTCAAGCTTTATTTTTGTTTGATTTTTGGGATAGATCTACTTATGCAGCCCTGGCTGGTATTGGTATGAAACTCTATGTCATATATCAGCCTCCTACATGTTGTGGGAAAGCATAATCAGACTTTCCCAAAGCAGTTTCAAATTCCTTAAATTCTTGATGAAGGTCTTTTAAATTCTGTGTTGTTGAGTTTTACCTAGGCAACCCTCATGGGTGAACATCTTGTAGGAGTGATAGATTTGAGGGGGTTGGTGGGGTTATTCCCTGATCCTTCATACTTAATTATTTGGGAATGATATCTGGGGCACTTCTTTTCTTTGTTCTGTGTCTGATAGGAAACAGAAAAGCTTGGGCAGAGCATAGCATTTGTGAGCTGGGTTCTGTCTGGTTAGACCTCGCTGAAGGATGTGCACAGTCTTGTTTGATGGAGAGGATGGGCCAAAGGGTTTTGAAAAATAGTTCAATCAGAGTTTTTGACATCCATTTCCAATGACTGACTGTTAAAAAAGTGGTAGCCTGGGGGGGAGAGTGGCTTCTCAATAGAACGAAATACACAAGGTGAAGATGATGGAAGGAGGATTTTCCAAGAAGTTGACAGTTATCCTTACCCTCGACCTTTCTTCTAGCTTTGTCATCATGACAACTGTGGCACTTCGCTGCTCCCATATCATTCTCCAAAAGTCCCCAAATGTTTCAGGAAGAGATCCCTGGGTTGCAATATAGGCATTTTGCTTCCTATAGCCATCTATGTAGTTGGCATTCACATAGTCACTTCCTGGGATTCCTGTAAAACAAGAAGTATTGTTCAACCAGAAGGTAAAACTCGTAAGAGAAAACTGTCTAGCTTTGGTTTAATAGCAAGGTTCTACTTTATTCCATAGCCTCCATATTTAAATCAATATATTTTAGTTTGGATTTTAAAGCCAGATTAAGAATATGTTCTACCATGACTTCATGTTAAAATATGTAACATTCATAGTATTGTGCCCTCATAATATGATCAAATCACCAAATAAAGTAAAACAAAACAGATGCTCATAGAATTCATTGTGTCTTACAGGTTTTTTGCCCACTTATATTAGTAACAAGTAGTTTGCAAAGATCAAAAAATAATCTAGTCACAGTCTTTACTTCTCATTCCCCAACCCTCAATTGTCAGACAAAAATTAAATATAAAAATACCTAAGTCTCTTTATGTAAGGTAGAATATTTTAACAACAAATAATCCATTGCAAGCTTACCTCCTAATACATCATATAAATTCATTCAGTAATCTTGAGACTGTTGTTAACTAATTCCTGACTTAAGCCACTCAAGTTGGTGAAAAAATATACACTATCTCTCTACTATCTCTGGCTCTGGACCTCCAGAAATACTCGCAGGGATAAAGCACATGAGCCACCTCTGTGTAACAACTGACTGTAGACCGACTCGATCGTCTTTACTTTTGTCCCTTCTAGTATGTGTCACAACAGGAAGAACAGCGAGGTGAAAAAATAATTTCAAATACTGTGATTTCTGCAAACCCAATGGTGACTTTCCATTTCATTTCAAGTAAAATCTAAGCTCTTATCTACAAAGCTCTGCACTGTTCTAATTTCATGTCAATCCACTCACCTCTTAATCTCTAGGCACTGGCCTGCTTCCATTGATAGAAAATGTTCTCTCCCACATATCTCCTGGAACATACTCTATCTTTTCCCCATAAATAACCTCCATCCATACTTGTCTCAGTTACCAGAATTCAGAACACATAGGTTGATACTATCCATTACAGGTTGTGATACACTAAGTTTTTGCTGAACTGGCTTATTACAGATTTGACCACAATTCCATATCTCTTTTAATGTCCTTTGGCAATATTCCTGATTAAAAGTAATGCAAAATTTGACAACTTCTAATATTTATTAAAGAGGAAAGATGTTCTTTTCTGAATTTCTTACTTAATGTCTAACTTTCTGTTATGGTAATACCTTAAGAGAGATAAGAGGCAATTTGTGTTTCCTCCAAGGGCAGTGACCAAAGTGACCAAGAAAATCAATACTACTCAATAGAAAAAGAATTCATGCTATAGAAATAAAAGGGAAAAATGGGAATTGAGGATAAGAGTTACCTGAGAGCATCTGAAGGGCTTAATTTACTGTGTTCAGACACAGCTTTAATTCTGAAGGATGTTAACTACAGATGGAGGAATTGTATCTCTGCTACAATGATACATTTTCAAATAATTGGAATCAAAAGAGTAGTAGGTTTCCTAGAGAGATAATGAGTTGCCTGTCTCTGGAGAGAAAGAAATGCTTCACAGGGCATCAGTATTCTATGTAAGGAAACACTAGAACATATGCATGGTCCCTTCTGGCCCTAGGAAATATGTGCCCTGGAGTTAATTTTTTTTCTTTATATTGGAACATGTGCTCCCAAGCTAAAAATGCTATATTACCCTGATTGCCAGTTTCAATTACTTTGACTGCTTTTCTGATTCCAGTTGTATAACTGATTCTCCAGAGAGGAATAATGAAACTCAGATGGAAGTCACTGCACCCTGGGATGAACACATGGATATAGGATACCACCGCCAATAGTTAGAAAGTCTTTTGAGCAGAAACTGAAACACACAGTTGGTTGGATCATTATTCATCTATTTCAGCTACTCAAGAAACAGTTTGAGTTCTGGCAGCTAATGACTGATAAAGTTCCTGATCCTCTCGAACACCAAATTCCCGTGGATACAAGGGATAGCCTAAATACAAGCCTCTGATCGCAGCCACATGGAAGTGTACAATTTTACTAAGCCATTATGAAATGAATTATCTTTTTTTTTTTTTTTTGGCCTGGCTGTCCTGGAACTTACTCTGTAGACCTGGCTGGCCTTGAACTTAGAAATCTACCTGCCTCTGCCTCCTGCTTGCTGGGATTAAAGGCATGTGCCACCACTGCCTGGCATGAATTATCTTTTAAAAATTAATAGTAAAATTTTAGGGGAGGTGAACCATTAATGAATAATGACGGCAGTTTCCAGAGATAAAAATAAACCATTTCTGCCAGACAATTACCAACTGGTTGAGTTCAACACCGAATGCATTACAAATTTAGCTCCTGATATTTTGAAAGAGAGAGAAGTAAAAATAAAATAATGCCGTATTGAGGAATGCTGATTATGAAGCTACTGTATTCACCCTGGCAATAAAGCTGATATTCTTCTACCACGTTGGCATTGTCAGTAGAAGGAGGTGATTTCCAGAAGGATGCCTATGCCAGCATGATCCTTTTACACGCCCTGGCAGAGCGCTATGTCAGACAAGCTCTCTGAGCCCTGCAGTGTGGTGATCTAAGGGATGATATCCCTGGAGTTCTGTTATCTACCACGTTCTGTATCCAACATCCTCTCATGAGCTGTGCACAGGATGAGAAAACACTGCAGGAAGCGGGAATTCCTTGTCCTTCTAAAACTATTAAACGATGATGGAAGCTACATTTCACACCAGTCAGTTTCAAGTACTGAGACTCCAGTTTTTGGTATGACATATGTAGGAATGTTTCCCAACCAATTTTGGGGAAATATATGCTCTAATGGCTGTCAGAATTTTGTGTGTCATGAAACATCTTAGAGACTATTGATCAGGATGTGTCTGCTGGGAGGCTAGCTCTATGGAATTCACTCATTTTGGGTGTTGACCTTCTCCAAGGAATGCCTATTAGTTCATTTAATCTGTAATGCCTTCTTTTAAAAAAACAAAAGCCTGCAGCAGTCTCAACAAACCTGGTCCCCCAAGACTTCTCAGACACCAACCAACCAACCAACCAGGTAGTATGAGGCCCCTGACACAGATACAGTAGAGGACTGCCTGGTCTGGCCTCAGTGAGAGAAGATGCACCCACCCAATGATCAAGAGACTTGAGGCCCCAGGAAGTGGAGAGGCCTGGCATGGGCTGGGGACATGTTCTTGGAAACAGCGGGGAGGAGGAATGGGATGAGGAACTGTGGGAGGGTGGATTTAGAGGGAAGTAACAACTGGACTGTAAAAATATAAATGTAATAATAATACTAAATAGATATAATAATAATAATAATAATAATAATAATAATAATAATAATAAAGACCCTGCAAGTGCTATAGTAATACTCATCAGAGTACACTAGGACTCGAAGTCTATGTGCTTACAAACTTTGCTCTGGTGGCTCTAGAGATCGAAATATAACTTAAAATGCAGGAATGAAAGAAGAGGGAATTAGGACAAATTAGAAGATTGCTTCATTGTTTATTTACATGGAGTCAGGAAGACGTTTCAGTAGCTTAAAATTGGTGCTTGCCTTTGGGTGGTTGCATATTTACTTTCTGTTTGTCTATGGTATAGAAAGGGTTTGTTAACATGCCAGGACCCTGAGTTTTTTGCCATGTGCTAATTTCCAGCAAAATTTGAGTGATAGGACAGAATTCTGGAAATACAAGAGATTGTCTTTGCAACCAATTTCTATTTATTTATTTATTATTTGATTTCCTAAAAGGAGGCTTTACTTTGTAGCCCTGGCTAGCCTTGAACTCACAGAAATGCACCTTCTTTCTTCCTCTGGGACTGAAGGTGTGTGCCACTACCACATCTGGCTAACAATTGGTTATTTCTGATATAGTTTGTTCATGATGAGCTTAGCTCAAAAATGTGTTTTCCCCCCTATTGCTTTAGGGCATTCCATAAAATAAGTAGAATTTTAGGTTTTCTTCTATATTAATCTATGTATGTTCTTTAATTAGCAATAGTCAATTGTGAAAACAGTTACAGTACCAATGGACTATCACTTTGGTCACATGCATGGAAAACCTCAGCCTAGATCTCAGCTATACACTATGCCCCCATAGTCCAATCCTGTGTAAAACTGAATCTCCTCAATGACTAGATTCCTTCTAGTAGCACGTTGGTTGCTTGCTTATTAACGCCCAGGATTAAGCCTGTATACTCTGAGCTCAATATAACTAGAGATGTAAACCCAAGCCTTTAAAATAAGGAGGCAGGGCTGAAGTTACCCCAGTGGTTAAGAGCTGGCTATTCTTTCTGAGGACCTGGTTCAATTCCCAGTACTACATGGCAACTCAAAACTACTTGCAACTCCTGTTCTAGGGAATCTGACACCTTCCCTATCATGCCTTCTGAGGGCATCAGGCACAGTTGTATAGGGAAATACCCAAATACATAAAATTTAATAGTAAAATAAATAAAATAGGGAGGAAAATGTTTGATAGAGCTATACTATTGTGTTCTTTAGGTACAACAGCCGACAAATACCTGCTCAAGCAGAATGAGGCAATTTTTAGCTTCTCATTTTATTTGTTCATATTGTCTAGTTACAGGTCAAGGTAGAAATACCAAGGTTCAGCATGGACTCTGAATGTTCACCACTTCTCCTATTTTTTTTTTTTAATTGAGACAAGATCTCACTATATAGCAAAGGCTACTCTGGAACTTGCTATATAGACCAGGTTGGCTACAACTCATGGAGGTCTGCCTGCCGTTGCCTTTCTAGTGCTAGCATTAGAGGCATGTGCTTACCTACACCCAGCTTCTGTTTTATTGAAGGTCTGCAAAGCCTTGGAGAGCTAGCTGTGAAACCAAGTCTAATGACGGTAGGGTAGCCCCTAAGAGTAAAAGACCAGTGCTTCATACCATTGTTTTTGCATATGCTTGAATATTAACAGAAGAAGAAAGAAGCAATGTGGTTTTGACAGAATATTGAGCCAAGCAATTAATGACTTAGAAATGACATACAACCTTGAAGGTATATTGCAATGTCAAGGAGTATCTCATCTGAGCTATTTTGTTATGGCAGGGTTAAAATAAAATCTTTCTTCCCTACTAATTTGAGCAGGAGTAATTATGCTACAGGCCCAGACGACAACAAAACCCATTCAGTTTCCAGTGGATTATAATTTTTTTTTGATCAGAAGATAATTTAACTTGAAAAGATTTGCCCATGTTTAAAGAGTGCTTGTAATTACGCATGGTCAGTAATTAGCCTTTCACGAGCTGAAGTTGTATGAAAAAGCAGTGCAGAAATTATTTTGTCAATACAGAATTAAGCCACCATGAGAGGAGTGTTCACACTTTTGTACCACATCATTAAGGGAAAATCCTATGTGTACTTTAGAATCTTGGAACTTCATCAGGAACTATTCAGCCAATCAGTCACCCTATCTAGACCTGTGGCAGCTTATCTATTAAACCTAGGTGCACTGGACAAATTGACTTCCACAGGTTCTCCTGAGTTCTACCATATTATGTCTCTATGGTATTCTTAACTTTCTTGGATTCATCCATTTCTACAAAGTGATTTTAAAGATACACAGAATTGCTTAGTCCCTTAGATTAGTAGTGATACAGTCTAATGTACTTGCAAGCTGACTCCCACTGCCTCTAGCGTGCTGTGATGAGACATGCTGAATGGGGCTGACACTGAAGAAGAGTTCCACAAGAAGCTGCTAAGTCTCAAAACCAAAGCACTGTAAAGAAAAACAATGGCGGTGGGGTGTGTGCTCATGGGAAGGAGGCAGTTCTCCCCCAGCAGATTGGATAAGAGTGAACAGCAAGAGACATGGAGTGGAGATGGTGTCCCTCCTGACTAAGGCATACAAAATTGTTCCTGGCAAAGGTGGAGAGGAAGCAAGACAGCTAGAAGAGCTTTCAATATTCCACTGCCTAGAGAAGCCTTAAAACCTGGAACACTCAGCTCTTTACATTCCACAATTCTTTAATAAGTAAAGCTTATGTGAAAACAAATTTCATTTTAGCAAACTAGCTCATTCCATTTTTATACCTTTTATCACACACACACACACACACACACACACACACACACACACACACACACTAAATTAGTGGTTAAGTCCTAAATTGAAATTTCTACCAGACAGAATATATAAAAAGCTTACTTTGCTGACGTTTATACCAGAACTATAAAAGCAAACAATAAGCTACAATACATTGCTTTAGTTTCCACACATGCAGTATTCTCTCCTTCCTCTTGTGCCATGGCAGCCACTACTTGCTGCATCAGAACTGCTTAAGTGAAGCATTTTTCCTTGCAATACATCAGAGATCAAATATTCCCTTCCTAAGTGGCAGGATCTCTGGGTTTCTTGATGTAGCTGCAATCTGCATTCTCATTAGTTTTGCAAAATTCACAATTTGTTTTTCAGAAGCAATCCTTGCTGGGTGGCCACTGTATCACCTTAGAGCTGATGGTAGAATGAATCACATGCACAAGGCCTGTAAGGCAGGGTCTCTTCCTCACTGTGCTCTCTGCTCTGTTGCCTGACCTTCTGCGCTTCTGCTGGGGTATGAGAGCTTTGCAAATGGCCCCCAAAAAGGAGCTAGCCAGTCTGTCTGATTTTTTTTTTTTTTTTTTTTTTGAGACAGGGTTTCTCTGTGTAGTCCTGGCTGTCCTGGAACTCACTTTGTAGACCAGGCTGGCCTCGAACTCAGAAATCGGCCTGCCTCTGTCTCCCAAGTGCTGGGATTAAAGGCATGTGCCACCACTGCCTGGGTAAGTGACACCAGTGTCTGATTTTAAGTACACAGCAGCAAGAGTAACCACGGGCCGTGGGGAAACTCAGTCTCTCGGCTAGAAGAAACTTATTTATTGTTAGTGAGCACTTTTTCCAGGAGGGGAAAAGCAGCTTTTAGGTCACATAGCTTTGCAGCTATGACTTATATTCATAAGAAAGCAATTATTGAAAAGTTTCATCTAGTAATGAGATAATCAGAACATAGCATGGGTAGCCTGTAGGAGTCACATATTAAAAAAAAAATCACTCAGATAATCAGTTTCCGTCGATAATATATGAACATTATTATTATAACACCATCAAGCCAACACTGTTTATGAGTCCAGTGGGGAAAAAATGCATGTGCCATTTCTAAAATGTCACATGGATATTATAATCAATGGCAATAAGTAAATGAAATAAATCTATCTCATTTTATCTATTGATAAAAAGTAATTCCGACTCTGGATTCTCCTTTCAAACTCTGTACTAAAAATAATTAATAGAGAAATAAAATTCTTTTTAGTGACAGCAGAAATATGTGTACCATGCCTAAATTCTAATATCAGAAACATCACAGGGGACACACCTTCCTATCTCCTCAGAATAATGAAGTGTGGATTTATTAACATAGTGTGTCTCAGTATACAGTAAAATAACAAACATCATATAATGAAGTAAAATACTGCAGACAGAGAGCAAACTCGTTTCCAGGGCTTTGTGACTCAGTACTGGCTTACTCAGTAAAGAGTTATACAAGGCAAACCAATATCACTAGCGACCATCACTTAAAAATTACATCTTCTCTTCTCTGTGTTACCAGTAAAAATAGGAGGTGAGTAACAAGACTTCTCTACACCAGTCGCTCAGCCCATGCAGGGAAAATGCCATCCAAACAGCTGTAATTACATGGATTTTAATAAGTCGAAATTGGGAAATTAGTCCAGGTTTCTAAGGCTGAAAATCTCTCCCTGCTTGCTCCTTGGGACAAATTAAGCTATGTTTTTTTACTGTTGCTCAAAAAAAAATAGTCTTATGTATTTAAAAAAAATAAATAACAGAAAGGATTATACTGTGTCACTTTTGTACATAATTAACATGAAAACGGAAAGCCTGGAAGTGCTACAGG
Source organism: Mus minutoides (assembly GCA_902729485.2). Lineage (NCBI taxonomy): Eukaryota > Metazoa > Chordata > Mammalia > Rodentia > Muridae > Mus > Mus minutoides. The sequence continues at coordinate 318,945 of LR750268.1, forward strand.
AACCGTGCTGTCTGCCTCCATCAGTGATTGATGCTGTGGGCACTGTAAGACAAATGAGCTCAACCCAACAAATAATTGGATGGAACTCACGAGAATGGGTTTCTAGAAAAATGAGGTACATAGTCCAATAAAATTTGTTCTGTTTTAATTTAATTCACTTATTATCTGCACATGAGTACCCTATGAAATCAGGGACTTCAGAGTCCCTGGATCTAGAGTTCCAGGCAGAGAGCTGTGAGCCCATCCATGTGGGTACTGGGAACCAAACTCAGGTCTTCTGCAAGGGCAGTATCTACTCTTATTCATGGAACCATCTCTCCATTAGCTTCTACTGTCTTTTAAATAGAATTTAAGCACTAAGTAAATCCTACAGAAGGGGCTCACAAATTATTCCCTGGGGTTGGGGAGAGGCAGGGAAAGGTGATATGAGAAAGAACATATGCCAGCCTTCTGTCTGTCATTCCTCCTAGCTAATCTTCATTCATTTGAGCCTCCAGCAAAAGGAAGAACTGCTCTCTGCCAGGGACCACAGCTGCTGCCACAGAGGACTAGGAAGCAGTTAGGTGTCTAGGGTTCTCCTTCCTCTCTCTCTCTTCCTCAGGCTTCCTCTTTAGCTACTTGCTCATTTCCATTCCTTATGGCCAGACATGAGACCATCCATGCATGACCTTTTTCCTTTTTGGTTTTGTTTTCTTGTTTTGTTTTTGGTGGGGGGGGGGCAGAGAAACAACCTATGGTTTGGTGGGAAGGATGATGGGAAGGAACTGGGTGGCCGCTGCGAGGCAAAGAATGAAATAAAGATATAGTATATAAAAAATAAAAATATACGGAATAAAAATACTGACATGATCTTACTTATTGAAGAGGCATCAAATTTCTATATAAGGCCTGATAAAACAGACCCTGTTTCACAATAGGGGCGTGATATAAAATTGGCAAACCCTCAATCAAATGTGTGTGGACAGTAGTGTAGAGTGACTTGGGACAGGAGTAACTACAGAAGTGAGGCCTCACAAGGACTGAAGCAAATCTATCTCATAAGGGCGAGGGGGAAAAAAAAATCACTGTTACTGAAAACCACCTTGTTGTTTCTGGTTTTCACCAACTGCTCTCAGTTAGATTTATCTCAGGAGTGCTGACTTTGTGAGCTGCTCATTCATTTTAAAGCTGTTATGTTCCCATCTCACAAATAATCACGTTGTTGTCACATCATCTGTCATCCTTATTATTTATACTAGGAGTTTTAACTGCTCTTATTATGCAAATCTAACACCAGATGATATATTCTGTATTGCCATTTTAAGGAAACATTTTTCCCCTTGTTGAAATCTGTAATTTTATTACAGGTCTGGTTTTCATTTATCATGAGCTAATATTTTCTTTTTCTTTAGAAACTACTCTAAATACATGCGGCTTTCTCATTTGGATATTGTTAACTTTTCCATAGATCATATAAAAAAATTCTTAGTGAAAAAGAACTTGCGTACAACAGTATAAAACGCATAGCAGTAATGATGGTACAGTCTAGTGTTTATTGGGTATTATATTGATTGATTCAGTTATTCTTTCTATGGATTTGAGGAAGAAGGTATGCATAACACAAAAACTACATGATCAAGGAAACCAAGGTACTCCTCGAGTAACCTTTTAAGAAACAAGAAGAGTCTAGGAAGTTTTGAGATTCATTTATGGCCTAGTTAAAGACGGTACTCATGAAAGGGAGTGAATATAAATATTTGCTTTAAAACTTTAAATACATGCTCCTTCCATAAGAAAATTAAAATAAATCACTATGATCTGAATTGGAAACCCCCACAAAGGAACTCCCCCAAATGAGTGTGGAAATAGAGTGTGTGGGTAGTCTTTGTTTAAGGTGGACTTACTGTGTGTATCACACTAGCAAGAGTTCCTGTGTTTTCCAAACACTCCCTGTTGACTGTGCTAAGTGGCATGATAAGGTCATGTAGCTTCATAAACTGGGACTTACATTCCAACCTCATCTCATGCCTTTATTCAGAGTTCTTCCCAATCTATCTTAAAAGGAATTATTAAACAAATTACTAAACCCATATCCATGTGCTGTTTGTTGTTTGGAAAAATTCCTTTTTGCCTGGAGTTTAAAAAAATAAAACTAAAAAACTTCAGCTCTCACGCTTCTTCTTAAATGTTTCAAAATTCCTCGGCAGTCATTTCAGCCAAAACCAAACTGATTATAAATAAGACCCTGTGTGAACAGTTACAATCACCACAACCACAAAAGTAGCGTGACCCCCACATGGGATGTTGGGGTAAGGGCAGCTTCAAGTTTGGCTGACATGACATTAGCATTTTGGCTTTGTTGTGTCTTTAACAGCAAAAAGAGCCTGTTCCTTGTATAAAGTGTACTTCTTGTGTATGCTGTGCTCTTATGTCTATGGGTGTGATGTGTTTGCATATGTGTGAAAGTGCAGGCATGTCTGTGTTCCTATGTAAATGTGTGGGGCAGAGGACAACCACAGGTCTTAATCTTCACCTTCTTCCTTGTTGGAGAGGGTCTCTTGTTTGTGAGTACACTGCATATGCCAGCCTACCATGAATTCCTGCAGAATCTCCTGTCTCTGCCTCCTGTGTTGCCACGGGAACTTTGAGATTACAGACATGAGCTGGTAGGCCTGATTTTATATCAGTTCTAAGGATTAACACTCAAATCCTTATGCTTGTGTGACAAAGCACATTACTCACTGAGCTGGCGCCCCATCCCAATATTTACATTATTAATGTTTCCACTTACCATCTGTAAATTCAGATGATAATTGCCTTTTCAGGATAATCTGAACAGTGTAGATAATAATCAGTGACATAATTCCTAACATATAATAAATGTGCACCTAATCAGGCCCACTCTAATTTCTTGTTTTTATTGTTGCACTGAGAAGTAGTATTTTAATATTGTCATATATTTAGGCGTAGATGCATCTTTTTTTAAAAAGTCTTTGCCAATATGGCTCTTAAATGATAATTATAATAGTTCTATGAAAAGTTAACACTGATGCTAGTGAAGATAAATTATGTTTCAGAAGAGAAACTCGTTTTACATAAGAGAGTAAAGATTAATTCTTGCAAATTATAAAACACTGTGATAAAAACTTGCCCTATACTGATTTGTTAAAAAAATATTTTAAAAAATCCTGAAGCTATATATGCATCCAAGGAGATATTGCTCCACAGAATCAGTTAGATACTGATGAACATGGCTGTACTTCTATCAGGTTGTGACAGATGCATTCGGTTCAGTAAGGATTTCTAATGCTAAGGCAGAGTTTCAGGTTAGTTATAGCATAACCTAGAAAAAATGAGCTTACAAGATACAATGGTTAAATTCACTCTAAACCTAGTGCCAAATAATAAAAAGAATTTGGGGGCAAAAGGCTAAGACCAGGTGTTTGGAGTCACACTTTCTGCATAGGAAAGTACTGTTGTGGTGGGAGAAGGCAGGAGGAACGAGAGCTGGGCTCCACCCACACAGAACTACTCCCTGTCTACACTGCCCTTTCCCCTAACTAGTGTGTACTACTAAATGTCAAGTAGAACTCTGATAATAGCATTTCATTAACTGTAAGGTAGAGTAAACATAATAACTGCTGTGAAGAACTATCTATAACTCAGAAGCCAGGAAAGAGAGAAGCTGTAACTGAGAAAACTGATCTCAGAGGAGTTACAGTTACCTAGACATAGGAACAACTAATGCCTCAAAGCCAGGTTTCTTCTTCTCCATTGTGTGCTCTCTCTATGTTAAAGAAACTATAGCTTTGGAACATTTTACACATTGTATAAGAGTTAACAGTTTATTTTATATTGTGTGTATGTGCACATAAGTATGCGCTTCAATTTGGTCTTATTTGAGCGTATCTAACTTAAATCATTAAGCTAACTGCTGTTACATCTTTTGTTCAGGAACCACAATTTTCTCACTAGAACTGCTTATATGTATTATCAAAGTGGCACATGACTTGTCAAAATTCACCTGTGTGTTTCCACCTAGTTTTGCCCAGATGTGCAACAATTGACAGCCATTGGCATTTTGACTGTTCGGATTTGTTCTGGGTTTTCTCAGTACAAGTTAATATCTTGCTGTTTCCAAGCAGCTCAGGAAGCAGGCTGGAGCTACATAGAATTTCAGCTTTTATTCTTTTCATATTGTTAATGGAAGGAGGATAAATAATTACAGTATTAAACAAGATAAATCATTGTAAATCACTGTGTTGATTTCTATTTCTTCTCTAATGTCTGTCAGATATTCTGTAAAGTATTATGAAAAGATCAGCTAACACCACAAGGAAATGGATTGCAAACCCTCACCCACCATCACTACAGTTAGGAAACAGAGGTAGGTCATACTAGCTTTTATAAACAGGGCTAATGTCAGTTCCCATTTTCATCGGAATCAGGGCTGTCCAAGCTGCTTTCCACTCAGTTAGTGGCTTCCTATGCCATTCCTGTGCACAGCACTCTCCCGTATAAGACTGACACAGATTAAATGACTGTCATCTGGAGTACTTCCAGGTTAGTGGGGCTTGGTCAATAATAAAATGCTGTTCATAGTCATAATCCAGACTTAAACCCTCTAGCCCACAGATTTCACTTACATTCTTCTAAACTTGCATAACAGAAGATTGAGAGATTTTTGGTTTCTAGGTCAGAACTAGATTTAGGGTGTATCTGTGGGCATAGCGTTATAAAAAGGTAGGATTTAGTCTGAGTCAAATACCTTTGTTTCTACACTGTAAAAATGGCCTAAGAATACAATGAACAGAAGTTTCTGTCATAATAAATGCACATGAATTCTACCCTACCCCACCCCATCTCAATATCCTTTCTTGTTAAAATGTGAACAATAATATGTTAAGAAAAAATATGGCAATGTGGCAAAATCACATGGAAATGCTACTAAAGACAGAAAAGGCAGACAAGACACTCTCTAGAGTATCTTGTTTTATCCCTGTCTGTCTGTCTGTCTGTCTGTCTGTCTGTCTATCTATTACTTGGCTAATTAAAGAAAGACTTATTTCTGATTTATTCTTGCTCGTAATTTACTTTGATGATTTTATAGATAAGAAAGTACTATTTTCCATTTAAAGTACTTCTTTTCCATTTAAAATGAACTTGCAGAGCTAAAATGAGAAGCCTATGTTCAACCATGCACAAATATCAGCTTGAATTTCTCAACAAGACTCAGCAAGAATTAGTCAGCAATGTGGCCTGATCCGGCCTCAGCTGGCACAGGTGATACTTGATAGTTAATTAATGCTTTCAGGACGGCAGAAGGTTGACATTTGAACATTACTGTATTTGGCCACTAGTAAGAGACATTACCATACTTTCCAACATCAAAACAAATGCGATAGAACTTTCTGATTTAGCAATACCACATAAGGCCAATTTGAGCCAAACCTGGTTGCAGTTGTAAGCTTAGTCAAAGGACAGAAAGATGTATTTTACTTCTAAGTCTAGAAATTAATATATTGTTGTATTTTATGTTCACCAAGAGTACTTTAACAATTTCAATTCATATTTTATTTGTGTGTGTGCCTGTGCAGGCAAGTGCCATAGTGTTGATGTGGAGGTCAGATGTCAACTTGCATCATTCTACTGTGTGAGTCCTGGAAATGAACTCAGGTCCTTGGTATGGGGCTTTGTCTGCTAAACCAATTGTCTGGTCCCAAGAGAGCTTTCACGTTAAGAGTTAAGAGCTATGAGATAAGGTGGTGACTACCATAGTGTTTTTGTTTGTTTGTTTGTTTGTTTCAGGAAAAAGAAAAAGAAAAAGAAAAAAAAAAAAGAAAAAAAAAACCCCAAGGATTTGAACCACTGTAGATAGATGTGACTGTTTGTTTGCACTACAAATTCCGGAAAGGATTAATCAGAAGCCAATACTATTCAATGATTTCTAAAGCAACTGCAAGTGATTAAAACAGAGAACCTTTGAGTGCCACTGCTAACAAATGTTGTATGTGACAGGCAGGTGGTGGCTGAGGTTACCTGTTATGATATGTGAAAGGATTAGATAGCCTTTCAATCTTGTGTTCTTCTATAGACCAAAGGACTGCTGAAATTCTGATTTCCAGGAATGAACTCCAAATGTTTTTAAGTATGGTACCTGCAGGGACTGATTATTGGGAGGAGGGAAGCAGACCCCACCCTCCTGGGGCTGCTGAGGAGCAACCTTCCTCAACCTTCTCCATCCATCATCCCCTCTGGAATGCACTCCTGACTGCGAGAGGAAGATTAAAAAGCAGCTCACGGATTGGATAGCCTGCACATTCCCAAGGTGCTTCATTTCTGTTAATCACCACAAGATTGACTCCTAAGTTTAAGCTGTCCCGGTAAACATATCTAGATTTATTTACAGACACCCCCTTTCCTTAATTTAAAAATACATAACTAGCGTACAGGCCCCTTTGTAAAATTGCCAGTTCACTCATAACTATCAACAACCATAGGTAAGTGGGGCATTGCTCCCCACATAAAAACATCAGTAAACGATCAAGTCTTCATGGAGGGATGCTTCTGTGATTGTAGGAGTGACAACCTTTTCTTGTGAGTGACTCGTTTCTGTAAGAAAGTAAAGGTGCCAATACACTGAGCCTAGGTTGTAGGCAAATGTTTTCATAGATGGCTGACAGTCCAGCCAACACTCCATTCTCATGCAAATACGTAAAGCGAGAAAACAACAATTTGAATAATGTATGCATTTTCTTACCTTCTATTGCTGATAAGAGAACCCGGGAGTGATCATATGCAATGACATTTGCATATCTGTTCTTTGGTTTGTTTACTTCCAAGTTTGAGTGCTCCCATGTGAACTGCTGGCCAGGGTCAATTGACTATAAGAAAAGCAAACAAACCAGAACACACAGGTCAGTACTGAAAACTATAGTATCAAGGCATGTATCACAGGAATAGCCAGGATTTAAAAAGAAATTCCAAAGCCACACTTCATAAAGATGATTTTAGCTATGAAGCCGAACACTGACATAACCTGCATAGTGCACACTGACCAATATCATAAGAGTCATTAACCGTCACTAACATTGACACAAATGAAAAGCATCAACACAGAATTTCTGTTAATTCTGGAGCAGCAGGGTACTATTTTACTTTTTCCATTTCTTTCTCCACTGCTGGAGTTTACAAGTTATTTTAGGTCAGTATTCCTTCTGGTGCTGTGAACAAACCTTCCGGTGCTGTGAACAGAATTTGCCTCAAGTACTCCTGCCTTGTCTTTTGTGACTGGACCCGTGCACACACTTTTGAATGACTGGCCTTTGCCCAGCTTTCTGCACGCATGCTCTGCTTTGATTCTCTACCTATGTGCTCCCATCTTAAAGAACACTTGTGATGTTACCTGTTTCCTTATGACATACCACAGCCAATGTCAGGGCAATTTGTACAACCCAAACAATGATGGTGAGGAGTAGAAGTGAGTAAACACCATCATAGTGACAACGTAACTTGTGATGTCACAGAAAGAAGGATTGAATTGTTTTACTCCTGACTATTATATTGTTTCCATGTATCATCCATCGTGTTTACCATGCTTACCTCCTTTTATCCCTTAGGATTTTTTTTTTCTCATATTTTCTCATTTTCAGCATATTTGTGTGATGTCTTAGTTCAAGCAAAAGCAATCTACAGTAAATACTGTGTGGATATAAGGTGAGTTTTGTAGGTAGCTCAACTATGATTTCAAAATTATATTCAGGCTTAATTGCTTAACTAAAAGAGTTTTTTTTTAAAAATTAAATAATGGAAGAACAAGCTGCATCCAATAGGAAACTATATCCTATGAGGGGAAAACCTGGAGCTAACCGGAGGATTGTAATGGATGCCAGGGCATTATGTTTTAGAACCAATATAACTTAATTTTCTTAACCATTAGGAGACAGCTCATACATTCTCTCTTTCCCTCTGTCTCTCTGTCCCCCCCCCCACCTCTCTCTTTCTCTTCCTTCCCAGTTTGGCAGATGACAAAATGGAAGGAAAGTAAGTCTGACTGCTGAAGGCCTTCACTGACAGGTGATGTGCTGTTGCTCAGTGACCTAGTTAAACCTGTGTGAGCAGCTGAGACATTTACATTCAAACCTAGACCCGGGAATCAAAAGCACACTGCTAACTACCAGTTAGTAGGTACAAGGTATGGTACAAGGCTGCCTAACTGTCCAGAATGCAAAAGGAAGTCATCTGAGCCGGGACACATCTAAGCACGACCATCCTTCCCTCCCAACTTATCATCCGGTGTCACTCTGGGACAATTACATAAGAAATCAAGTTTTAAAAACGAGATTGGCTTCACATGGACGATAGGACAGATGGGACACAGCTTACATTTATACTTGTTTTACACGGATCAAACAAACATTGATTAAATAATGCTGACTTGCCTTTGTGCAGCGTAGCACTCATCCATCTGTATCTATCTGTCTGACTGAACATTTAACAACACACGGCACAGGTCATTATTTTTGGAGCTTGTCAGAATGCTGAGAGCAGTAAACTCAGTAAAGAATAAATACCTAGCGTTGGCGAGGTATACTAACATCTTTTATACTTAAAGGAAGAAAAAGGAAGAAAGAAAAAGGGGGGAGAGAGAGAGAAAGAGAGAGAGAGAGAGAGAGAGAGAGAGAGAGAGAGAGAGAGAGAAAGCTGAAAAGTGCCTTGAAAATCACCTTCCTTTTATCCAAGTTAGAAAGGCAGAGATCATAAATGAGTGAGCTCTAATTCCCAAGCTCATTTGGTTTTTCCCTTGGTTAGTGTTGGTGATGATGTGAGAACCTTGCTTCTATATCCTTAGGCCTCTCTTGTTACAGTCTCTTAAAGGTGAAAGCCATGGCCAAGGTGGACAAAGAGCAGCCGAGATGCTGGCTGGTAGGGAAGTTGATTTCCATTTTAACCTTATATATTTGGCTGGTCCACCCTGACCATGCAGCTTCCTATTAGAAATTAAGATGAGGTCACTGGAATAATTTGATACTCAGTAAGTTTTCTTCCACTTAGAGCCAATGGACTGCTTGTGTGTTCTTTTCTGGTCACAGATCTTCCTTCCTGGTCTGTCTCCCTCTGTCAACCTTCTTTGTAATGCTGATGCCTGCTTACCATTCACTCTCAGCAGCACCCTCCTCAGCTGGGGTCCTGCCCTGGTCTCTGCCTAGTTTTGAAAGGTAAAATATAGTATCTTCATTCAAACGAAAAGTTGATTGATGGGTTTTCATACTTCCTAAACTCTACGAAATCCATATGACACATTTCCACAGAATTCATAACTAAGAATGCCTTATTGTCATTATTATTAATTTCTCCATCCAGGCAATAGACCCTTGAAGCCAGATAGGAACAACTTGACCAAGATGACAAAGGGCTTTACATCCCAGCCTAGACTGCTATTCCTCACAATAGCTTCAAAGAAAGCCATTTTAATGTTAACAGACTTTAAGCAGTGGCTTCTAAGATGGTGGAACACACTAGATGCAAAGAAATCTTTGTGGGTAATTCAAAGACAGGCAAAGTCTCATTTAGATACATGCCAATATCAGATAGTTGGTCTTAAAGTGCTAATTTTTTTTTTATCAACAAGAACTTTGTCTTAAAATAAGTAAGTGAAAAAACATGCTGCATATAACAGATGAAGTTCTAATTATGTACTGTATTTTCATTAAAAAGCCACAATGAAAATGTTAAGTGTGTCTATAAAACCGGGGTAATATTTTCTGTGTTAACTCGTTTCATTTTCTAAAACTCCTAGGCGTGAGTATCATGGTTTTTAGGTTCTCTCACTCTGATGATTAAGGTGCACACAAGGCCAGCCTGGTCTACAGAGTTCCAAGACAGCCAGGGCTATACAGAGAAACCCTGTCTCGAAAAATAAAAAACAAAACAAAACAAAACAAAAAACAAACGAACAATAAAGATTCCTTTATAACCAGATAGCTAGTGGGTAGAAGACTCAAGCTTGCCAGGCTTCCTCCCTTGCTAAGCCAAAGTTTACTTGAAAGTTTCATACCCACCCCTCTCCTGGCTCTTAAATACAATGCAAGGAAAGCTGGAAGCAGAACTCTGTAAGAACTGCTGACCTCTGTTTGTGATTCTAAGGAACAACAGACTCCTCAGAAGTTTGCACAACATTGCATAGTCCTTGAGTGGCACTCCCTGGGCATGACCCTTTTTCCTAGTGCTAGGGTCATCACTTTAAAGCAACATTCTTTAATGGCTTCCTAAAACCCAATCCTTGGGTCAACAGAAAAATATAATTCCCCATTTCAAAACAGCACACAATCCATAGTCATAAGTATTCAGTGTTCCACTTCATCCTCCACATTATCCAAGGAGGGGAACAAAAACCTCAAAACCTCAAAACCTCAAAATATTCCTTTAGAAACTCATCAAAGGATTACCACAAAAACAGACTCAGCCTGTTTTTTTTTTTTTACGTTTGCAAAACAAATAACAAAAATTTAATTATAGAGAAGGACTAGACCAAGTTTATTACTAGCCAAACTATGGGCTAGACCATCTTTTTTAAAAAAAATTATCCTGAACTTTCAATGACCTTAACATCAGGAGAAATCCAAGCTTTCCACATAGTAATGTGGCTCACTCTCAGGCGCTCAAGCCCCCTTTGAGGTTAGAAGAGCAGCCTGGACCTAACTGTTAATTTCTGCAGAAAGTGGTATCTTTCTTTCTTTCTTTCTTTCTTTCTTTCTTTCTTTCTTTCTTTCTTTCTTTCTTTCTTTCTTTCTTATTTATTTATTTGTATTATTAGTTTCTCCCATCCACTGGTTGGAAATTGCAAATTGATGTATGCATCCACATGAATGGAAAACATGCTTATAAGGTTGGGGAGGCCTATATTTTCCATAGTTAGCATGCAGTTTTAATTGCCATGAGCGTGAATTTAGTTGAAGCTAAAAATCCCTCATGAGCCAGACATAAGATGAGCTGGAAAGTGACAGCATTGTCTGAGAGACAAAGGGGAGGCAGCCATTTCTCAGCTCTGATTAGCTGCAGCAGGACATGCGGCTGTGTCCTCTCTGTTCCCTCTTATCATTTCCTTCCCCATGCGTCAAGTCTGTGCCCTCATTTTGTCTCGGCTCCCCTTATCCAATTAGTTATCAGCTCTCGTTGAGTCTTTCCTTGTAACAGTATCTCTGAATCTAGGCTGCCATTACAGTGTGAAAAATCAAAACAGGATTTTACAAGATTACCAGTGTTAATCCATGGACACAGAAGCATTCTCCCTTGAACAGTAGAACAGATGATACAATTCACATATAAATTTAGAAATGTCCCACATTTGTCAAATGTAGTGAAAATGTGCTTCATTCAGGGAGACATTTTTTTCCAGCAGAAATTTGCCCTCAGGTAACAGAATTGAATCAAGACTTTATATTGTGCAATGGTTAGATTTGAAATTTAGACCACAGTTTGTAGCAAATACAAAAATTCATATATAAAGTATGATTTAATCCTTATATGTTTAGCAATCTGATATGTAGAGGAAGCAGAAAGGATAGCTAAGAATTATGGGAAGTAATTGAGGTGACTCTCTGTGGTCAACACTTTCTCCTACACTATCACAGCAGTACAGATACATCGCCAGTTTCCTCGAATCCCCTCCTAGAAGTACGTTTAAATGATTGTCACAGGCATCAGTAAAATGAAGATAGTAGCAAAAGCCCTGGACTTCATGGCTATGAAAGAGATTATTTTTAAGATATCTCCTCAAATAAGAGTTTGAGAAGAAATATATCATTAAGATCTAGAAAACTAAATATTCCAGAGATGTTGACCAACATGTTCCTGAATGTGGACAAAAGCAGAAGAAAAACACTCTTATCCCAAAAGGGTTTTAGAAGGATGAGATCAGAAAATTGTTTTAATCAGGTTACTTAGATTGTTAGCTTTTTATCTCCTCCAAGAGATAAATGAGCAATAATAATAGGGTAGACGGCTGGGTGTGGTGGCCCAACTGGAATTCTAGTGCTTGGGAAGCCAGCCTAGTCGAACGAACAAGTTTTAGGCGGTGGAGAAATGTACAGTGTTTTCATAGGGGCTCGAGAAGAAGAATTTCACAGAGTTTACACACCAGTATCTTTCATGCCATGTGGCAATGAGAAAAAACTTAAATGACTTGCACACAGCTTTCAGGCATAAAAAGTCTGTCAGAAATTATTTAATCTTTTCTGAGTAAAGAGATAGAGAGTAGATTGAATTGACAAGAGGTGACCATAAAGATTTATAAAACGAAGACACCTGATCAGCAAACAACTAAAATATTTATTTATTAAAATGGGGCATGCATTCTCAGAAACACTGTGGATTGACAGTTGTGTTCTGATTAGAGAAAAATAATTATCTATTAAATATAATCCATGTATAAGACAATTCATATAGATATCTTCTCTTTCCTGAAGGTACCCAGGTTTGGGTACTAAATAAGTAGGCTATGCACCCTTTGCTAATATTGATGATTCTGTATCCACCCTCAAAGGTGAAGGGCAAAGCATGCGTTTTTAAGATTTAACTGAAAAGGAGCACATCTTCTCTCTCCACTGAGTGGGGTCAGAACAGCCTTTGTCTACCCAGCCTTAGCAAGCTAGCAGTATTTGTTTTCCCTTCAAGGCAACTAACTGTTTCTACTTTCACTTGGAATTATAAAAGGTAGGGAGTTGCTTTGTTATTGCTGCAAGGCAATACATTTCTGCCCCTCTATTTATTATGTAACAACATGTCCAACAATATCATTTGGAACTCATCTACTTTTTGGCAGAGATAACAAAACAGAGCACAAGTCCCTACATGCGTAGCTTACTTTTCTGTTTCTACTTGATAATGGAGACCTGCCCATTCTTAAAAACAGAACCCTAGTAGACTGTACAAGGGAAGAGCATGGATGAATGGATGTCTTGATTTCATGATTACTGTGGTTCATATCATTAAGGAACATACAATACTTTAAGGGAAACTAGCAGAAAGAAACCATAATGAGGTTTGTAAAAGACATTAGTAGACTCTAATCAATAGTGTTAACTCTTCATAAAATGTAGAATGTTCTAATGGGATTTGAAACATCAGTTTATTTTACTTAGCATCCTGAAGTCAAAATGCACATTAGCCTTTCAGTACTGTTCTTGCTTGCCATTTATTAGGAAGTTATTTTTTTTTGTTTGTTTTTTCATTATGTTTTGCTTTGTGTTAAATCATTTATCCTTTCTCATAAAAACAGATAAACTTCAAAACTGAAAAATAAGACTTTTGTTAATGTTTAATCAATACCTTGTTTTCTGGATCAGAAAATAGAAATTCAATGCTTTCTTCTTGCCCATGGCAGAATATAGAGAATTCCTTACCTCAGTCTGCAACTATCAGGTGGAGAAGGGAGCTCCCCAGTAGGTGCGTTTGGGAAGATCTCACACACTGACTCCTGGCTGCTAACCTGGTTACCTTCAAGTCATAGCACTATGGGCTTCAAATTAAAGAATCCCCCAGGGTAGGCACTGCTCCTCATTTCCATGGTGTGTGGGTATTTTTGAAAATGTGCACATTCTAAAGATGCAGGAGGTCCTTCTTTCTTCTCACACGGGATAAGCAAACTAAAAGAGCTTATACAACCTGACAATCTGGAGTTTTAGCCAGTTTCTTTCTGAAATGAAAAGTCGTTTACAAACAAGAGTGTTTTCTTGAAACTGCATCGGTTACGCTTCATTTTAACACTTGGAAAACTAGAAAGGAATCAATAGAGGCTATTGTGACTGGTTGGGGTTTTTTTTGTTGTTGTTGTTTTTTGTTTGTTTGTTTTTTATCCAGTGTAATAATTTAATGTTTCCCACACAGTAAATTTGAAAACATATATCTTACAATGAGTAAGTACAGAGTCACAGGTTATAATGTTGGGAGCTACAGAGAGAATGGACAGTTTCGGGTCAGATAGAATGAATACATCCAACGAGAGTTTTCATAAAGCCTGAGTTTAACTTAGATTATATACCTTGTTTCCATCTGTATCCCTGATACAATTACTGATAGGACCATCTCTCATTCTCAAATAATTCAATCCAGGTACTAAATTACACGGTCACTGCAGGTTATAGTCAGCCTAGGCTTTCTTATACCTAAATCTGATCAATGTCACAGCATTATAGGCAAACCTGTGTTTGTGTGCCTCTATGTAGAATGAGACAGATGTCCTGCTTAGTTAAATAGTAAGTCAATTTGCAAAGCCAATGTTATAGATAAGGGAGCAGCAGAAAAGTAAATTGTGTTTTCATTCCTCCAGAACCCATATCTCTACTTATCTAACACTGGTATAACAATGGAATATTTAAGCCATAAGGAGAGAAGGTGACTGACTTGACCCAGTGATTTATCTTTACTCAATGTTCCTATGAAACCTCATCATAGGAAGGAATGTAAAGAGAACAGACCATGTACTTCTTAACATCTTGTTTTCTAAAGTCAGAATTTTAGTCTACTTCCATTCCTACTTCTCCTTCCTTAATTTTTACACTTATTTATTTTGTGTATGTGTACATGTGGGTGTGTACGTTTGTGTGTGTGGTATGAATATGCTATGTACCATGTGTAGAGAACTAAGGACAACTCCTCTTCTACTGTGTGGGTCCTGGAGATTGAACTCAGGTTGTCAGACTTGGAAGTCAGAACCTTTATCCACTGACTCATCCTGCCAGCTGTCTATTTGATTCTTTTGGGGAAGGGTAGAGGGTGGAAGAAACCTGATGTGAATAAAGCTGGATAGAGATCCACATGTGGAACAAAGACTAGGGATAATTTCCTGATCTTATACCTTGATAATTCATTTAGCCTTCATCTATTCTTTTGTGCCTAATGTAAAATTTTCTAGTATTTATAATCTTAATGGAAATAATAAGTATAATTATGTCTTAATATCTTTTTCTTAGTGCAATAAAAATGGCAGCACAGGCTTGTTTTACTGATTCACTGTTCAAACAATTCAATTACCTGTTTTCAAATATGATATACTTGTGAGAACATATATTGACATACCTCTTAAAAACTGCATGCATTACCATGTCTAACCAAATACTAAGGAATTGATAAGAAAGATAGAAATCATAAGCACATAGAAGATGAAGTCAGGAGGAAGATGACTATGGGCATGTGGGTAGGTATTGGAATCATGCAACTGTGAAATATGACACACCCAGAATCTAATTCTCATGTTTACAAAATGAAGAATCAAGATATGATCTCATCAGTACTGTTTCCTAGTCTGAAGGTCTGACTTATTTACCTACCTGACTAATACTTTTCCTACCATGTATCTTCTTCAAACACTGAGCCAGGCATACACACCAATTTCCAAAGGCTCTACTTTAGATACTCCAACATATACT
The DNA here is from genome assembly GCA_902729485.2 of Mus minutoides. Classification (NCBI taxonomy): domain Eukaryota; kingdom Metazoa; phylum Chordata; class Mammalia; order Rodentia; family Muridae; genus Mus; species Mus minutoides. The sequence continues at coordinate 334,352 of LR750268.1, forward strand.
CTATTCTACCTACAATTTTGAAGGTGAAAAACAAGTCTTTGCTCTGGACAATCGTAGAGTCACCACAGAATAATTTCTATTTTTGAAAACAAATCTTGAATAACCTTAATATGAGGCTGGCAAACCAGTATGACTAATATAAAGCCAAAAAAACTAATATAAAGCCACTTATCTACTGATGTAGACAGATACTACAGATTCAAATGATAGCAAAACAGCATTGTCATTAAAATGTATACATACATACACATACAGCACAAATATATGGACACATACACACTTCTCCTGATTACTGTTTACTTATGACAATAATATATCACTGGGGTCAGGGTGTTCATACTATTTTAAGCATTTCCCGTGTTACACCTGTATTCTATAGTTTCTAATTTGGAAGCATCCCACTGCTTTCTAAAATGAGAAGAAAACTGAGTTTTAGGATGCTTTCCAAAACCTCACATTTGATTTTGTTGGTTGCATTAGAGACAGAAGAAGGAGACTGCAGAGCTCAACTCTTGGGATGGTATTTTGCACAATCCATTGCTGGCAAGTCACCTGGACTTTATGGTCTATGGAGGAAACACACTGTATGGATGTACCATCAAGGAATACTGAAAAGCCAGCACAGGACTAGCTCAACCCTTCCAAACTCACAAAAGAAGTTGAAATTTGTTAGTTTTAGGATGAGGACTGGTGAGTCTATCTTCTTTCATCATTATTCTTGAATCTTTCTTAACTCATAAAACAATGAAACAGATATTGCTTCTTATGGCTGATAATGAAATGCAGACTTGCACAATGATGCTGTTTTCCATGAGTCACTCTGCAAGTTTTTGGCTTTGAACTCTAGCTCTAAACTATGGCCTTCCAACAGATATATAAATTATAAATTTGCTATCAGGAATCTTAATTTAATATTTCAAAACTGTGGACAGTAAGGAAAATAGATTTACTCCACATGTCTCTTCCAGTTTTGGTCTAATGATATACCCATACCACATCATTTCATTCCCCAAAAATTCTATGGTAATGAAAAACAAAAGTACTGCTTTCCACATAGTGAGATTTTCAGTAAAGTTTTTCTTTTTCGTTAAATCAAATGAAAATTAGCCTGAGATTTTAAGCACAATCTTTACTCTGTGTAATTAGGAACAAAAAGACACATGGTTTTATTCTCTCATTTCTACCCACACAACAAAGCATCCCTCCTGTTTGTTGCCTCTCATACACACAAGAAATTCTGAGCAAAGGACAGAAGCTGGTAGAACAGACATAATAGAGCATAGGATGGAATGGTATTGGCAGAAACCGCTGAGAATGCTGAGACCAATAACTCACAAGTAACAGTCTGCACTAACAGCTTTAATGACCAGTTTAATGGTTTAATGGATAGCACTTTAATAGGATTTCTGGTACAAGCCTTCTGAAAGCTTGCGTTCAATAAATCTGTCATTAACAAAGAACGGGGCTGCTTCATATAACCACTTTAATGAATCTGAATACAGAAAAATTATGGTAGTTGTCATCGTGCATCATGGTCCATACATAGGTGTTCTATACACTACTGTGGGAGAGATCTCGACATGCTCAATGTGTATGTTTCCCGTGAAACAGTTTTCCACAAAGGGAATGCAGTGTCCATTAATCAAACAAAGAAATGTACAAAATCCCCACGACTGTTACACTTACATGTGCAAAGATGATATAGAAACAGCACCGAACATTTAAACACAGATAAAAGAATGTGACCATTGAGCCCGGTGTCTCTGAGATGCTTTGCCAAGTTCTTCAAGGGGATGCATTTTCAATCATTCCTGTTTGATTTGGATCACACTGCTTGTACTCAGTTAAAATCCTTTGAAGTCAGGGATTGCCATGCTGTGCCCTTCATGGTGCATCCCACTCACTAGTAAGTGTGAGAGTTAGAATCAGGTGTGATGAATAAGCCTGCCTGTCAACCCAGGTTTGCTTTTCACTGTCGTCATAGGGGGTTCTCAGTTCTGACTTCACACTGGAACACGCTTTGCCTGGACGGAATTTTCTAATCATTTCTGTTTTTGTAAATTTGTCATTTCTTGAAGGGTTTGCACAAACCCTACATTCTCAGTCCACTCTTTGGTTGAGAAGATTCTCAAGCATTTACTTATGTAGGTAACATTACAGTACATCTCAGTGGCGATTATCTACATTTAGCCTAGATTTTCTTTCCTTAAAGTGATTTAAATTTATTATAACTTATTCTCCCTCTCTTTCTGTCTCTCTGTCTGTCTGTGTCTGCATCTCTCTCTCTCTGTCTGTCTGTCTGTGTCTGTATCTCTCTCTCTCTCTCTCTCTCTCTCTCTCTCTCTCTCTCTGTCACACTGTAGTCCTTGTTTATTTCAAAGTGATGAGAATTGGCTCCTGAGTACTGGCATTTGTCACTACAAAATTTATCTTTTCACTTGGTAAGTCTTTATTCCTTCACTTTCATGGTAAAGTCCTATATGGAAATACAGCCTACCATATATCTCTGCCATCTATGAAATGGCTACCTCAGGGAAGCTAAACATAAAATGCCTATAAATGTATATGACTTTCATTCATTAAAAACCATAAAATATATTTAAATATTGTGATCCTGGCAGTGAGGGACTAGAAGAGGCTTCAGAATATTTCCCATCCATTCTGTCAGCTATCAATTTTTCAACATCAATTATGAATATCGCTGAAAGTCATTCAATGGTTAAACTTGTCTCTTAAATTTGTACAAAGTGAACAAGGCCAAGAAAAGCTAAAGCTAAATGATTAAAAATATTTCTTTTCTGATCCAAAAGTGGACATATCTCAACAGTCATAAACTTCCTAGAAAATTTATATATGTCTGTTTAATCATTTTAATGTCATTGCAAAATGAATTCCTTTTTCAAAATAAAAGTTACAATTATCACGTGAATAACTAAGAGCAAATGGCAATTTTATTCTGAAAAAAAAAACTCACTTCAAACATGTTTTTAAACATATTTAGAGAAGTATAGTCTGATTTTATTGTACTGAATATGGCTAAGTCTAAGTTGAAGATGCATGTTGAAAATACAGCAGGATAGCAAACAAAATTCAGTGGAGCTAACCTTTCTTATAAATAGCAATGTGGGCAAAGAAACGAATAAAGATGGTATGCTCTGAACGATTCCCCTATTCCAAGACAGATATTCAAAACAAGCAGAGCACCTTACTCAATGATTTTGAGAGTGGGTAGAACATAAAAGAATCTGTATGATACTAGAAGTTTCTACATTTCTCTCTGCAGTCCTCTATTTCATCCAGCTGGGGAAATTTGGTTGAAATTGTAGCATATAATGCTATGGTTCTTAACCGTTCCCGCAGCCTACAGAACAGCAGCGATTCTGCCTGTGAAACACAATAAAGAACAAATGCTCGTCCCTAATCTCATTTTACATACACTCAAGTAACAGAACATGAGGGGAGAAAATGAATTTCTCTGAGACGGCTCCAAAAGCGTAGAAGTCTGAAGAACGTATTTTTCTGTCTGTGGAATTAGCAAATACAGACATTGAATTACAGCTGTGAGACTTTTGTTCCCACTCTAACTGCACTGAACCTCTGAGCTTCCTGAATGTCGGGGGTGGGGGGGGGAAACAAACCATCACCCCACACCAGTGAATATAAGAAATATAATAAACAAAGTCCAAGTCTAATTACATTAGAGTAAAACTCAGAGCTACATTGCATTTGAAACCTAGTAAAATCTAGTTATTGTTGTAGTGCTAAAGAATGACTGAAAAAAATGAAAAGAAAGACAAAAATCATGAAGATGCCATTAGACACTGAACTCAGGGGTGGGGTTGTGTGCATTATTTATCTTCAACTCCAGAGTCTAATAAAGTTCCAGGCACATATGAAGAAGCCAGTCAATGGTAGCTACAGGGGATCAGCTAAGTGTTTAGCTTACAAAGCACAAGGGCCTCTAATAAAGCAGGCAGTAATGCTCTTATGATTATTTACAAAATACCTAATAATTTTCAAATTGGTCTTTCTTGTTGTGTGTGATATGTAAAAAGAAAAAAGAGCAGCTGTATTCCCCAGAGTTGGTCTATGACTAACAACAATCTGAATCCTTGCTCTGTGGCATTGAAGGTAGTTGCTGTGTCAATTGTTATGGATCAAACACAAAAAGGCTGTAACTCTTTCAAGAGCAACTGATACCAAGGACAGATGAAGTCTTAGGGAAACACAGTGTTCTTTTCATCCAAATGTTTTAATAATAAAACCGGAGGGAGAATGAGAGCAAGGTTGCTGGCCTGTGAAAGCTAATGGTGAGGTTTTGGATTGAGCAAGAGATAATTTCCCTATCCAATAGTTGAGAGAGCCATTGGTTCAAGGGCAACTTGGGGTACACAGTGATAGCCCGTCTCAAAAAACAAACAAGCAAGCAAACAAGCAAACAAACAGGAATATATAAAATATGTCAAACAAATTCAATATTTGCTTACAACTACCTTGATTCATGATCTTTCTACTAATAAAAAGTCCCTACTTTGGGGCTAGAGAGCAGCATCAGTAGTTAAGAGTACTTGTTCTTGTAGAGGATCTAGTTTTAGTTCTAGCGCCTACAGTGTGACTCATAACCACCTACTGTGCAGCATTTAGTACCTTTTGACCTCTGCGGACACTTGCACTCTCGAGGTGCACATACTCATACATATAAAATGTATTTAAAAATATTTTAGAATTAAAGAATCACATGTTAAATCAGAATTTTTCGATGAAACACCAAATTCCTCATTCAGTTTCCAATCTGGATTCTCATAAAAAAGGCAAGACAAGTTAGCACGATTTTAAGACCTACTATAATACACTGTATTTTCCTCAGAAATATTTTTTTTTATCTAGAGTGTCTACTCAGAAAACATCATCTGTCATATGATAGAAAATATAAAAGTTACCTCAGCACCATCACTAAAAGGATATGTAAAGGCATCCATCTAGCAAAATGAGAGAGACAGACTAGACTAAAAGATCCCAGAATCCTCAACCACAACTCCACATTGGAATCTATGTGCCCCTGCAATAAAGCCCCTAGGTGTGCAGGGTTTGTTTATTTATTTATTTACTCATTCATTCATTCATTCATTTATAGGGTTATTGCAGAATTTCTGAGCTGTGACAAGGATCAATACTGCAAGAAGAGAGAAGAAAGAAACAAGGAAATCAATGCTCCTCTTGCACAATAACATCCGCCATTACCAACAATTAGTCTGAAAATTTTATTCTCCTGATGACAAGGACATCAATTAATTACTTGGAGAAGGGGGAGCAAATTCCCACCTTCCCAGAGACGGCACCCTAGCTTCTCTGAATTCAAAGGGAGGCAGCATGTCACTGCTCATTAACTATACTAATTACACTTCCTCAGTCACTGCGGCAGTTCTGCTCTCTGGGTAGTGACAGCCCTGAGCAGACAGAGCCTAAGAGGGAGGGCCACTACACAATGGGAAACCAAAAGGGCAAGCTGATCTCTGCAACCTCCACTTTTATCTTATTTTGCACTCATCATGTAAAGTAAATACAGGACACAACTTCTCATTGCAGTATTTGTAAAATTCTCCTACAAAGCTGTTCTCTGGGAAGATAGAAACACAGATGCATTGATTGGATCCTTAGGTATTTTCAAAGTCTTGTTTTATGATCATAAGTGAGAAGTAGTTTCTTTGACATAAAAATACTTCGGGTGCTACTCAGCGCCTACTGAATACCTTGGTATGGTGGTCATGCTGGGTGTTTCCCAGCTTCTGCTCCTCTCAGCAACATGATTGTGCCATGGCAGTTACAGCCATGTCATAGCTGAAAGTCCACGAGCCAGTCATGACTTGCATGCAGGTCTCTTGTTCTGGAGTCTTACAATTGAAGTTAACATCTTTGATTCTCTCAGGCACAGACTCTCAGGAAATCATTTCTTTGCTTGCCTACATCCCAGAATTTCTTTACAGTTATCAATTTTCATGTTTTCTTAGGAGACTAGGAGACTATGGATTCATCCAGGACAAAACTCTTATCTTAACCTTTGTTGTTCTGTAGTAAATGTTTGTTAAATAACATAAGCTATACAAACAGCTGCTCTATTGATTCTCCCAATGTTCACTCACACTGTGGCTGTAAAATACCAACTTCATTTCAAAACCATAAAAAGAAAAACTTAAGAATCTTATCTTTTACAGTTCCTTCTGTATCTCTCTTGAAGTTAAAGCCTCATTGGGAACTATATAAACATTATTATTAGTTGCTTCTTAAGAACATTAGGCTCCATATGAGAGCCAATAGAAGTCACTCTAGACCATGTTCAGCAGTGGTCAAAGCCCTCAGTACATCAGGAAAGAGGAACTTACATGAGAACAAGGTCTGTAAAACAGACAACTATACCAATTTAATGAGAAGTTTTCCTGGGTTGAGCAGGGGCCACAGAGGTAAATAATAAACTACAGGTACTTAAAAGATGCAGAGTTCGATGTTGCCAAGGAAACAATTNTATATATATATATATATATATATATATATATATATATATATATATATACACACACATATATATATATATACACACATATATATATATATATATATATATATATATATATATATATATATATATATATATATATATATATTTAGGAATAACAACTTGAAAAGTCTAAATAGAAGAAAGTTCTGAAGCTTGGTAAACTGGCTGCATTTGGAGTTTTTAGTATCTGCATGGGTTCTGCAAGAATGAAAGACAGCACAGAACAACCCTCAGTTTTTGGCTTTTAAGATGATCTGCTGTGTCTTTGTGTCCTGCTACATTTGTTTACAAGATGCAGAATGACAGCCAGCTGGGAGGAGATACCCTGTTTTTTTATATCTTGGTTGGTGAAGATGTTTCTTAACTATGGACAAAGAAAGCATCTTCTCAGATTGTCAACTGTCAGGTCCATCCTCCCTGTAAAGGATACACTGGGAGTTTAATCAGTAAGCACTTTTGAGTTAAATCTAAAGGGACTGTATTAAAACGCATTCACTCCTGTGCGGTCTAAAGATAATAACAGTCTATTTTCTGAGAGAAAAGGGTCTGAAAATAAGGCTGTGCTGCTGATAGATCAGGTGGAGATGTCAATTGGAAAAGCAGCTCTTTTCACACAAGACAGTCTTTGTTCTGTATGCACCTGTTGTTGGTAATAGCAATTTTGACCACAAGAAAGAGGTTTCTTTCTTTTCTTTTCTTTCTTTCTTTCTTTTCTTTCTTTCTTTCTTTCTTTCTTTCTTTCTTTCTTTCTTTCTTTCTTTCTTTCTTTCTTTTTTTTAGAACTGTAAGTTTAGTTCAAAATTGATCCAGACATACACTTTGGCTAATCATCTGCTATATGCCCAATAGGGAGCTTGTCACCATGTAGCCAACAACATGCTGAGATGCCTTAACATCTGACCAGGGAAGTCTGAACACAGCATGACACTGGAATGTAAGAAAGCAAACAGCAATGGTTAATGGTGCTGGCTTAACCTATGGAGCTTTCTTTTTCTCTACTTTTTATATCATGCCTTACTGGATTCATCAAAGCCCTAGGGGTTTGGCCAGCGATAAGAAGAGACCAGAGTTTCTCACTGGTTTCTTCCAACAGTGTAACATTTTCTTCCATAGATTTTTTTCCCCATAGTGTAAACTTTCTGATAGACTGGCATCTTAAAACTGGTGACATGATTATAATTATATTATTAATGCTGTTTTCTCAGTGGTTTATATAATTATGTGGGATATTAACTTTGAAGCTACTTACATGTAATGAAAAAAGTAATAGCTTCTAACATGACTAAGCCTTTCTATCAAAAACCCTGAGGTACGTTGATGCACAAGCTTATTTTCATGTTACCTAAGCCAAGGTCTAACTTCTGGTCGTCTGACTCCAAGGCCTTTGCAGTCTATTTTTGCTGCTGGTTCAATAAATAGATGCTGTAAGTGTCACACGCGCACACACACACACACACACACACACACACACACACTCAAAGACCTAATTTGAGAAGTAGACAAATTATATTATATGTAAGTAGAAAGCAAATGATCTTGCCTCACAATCCTGTTTTAGGAGAATGCCACACTAATGGACTAGTAAATTTAGTTGTTTTTCTTCCTCAACCTGAAATATCCATACCAGTAGTAAAACATTTGCATTCCTTTTTAGTTCATGAAATCCTTCATTTTTCATTGCACTACATAAATGAGCACAATTTGTTCAAAACTATAAAACAAAAGTAACAACAATCTCTTATGACCTTTGTTTCAATTTTCTACCTTTAAAAAATTAAAAATATATTTCTCATATACTACTTTATTTCTTCATGAACATAGAAGTGTTACCCTCCAGGAAAATCTAACAGATTCAAAAGTAGAACATACATACAGAGAGAGAGAGAGAGAGAGAGAGAGAGAGAGAGAGAGAAGAGGACACATACCTAAATACAGGTCATGCATACACACACACACACACACACACACACACACACACACACACACACAGAGGTATGAACATACGGACAAAAACCAAAGGCTTGTGTCTGTGAATTATTGCTTCATGGTCAAATGTACTAAGAACTTTGTTCTATGAGAAATGTTATCGCTGCTTTGCTGCTTTGATGGTACACAATACTTGTCTCTTCTCTGGAGAAATATAACATTTACCATTGGGGATTCTCTATCTCTAGAGAAAAAAAATGTATCATCAACATGTCATAGGAAAACCACTAACTATTCTGATAAATAGTTAAAAAAGGTAAAGTAGTAACTATAGAATTTGCACAGGCTTTCAGGAGAAATATTTTTATCTACTAGGAGATTATGGTTCCTAGACTCTATAATCAAGACATAACAAGAAACAAAAAAATATTTAGTTCGCCATTTGAGATAATTAATGTTGGACTGCAGATACCACTTGCTCTTCGTCCTACCATGCAGTAGGTATGTGACACTGGGCAAGTTTACTTACTCAATCTCATGATTTGTATGGTCTCTATATATTTAAAATTTTGTTCTAAGCAATGTTTAATGTCACTACATATTTCAGAAATATGTTTATGTATTTAAATACTTATCAAGGAAACAGTAATGTTATTCTTTGTATCTCTTTCAGTACATTATGGAGAGTTTATTTAATAATGGATAATATACATGATGTGATTAAAGTCATAAGAGCAAGCTTGATATCCGTAAAGTTTTCTAAGAGTCTCATCATTATTGACACAATGGGGTGTGTGTGTGTGTGTGAAAGAACACTGCCATAAGAACCAGAAGAAATTCTTAGCACACAGAGACAATAAACACCAGGTATACTGGCTAGTTTTGTGTCAACTTGACACAGGCTGGAGTTATCATAGAGAAAGGAGCTTCAGTTGGAGAAATGCCTACATGAGATCCAGCTGTAAGGCATTTTCTCAATTAGTGATCAAGGGGAAAGGCCCCTTGTGGGTGGTGCCATCTCTGGACTGGTAGTCTTGGTTCTATAAGAGAGCAAGCTGAGCAAGTCGGGGGAAGCAAGCCAGTAAGAAACATCCCTCCATGGCCTCTGTATCAGCTCCTGCTTCCTGACCTGCTTGAGCTCCATTCCTGACTTCCTTCAGTGATGAACAGCAATGTGGAAGTGTAAGCTGAATAAACCCTTTCCTTCCCAACTTCTTCTTGGTCATGATGTTTGTACAGGAATAGAAACCCCGACTAAGACACCAGAAAAATTGAATGTAGTATGATCACAAATATTCATCTCTTTAGATAGTAATAAAACGAGGGGTTGGACTTTGTGTCAGAAAAAAAAAGTTGCACTATAGTAAGACCTTCTGGAAACTGGAAACCAATTTTGTTTTGTTTTGTTTCTTTGTTTTTTGTTACTTTCTAATTACAATAAAAGGATTGTGGAGGACAGTTTTCACATATTTTAAGGTAATACTACAAATAGAAAGAGTTAGTACTAACAAATCTGAAAGTAGATTTTTGACAACTGTCTTATGTGGACATTAGAGCAGTATGGAGAACATCTTAAAGGGGATTTAAATTCAATCAGAAATTGGTTGGTTACCCTCATAAAATGTATGCTACCACTAGATGAATTGGAATATCTATTGTGGAAGACTATTGTGATATAATGTTTTATGAACATGTCAGGGCTGCTTCAGGTACAAACAAACAACATGCATAAGACCTGCACAACATGAGCTCCTCAAAATCCCAGCAAGGAGCCAAGTAAGTGAATCTCCACCTACAGCTGAAATGCTGATGGCTGCTTGAGGTGGGGGACTCAGTTGTCTTCTGGTATACAGGTTCTGGTAGGTTGCTCGTGCTTCAGTGAATGACTACAGCCACATCCTTACTGAAAGCACTAATTGGACGCAGTGAATTAATAAAAAATACACATGAAAATAGAAGAGGGATATAGTGGCTTGAGTATGATAAGAGTTGTGAAGGGGGGTTTAAGAGGTGGATTTCAGCAAAACATATTGGATGCATGTATGAAATTCTCAAATAATGAGCTGAAGAGATGGATCAGTGGTCAGGAGCACTGACTGCCTTCCCAGAGGTCCTGAGTTTCATTCCCAGCAACCACATAGTGGCTCACAACCATCTGTAGTGGGATCTGATTCCCTCGTTTAATGTACATGAAGACAGCATATGTATACATACATACATATATACACATATACATATATTTAAAAACCCAAATTCTCAAAAGTATTTATAAACAAACTTGGAAAGTTTGAAGGGATTTTGTTGTTAACTGTGTTTAAGGCAGGTTAGTACCTCAATTCAGACCTCAGAGCATATAAAAACTAGAATATGTGTGAGTTGGAGTATTGGAGTGACCAGTTTTTATTTTGTATGAAGGTGTGTCTCTGTATTTTCATTTGTTGATTCTGTTAGCAGGGAGCTAAATGCTGGAAGAATTTCGTTACTTTCATTTGTAAAGCCCATCAGTAGGTTTTCTAATCTGTAAATATGTGTCCTTCCTCATCTGCCTTAAGGCAATCTAGAGAAGTATCAGTGGTTGTCTTGCTGCTGGTTGATTGTAATAAAGATATGATGGAATAGCTAGGGCAGGAAGTAGGAGATGGAACTTCCAGGCAGAGGAGTGATGCATGGATAAGAAAGCAGAAGCAGGCGATTGAGAGCTAGCACAGAGAGGAATAGACACAAACTGGACCAGAGCAAGGTATCCGGAGTGCTTGGTCATAGGCTAGAATAATCATGTTAAGTTTAAACGGTAGCTCGGAGACTGTCCCAGCTAAAAACCTAAGCTTTAAACCTTATTAACAACCTTATTTATACTACTGGCAGGTCCAGAGAAAGCCTCACAATAGTAGAGAAACAGAAAATGGAGAACCAAATTGAAAGTCATATTTTATTTTTATCTTCCTAGAGCACCTTGATCAGAATTCCTGGAGTACTTGCATGTTTGGGACCTTGTCTCATGGGATGGAGGAAATCTGTCTATATGAACAACCTACTGAACATATTTTGCCTGAAAAAAAGGGACACAGTTAAAAAAAAGTTACTCCTCCCAGTTAAGAAACACGTGTAACAATGTCCAGAAGGCAAAACACAATTTTGAGTTCAAACTTATCTACTCCTAAATTGCTGTTGCTTTATACAGTCTCCCAATTGTTTACCTTAACAACAGGTTGCCTATATTTTCGTGTATTTTATACATCATAGATTAAATTTATTAAGAAATTACTTTGAATATATGCTCTGACTTCTCATCAAAACCTGGGAAGATTTTTAAACATCAGGTTGATTATACTATGAAATAAAATTTCATGTCATATCNAAAAAAAAAAGAATTGCGAATGGCAACTTGCAGCAGGACAGGATCTATGGCATAACTAGTAGCATCACACTAAGATTCAGCACATGCTGAAAGGCTCACTAGGCTTAACTGCTTTCACTAAAAATGGTGACCCACCCTATACCCTGCCTGCCTCTCAGAAGATTCTTAGTAACCAGGGTCACAGGTAAGACTCCCTCCTGCCCAAATTCCCAAATCCACAGAGCCCAGCTGACTAGGGACCTATCCACCCTGCCAAATTCCACCTTCCTTTTGGTCTGCTTCTCTACCAGAGCCAGACTGGCAGCTTGATAAGCTCCCTGCCTTCTGGAGGTCTGCAGTAACCAGCAACACAGGAGGTCTGCATTATTCAGGGGGCACAGTCCTTCTAGGTAACAAGTCCTTGTACAACTGGGGCAGATGATGCCCATGGAGCCCAGAGCCTACACATCTCCTAGGAATGCACACTGCCCAGGAACACAGGATGTCTGCCCTAATCAGGAACACAGGAGGCCTCCTCTAACCAGAGCTACAGGAAGCCCCTGCTAACCAGTGTTCTAACTGCCTCCAAGGAGGTCTGCTCTACCCAAGGGCACAGAGATCTACCTGCCTCAGAGAAATGAGGAAGAGTTGCCATTCTAATATCCAATAAAATAGACATTTGATAACCAAAAGTTATCAAACAAGTTGGGGAAAAACATTTCCCATTAATCAAAAGGAAAATCCACCAAGAGGAAGTCTCAATTCTAAACATCTATGTCCCATATGCAAGGGCACCCACATACATAAAAGAAAATTTACTAAAGCCCAAAACACATATTGAATCTCACACATCAATAGTGAGAGAATTCAACACCCCATTTTGACCAAGTGACATTTCCTTGAAATAGGAACTAAACAGAGATATGGTAAAACAGAGATATATAAAAATCAAAAGTTATGAACCAAATGGATTTAACAGAACATTTCTTCTCAGCACCTCATGGAACCTTCTCTAAAATTGACCATATAATTGGGCACAAAACAAGACTCAACAGATATAAGAACATTGAAAAAATTCCATGTATTCTTTCAGATCACCACAGACTAAGGCTGGACTTCAATAAAAATAAAACCAACAGAAAGCCCACATACCCATGGAAATTGAACAAATCTCTGATAACTTTGTCAGGGGAAAAAAAATTAAAGACTTTATAGAATTCAGTGAAAATGAAGACAATACATAGCCAAAATTATGGGACACAATGAAAGTACTGTTAAAAGAAAAATTCATAGCACTAAGTATCTTCATAAAGAAAATAAAGAATTCCCATAAAAGCAACTTATTAGCACACCTGTACAGAAACATACTCACACAGCAAACATACCCCAAAAGAGTAAAGAGCAAGAAATAGTCAAACTCAGGGGTAAAATCAACCAATTAGAAACAAAGAGAATAACACAAAGAATCAACAAAACCAAGAGCTGGTTCTTTGAAAAAATAAAGAAGATAGATAAACCCTTAGCCCAACTAAATAAAAGGCACAAAAACAGGATCCAAATGAACAAAATCAGAAATGGAAAGGGAGACATAACAATAGAAACTGAGGAAATAAAAAGAAATCACCAGAACCTACTACTAAGCCTATACTCAACACAACAGGAAAATCTAGATGAAATGGAGGATTTTCTAGACAGATACCACACACCAAAGTTATATCATGATCAGGGAAACTATCTAAACAGTTCCATAAGTCCTAAGGAAATAGAAATAGTAACTAAAAACCTCCCAACCCTAAAAAGCCCAGGTCCAGATGGCTTTAGCAGGGACTTTACCAGACCTACAGCTAATACCAATACTCTTTAAACTATCCCCCAAAATAAAAACAGAAGGAACACTACCTAATTTATTCTATGAAGCTGCAGTTACTATGATCTTTAAACCTCAGAAAGACCCAACAAAGAAAGAGAACTTGAAGCAATTTCACTTATAAATTTTGAAAATACTCAAAATCCAAGAACATATCAAAACTATCATTCAACACAATCAAATAGGCTTCATCCTAGGAATGCTGGGATGGCTCAATATATGAAAATCCATCAAGGTAATACACTATATAAACAAAGTCAAGGAAAAAAAATCACATGATCATATTATTAGGTGCTGTAAAAGGCTTCAACAAAATACAAATAGTGATACTTTGACATCTTCCTTTCCTGTTTGTATCCCCTTGATCTCCTTTTGTTGTCTTATTGCTCTAGCTAGAATTTGAGTACTATATTCCTGATTTCTCCAAGACTTTTAACACGAAGGGATGTTGCATTTTGTTGAAGCCTTCAATCCCACTTACAAGAAAGAAGAAAATAACCATGAGAGGCATAAGGAGGTAGGCACCTGGGTGGCAGAGGGGAGGGGAAGTATAAAAGGATCAGGTATTGGGGGGGGGGTCAGCAAAGAAAACCAGAGGGCCAGCAGAATGAAAGGGGTGGGAGGTGGGTGGAGCCCTCTACAATAAACCAAAAACCTGGGTGGTGAGAGACTCTCAGGACTCAATGTGGGTAACCTTCGACAAAATGTCAAACAATGGGGAGAGGGAACTCAAAGAGTCCACCTCTAATATAGAGGATCTCATTTGGTGAGATGGTGTTACTAACCCACAGTCAAAATTTCTGATCCAGAACTGTTCCTGCCTAAAAGAACTACAGGGACAAAAATTGAGGAAAGACTGGAGACAGGAGCCTAGCATAGCTGTCCTCTGAGAGGCTCTACCAGCAGCTGACTGAGACAGACAGAGATACTGACACCCCATCACTGGACTGAAGTTGAAAACCCCTATTGTTGAATTAGGGTAAAGATTGAAGAAGCTGAAGGGGAGGGTGATCCCATAGGAAGACCAGCAGTTTCAACTAACTCAGACCCCAGGGAGCCCCCAGAGACTGAGCCACTAACCAGAAGCATACATGGGCTGGTCCGAGCCTCCCCCTATATCCCTCCCCCCGGCAAATATATATTAGTGGACTGTCTGGTCTGGCCTCAGTAGGAAAAGATGTGCCTAATTCTTGGGAGACTTGAGGCTCCAGGGAAGGGGGAGGAAGGCAGGAGGAGTTGTATGAGAAACTGTGAAAGGGGGAACTCAACTCGAAGAGTCCACCTCCTGTAGATAGATAGTGCCTCAATTAGAGGGACAGGATTACTAACTGTAATGTAAACAAAATATATTTTTTAAAAAAGAATGGGGGATAGAAAGCCCATCGAAAGAGTAATAATCTCAACTAACCCAGATCCCTGGTAGCTAGCTACCAGAGACTAAGGCACCAACCAAAGAGCATATAGTTTGGTCCGCGACCGCCCCCCCCCCCCACACACACACATACACACTTATGTAGCAGAGAATTGCCGCCCTGTCTAGCCTTAATGGAAGAGGAGGCACCTAATCCTGTAAAGACTTGAGGCACCAGGGAAAGAGGATGCAGGGGCAGGGGTAGGGTGGGTTGCAAAAAAGATGAAGTGTTGTGGAAGGGGAGGGCAGGGAAGAAATGTCTGGGATGTAAATAAAATAATTAATAAAAAGAGAACAAATTTCTTCAGAATAGGGATGATAAAACCTTAATATACACTTTTAACCTTTTGATATATACTTAATGCTTTTAAAGTAACGAATATAGTTTTTTCCACTAGTTTTCATTGGTTCTTTCCATCAGACGCTTCCAGCTTATAATCTTTCAATGTTCTATCCATAAGGCATGCATTCCTATTTCCCCAGCCATGCAATTTATAGATGA
Organism: Mus minutoides; assembly: GCA_902729485.2. NCBI lineage: Eukaryota > Metazoa > Chordata > Mammalia > Rodentia > Muridae > Mus > Mus minutoides. Next base: position 349,948 of record LR750268.1, read on the forward strand.
GGAACTTATTTTAAGGTATGCCACTTTTCTCAAGGCTACAACTAGAGAAAGTATCCAGATCAAAATGCAGACCTGTTTGTATTAAATCCTCACTCTGTCCACCATCAAAACACTTAGGTCTTACCACTGGCCATTTACTGGAAGCTAATGACAACTCTTGGCCTTCCATATTTATCTCATGCAACTCTCTAATATGAACAATTTATACCATCCCAAATCTATTCAATGCAATTTATCTTCATTTCTTTGCAAAGATATCACAGCATCTTGTTAAACAGCAGATTCTGACTCAGTAGGTTTGGGACAGTAACTAAAAATCTGACTCTTTAATATCCCCAGGTGATGTGAGTGCCACTCATGTGATAATGAGAACATACTTTTCCTACCTTCCTTTGATTTTGCCCTGGGCAAAATACTCAGCACTCTTCCAAGGTCCTCTCTTACCACTATCTATTCTGTATTGTCCCAGTTTTCCACTTTAAAATTAGCTCATTAAGAATATTCCTTATTATTCTAAGAAATATACAGCCGGCTTGATCATCTCAGATATATATCTTAAAAATATATTCTCTCTTGTTCAACAAAGTAGAAAGAATGAAGGCAGGTTAGTGAAGCACAAACACAACTTTAGCAAAGGATTCAGGAAAATGCACTAGGCACCTAGTTTTGGATGTGGGAGTTTGAAGCAGTCTTTGACTGCATGCCCTTTCTTCTTTAACATACCAATTGCTCTTGCATTTTTCCTTATGTAGTTATATAGTTACAGTTACCAATTATGGTGATTTTAATAGAAGGATAACTACACATTCAAATATTTGCTTCCAAGTTGTAGAAACTGTTTGGAAAAAATTAGGAAGTGTGGCCTCCTTAGAGGAGTTGTGTCACTAGGTGAAGGTTTGAGGTTTCAAAAGACCATAACATTTCCAATTTCTCTCTGCCTTCTAGTTGTGTCTCAATATGCTAAGCTCACAGCTAATATAAGCTTTTAGCCACTATTCCAGGCCCATGTTCGTTTGCTGGTGTAATAATGTCCACCATGATGGCCATGTACTTATCCTCCAAAAGTGTAAGTTCCAGTAAATTCTTGTTGTAAGTGTTCTTGCTTGTAGTGTTTCTTCACAGCAATACAAAAGTAACTAAGACACTAGCAATGCATCTAGTCTAAACTATCCTTGTGCATATGTATATGTATATGTATATGTATATGTATATGTATATGTGTATGTGTATGTGTATGTGTATGTGTATGTGTATGTGTATGTGTATGTGTATGTGTATGTGTATATGTATATGTATATGTATATGTATATGTATTAATATTGATGACTCTGATGATGTCTGCCAAGTGAATCTCAAACATACAAGTGCCTATTTTTCATCATAAGAAGTGGTAATGACTATGTTCTTAGCAGCCTTGTTTATAATAGCCAGAAGCTGGAAACAACCCAGATGTCCCTCAACAGAGGCATGGATTCAGAAAATGTGGTACATTTACACAGTGGAGTACTACTCAGCTATTAAAATAATGAATTTATGAAATTCTTAGGCAAATGGATTGATCTTGAGGATTATCATCCTGACTGAGATAACCCAATCACAAAAGAACACACATAATATGCACTCACTGATAAGTGATATTAGCCCAGAAGCTCAGAATACCCAAGATACAATTCAGAAATCACATGAAACTCAAGAAGAAGAAAGACCAAAGTGCCGATACTTCAATCCTTCATAGAAGGGGGAACAAAATACCCAAGGAAGGAGTTACAGAGACAAAGTGTAGAGCAGAGACTGAAGGAATGACCATCCAGAGACTGCCACACTTGGGGATGCATCCCAAATGCAATCACTAAACCCAGACACTATTCTGGATACCAACAAGTGCTTGCTCATAGGAGCCTGATAAAGCTGTCTCCTGAGAGGCTCTACCAGTGCATGACAAATACAGAAGTGGATGCTCATAGCCATTTATTGGACTGAGCACAGGGTCCCCAATGAAGGAGCTGGAGAAAGGACCTAAGGAGCTGATGGGGTTGCAGTCCCACAGAAGGAACAACAATATGATCTAAGCAGTACCCTCCAGAGCTCCCAGAGACTAAACCACCAACTAAAGAGTACACATGGTGGGACTCATGGCTCCAGCTGCATATGTAGCAGAGTATGGCCTAGTGGGACGTCATTGGGAGGAGAGGCCCTTGGTCCTGTGAAGGCTCTAAGCCCCAGTGTAGGAGAATGCCAGGGCCAGGAAGCAGGAGAGGGTGGGTTGATGAGCAGGGGGAGGGGGATAAGGTAGGGGAGGGGATTTCCTGAGGGGAAACCAGCAACAGGTATAATATTTGAAGTGTAAATAAAGAAAATATCCAATAAAAAAAAAGAAGTGGTGATGAATGGGGACCTCAACAAAGGCTGTCATCTTTCAAAATGAAGTTTTTAGAACACTGACATCAAAACTTTTTTTAATGCTATTTTTAAAATGAGTATAGTTTACCAATTGGAATATTGTATCTAAGATGGAATCCAAGAAAAAAAATTCTTTTTTAAAGACAGAGACTCACTATATATAGCCCAGGCTAGACTTAAATATATGATATACATACACTTTCCACGTGTTATGATTATTGACATGGTCTACTATGCCACTAGATATCTAAATTTAAAATAGTCTAGAATTCTAAACAATGCTACTCCATTTTGCATAGTTGCACTTATTTTGAGTTCTATATGTTTTTAAGACTAATCCACTGCCTGTGAGAGTAGACTTTATTTTGCACATGGTAGATGCTAGATTAAATTGAGATTACTTGTATTTCAGTGACTTTGTTTCATCATAGAAGAACATGAAACCTTAAAGCATTTACAAGGTCCTTCAGAGATGAGGTTAAACACATTTCATAGGCTACATTGTCAGCTCTCATTGACTCCAATGATGGGACCTGATGTCCAACTGAATTTGTGTCCTCCTCTGACCTCAGGACCACTGTAAAGAACTTTCATATTGTTAATCTTTGTTTGTTACAAACTTGGCGTTAGTCAGCTTAAGCAGATTGAATAAGCATTAGTCCCTAATGATTATGGACTAATAAAATGTGTTTGCAGTAATGAGTTTACTTTTTTTCCCACTGAAAACCAATTAAAATATATTCAAATCTATATGGTAGTTAATAAGAAAAAAGAAAAATTCAAATTGTTTCTCTGATATTTCTATGTAAAGGTCTTAATCTCATTACCAGAGATGAGTACACCACTTAAATATCTCCTTCATGGTTGTTAAGACAGAGTCCAGTCAATTCATGCCCAGGGAGCTTTAATCACAGATCATCTTCCTGATGAATGGTAAGGGCTCTGTGTGGGCTATCAAGTCAATGGCTGAGGTGACTCTGGGAGTTGCTAATGGCAGTAATGCCAGCATGCAGTTCATAGCCACTTTTAAGGAGTACTTCTGATGTAAATGATCATTAGCCTGTCTGCATGGGATATTGCTTGAGAATTTCTTTATTTAAGTGAGGCCAGCTATTTCATTCAATGAATACAAGAAAATTTGCTGGAGCCATTTGAATTTTTTGCTGATGGAGAGTGGAGTGATGGTTTATTGATCAGCTGAGAAATTATATTTTTAATTTCCATGACCTATCACATTATTGTAAATAAAGAATTAAAGCAGAGTCATGAAGAAAATATATAGAAAAATAATTAAGACTTAATACACTAACAATCAAGTGTGGTGAAGATTTTGGTTGGTGAAAACCGACACTTAACTAGTCTTTATTTTAATTCTTCTCATAGCCACAACTCTATTTCCACCCTCAAGCTCCAAATAAGAAGGCACTGGAGCTGTTTTAAAAGCTATTGAATCCTTTAATAAGAGGGACTACATTAGTAGAAGAGTGACAGGGTGAGAAGCAGGGCTTTAAGACAAGGTGGGGGCTGGAGAGATGGCTCAGCAGTTAAGAGCACTGACTGCTCTTCTAAAGTTCCTGCATTCAATTCCCAGCAACCACATGGTGGCTTACAACCATCTGTAATGGGATCTGGTGCCCTCTTCTGGTGTGTCTGAAGACAGCTACAGCATATTCATATGAAATAAATAAATAAATAAATAAATAAATAAATCTTAAAAAAAAAAAAAAAAAAGGCAAGAGTCACTCCAGTCTTAGTTTCCCAGAATGCTTGATGAAGAAATAGAACATATTACTTAGCCCATTTGCAAGGAAAAAAAAATCCATCTCTTTGTCTTTTACCAAATAGCATGAAGATGTTAGACTATACAAACTGTGAAGGATAGAGAGTAACAGTGATCCTAATTCTAATGGTTTGCTTATCCAGGATGAAACTAGGAAGCTATTCGGAAAGTGGGTAGGATGATACTATGGTTGAGAAGAGCCTGAGAAATGCAATTCAGTGAGATGCTGTCTCAAAATGAAAAATAAATGTCTCGTATATAATAGCTCAGTGTTAGAGCATTCTTTAATACGCATGAGGCCCTGGATTCAATCACCAGTTCTGGGGGAGGGGCACATAAAGGAAAGGGAAGAATGAAATAGAAATGAGAGACAGAGAGACAGAGAAACAGAGATACTGAGGAAGACAGAGAGACAGAGAGAGAAAAAGAGAGAAGAGGGAGACAGAGAAAAAGTGAGAAAGTTGGTTGTTTAGTTAAGAAATTAGGAAGGCTATGTAGATAGATTGCCATGGGCCTCCTGCTCCACATTCTTGGCTACTGCATGTCTGGGATTTGTGAGAGCTCTGGACACTCAATAGTACATCTCATAGAGATCTCTGACAGCATGTGCAGGACAAACAGTTGAACCTGATAGAGAAAGACTACCTTGAACAATTACATTTGGACCTGATGCAAGAAAGACCAAGAAAAGGTATGGGAGACAGCAGTGTCTTAAGACTTCTAGTAAGCAAATCAGTAGAAAGTCTCCTGAAGGAATCTGGGAAGTTCAGAGAGCTCTCAACCCTCTATTGCTTAAAACAATTATAAGATTGTATTGGTAGATTGAAATTACACTGTAACACATAAACTACAACAGCAAAGATGCTCATTTAGAAGCGATATGAGACCAGGTTTCACCATGAGGCCCATTCGTTATGGACAGCTTTGCATCACATTACTTAACAAATGTCACAGTCACAGTTTCTCTCTTTCTCTCGCCCTCCCTCCTTCTGCCCTCTCCCTCCCTCCTTCTCTCTCTCTCACACACACATCAAAAATTCACACAGAGTTTTTGAGGACTCTGAGATTTTATGATACTAATCAGTTTGAAAACAAGTCCATTTCTGGTAATCTTAGCTCTATGCACAGTGAGTGGTGATTCAATAAGTGCGGTGTTTTCAGGCCATGGGAAGCATTGTACTCAGAAATCTACTGTGTATTGGGCCACCAAGAAGGTTTAGTAGGAAAGGAGCCTGGATTCTCAGAATCCAGTGCAGAAGGAGAGAACTGACTCTTGCAACTTTTCTTCAGATAAAATTTGACTTATTTCTGATGGTATCTTTTGCAGTGCATATCCTTACCCTGAGTACATTAATCTGTACCCACTTGGAACACTTAGAAGCTTACTGGGTGAGAACATTTCATGAAAAATAAAGAAAGAGAAGACGATCACTCCCTTTACCTCTAGCAAATGTAAAACAATACCTATAAAATGCAGTGACAATATTGATTTAATTGTTTATTAATACAATTTGTATCAGATTTGAAGTTGTGTTTCAATAAAAAGTACTGTTGCTAATTTTCTCATCAAAACAAAGGCATGCATACATTGAACATTCTGTCACATAAAGAAAGCGTATTACCTCATATTCCTGGGAAAACTTCAGGTTATCATTTGCTTTCAACCTCTCAATATGATCTGCAAGTTCCAAGATAGGTATTGGAGGATGGCTAGCCATACCTATTAAAAATGAAGAGGAAACACATTTGAATAAAAAAAAAAATGAGATTGACCATTCTAAAACACAGTGAATGCTGTAGTTAGAGATGGCCTGAAAACATGTGAGTAGTAAAAATGTTTTATGTGAGAAAGCAGGCAGATAGTCTGGTTACTCAAAGCAGGACATGCTCTAAAGGGAGGATTTTGGAACCAAGTAGATAATTCTCCAAGCATATCCCCCAAACTAGCATTCCTAGTGTAGAAGAATGTGTTACTGCGCTATGAATCAATAGGTTAGCTAGCAGAGAGAATGGAAAGTCGGGCCTGATGTCAACTTCTGCTTTGAGTAATTACTGTTATGCCATCTCAGACTCCTTCTCCTGCACTGTGTGAAATGGAAATCGTGTGGAATTAAATGGTGTAAAGTCAACCAAGGAACAGACAGTGAAGAAGGCCTGGAAGGGAAGGAGGAGCAGCCTTATAGGAAAATAAAGTGACTTATGTATAAACAAAGAAAACTAACTTGAAAAATGAAGGTTACCAGGGTAACCGGAATCATCTGAACCTGCAAAGGAAATGATGGTGTAAAATAAATAAATAAATAAATAAATAAATAAATAAATAAACGGAATGGATTTGTTTAATAAAAATAAACTGGATAGCTTGATTGATACACCTTTATAAAAGACTAATAAAATGCAAGCTTATGCAGGGCTTACTATACAACATGACACATGACCATCACTTTAGTATTTCACGAACATGTCAGGTGACAACATTCACATGCAAATATGAACACAGGAAATGGCATGCATAACAGCTCACTGGCAATGATAACCAACAACACATTAACACCAAATCAAATTGAACTTCAAAAACGTTTCCACTCGTAGTAGATTGTAGAGGCTGGGGCTGCAGCCTTCCCCTAGCCATTAATAAATGGCCACACTAATAACACAGTAGTATTTTAACCCCATGTCTTACTCATCAATGCCCAGCAAACCTACAAGCTACTCCAGGTGTAAACTTCTTTGTCCATGATGGGAAATGAATTCAAGAAAATGAGCATGTGATAAATGAAAAGGCACGGAAAGAAAAGAGAGCAGAGCGGGAGAGCCAATACATCTTAGTTCAGTCGGCCAGCTGAAGACACACTAATTTCACAGTGTTTGTTAAAAATAATCTGCTGTTAATTTTGATGATTCTAGTGTTTTTCTGATGTTTTCCCTCTGTTCACATGATTTGATCTTGTCTCATTGAGATTAATTTTGCAAGTGTACCATGAGAGAGAATTGCTGATTCGGATATTAAGAGACACAAATTCCAGCTGGCTTGAGACAGTGAACTAACATGCCCCCAGGGAAGTATCTGAAGTAGAAAATTAGAAGTGGGGAGCTCCAACTGGAAGCTCGGGTGATGCTCTGTTCTCACTGCCACTCCGAGGGTAACAGGCTGGAAGGATGACCATTAGAACAACAACGTGACAGGATTACTTATGGGTACCTATGAAAAGTCACCCACTAAGCTCCTTTATCTAAATGCCAAATTATTAGTGGTATAGTAAATTAAGTAAAACAAAACAAAATGAAAACTACTGTGCTTCTTCAAGACAATCATTCTGTGGTGTGATCTATGGTGGCACTGTGTTTGTGGGTGCGACGGTCTCCTAGGAGCCAATATCTTGGCAGAGATCCAACAGAAATGAGCTGATTAGATAGATGTAAATTCTCTTTGTCAATGATATAATTATATATTTGGACCAATAGTTTGGAGGCCTTTCTAAAACATTTTATATAGGTGAAAATATTAAGCTAATTTACATTTTGTGGCGGGCAAAGATGGGTGACAGCAATCTAATAATTAAGAGTGAGCTTCTCCAGATGAGGCACTCCCCAGAGAATAGAATGGAAATGCAAAAGCACAGGAGATGTTAGGCTGGGCATGGATCTGGACATGGAAATGGGCTGATGTGGACATCATTGCAGTGCTTTAACAGAGAAGGTAATAGAGACAAAGATGTTTAGACCTTTTCGAGCGAATCGTGGGAGAGAGTTATTATCATATATGGACTGAGTGGTGGTTTGGCTAGAGAGGGAGGACACAGAGCCAATCAGGGAGGCGTAGGGGACTGAATTACTGCTCAAAGCTGCAAAAGTAAAGCCAGTTGGAAATGGGAAAAGTATTAGTATAACAGCAGAAGTTCACAAGAAACAACACAAGATGTGATCACATAATCTACTTCCAACCTGTGGTCTCAAAGTATTACGTTGGAAGTTAGTTACAAAGAAATCCAAGCAAATGTCTGCTAACTTTTTGTAAACAGTATTTAAAAACTGTTACTTAAGGCTTGAGAGTATGCACCATATATACATAAATTTCTAGGACAAAAATATTCATTTCATATACAAGGGCTGAACCTATAAGAACTGAATGGAATACAAAGGAAACATAGCCTCAGGGTGCAGAATATGAAGTTACTTTTGTTCTGACATCTTCTTCATAGGGACCTGCATTTGAGTATTATACAGTCTTTATATGTAAGATCAAAGGATGCAAGTAAGTTAATTCTGTAGCTTCTTTCTTCTTCACAACACTATTTTACTACACTGATTGAGATTCTGAACAGACAAGGGTCTTTTGGAGTGGTTCCTTTAAAACAGTTTTTAAATTGTTACAGATTTGATTTGAGGTCTGAAGAGCATCATATTAAAATAAAATAGAAAATTATTATGTACTTGAGTTGTCTGCTATTTATGTTTAGAGAAATTTTCTTTAGCTAGCCAAAGGAGTACATACTCTATAAAATGATGTTGTCTTGCTTATCTCTAAGGCTGAATACCAACATCAGTGTGATTTCACATAAAATATGAGATAAAATTAATCTAATCTGAAGCTTTTCATGTAAGAAAACAATCATCAATGGTGTGATAGTTTAAATAAGACTGCCCCCCTATAGGCTCATATTTGAATGCTTAGTGACTGGCATTAAGAGTTGTGGCCTTGCCGCTGTACGTATGGCCTTGTTGGAGGAAATGTGTCACTGGAGATGGGCTTTAGGATTTCAAATGCCCAAGCCAGGCAGGCCCACGTGTTTTTCTCTCTCTCTTCCTACTGCCTATTGGTCCTGATGTAGAGATCCCTGTAACTTCTCTAGCATCATGTCTGCTGCTTGATACCATTCTTCTCACCATAAGGATAATGGACTAAACCTCTGAACTGAAAGCCAGCCCCAATTACATGTTTTTCTTTTTAAGACTTGTCAAGGCCATGACGTGTCTCCATAGCAATAGAAACTCTGAGACAATGGGTTTGCTTCAAAATAATCTCCAAGAAAGTTGTTCATAGCCCAGTGCTAAAAAATACATATGACCCAAACCAGACTACTATATTATGGATGAAAATGTAGATGCTGAGATACTAAGTTTATCTTACTGCAGTAATGGCTCAGGTTTTGTCTAGAAGCTTAGCCATTGTTCATAGTCTAGAAAACAAGTGTGTATGTACATTCAGAACAATATTTTCATATTTAAAGTTCCTTTTTGGAGGTTGCACATTAGTTCAATTAATTCAGAACTTTTGATATTTCAGATACTGATGTTTTAAGTTCCCTAGCAATAGCTCTCTATCCTATGGGAGCTCATGATAAAGACAGGAGGGATGTTTGTAATTCCATTTGTTCTTACCTTATGCTCAAAAATCTTATCAGGATTTATGAGAACAGAATAAACTTTTTTTTTTTTTTTTACTAGTAATATCCTTGTGATACTTGGCTAATAGGCCTTACTCCTTTTTGGATATTATTAGCAGCAAAGAACTTGAAGTACAATTAACAGCTGCTGAGGACATTCCAGGATCAGGGCCTCATTGATCTAAAGCTACAAATGTACACCAAAAACACACTGTAAAGGCTTGTATTGACCTTGAGCAGTTTTCATACAGAGGCCACAGCATCTATCAGATATGATGTTAGAATGAAACATAATGCTGTCCTCACAACAATCAAATCTACTATATAGGCTGGAAAAAAATGATGACATGTTATATATTTGTGAAAATAGTCACAGTGACTTCCTCGAATGAAGTAAAACTTCAAAACTGTGGCATTTTTAGCTGAGATGCATCTTGGAAATACTGGAGCCCAGTGCTTTTATTTTACACTATAGGACTCAAAAGTTCAGGAATTGTACTTGTTCACCTAAATAGTGAATAGTAAAAACAGTACTATGCTCTTTGATATCCTTACCTTGATTCCTGTCTAGAATGGGAGCTGATTTTTTTCTAACCCAGAGGCAGAATCCAAGGGCTGAGTGTGTCAGAATGGTACAGTAGCCCCTTTACAAAGAAACTATCACCTTTGTTTCCTTGTAAGGAACAACTGTCTAGGGCTACCTTTGTTCACAGGTTTTTGCTTTTGAGGACAGACAGGCATACATTTCTTATCTGAATTGCAACAATAAACATGAGACTCAGCCATCATGTCAGTCGTCATTTGGGATGTGGGGAAGTGGGTGGTGCCTGAAAATGGAAGCTACTCTGCTATTGTCATTTTTTTTTGTGTGTGTGTGTGCCAAGTGGAAATATGAGGCTCATTAGGGAAGTTGCTCACAAAGCTAAATATCCTGACAAACCATCAAGTGGTAGCTTCAGTTTTCAGTGTTGCCCACTGTTTTCTTGAAATCCAGTAGGTCACAAAGGTAAGATGCAGAGGGCACGAGGTCCTTGTGCTCACAGAGAAGTACTAGGAAAACCAGGAATGTTAAGCACATAGGGATATCTCTTCCACAGAAAGGATGTGTACACCTATTTTCCACCTAGAATTCTGGGAGTGGCTACTGTGAATAACTTGGAGACCTTTGCTGTCTCTTTGGCTACGTGTCACCCAAGTCTCTCAGAATGCCCCCACCCCCACTGTCCCTTCCTAGATCTTCCTCTCTAGCTTTCATTGTCACTCAATAGAACCCATTCTTATGTGAAATGTCTCATGTACTTTACAGCCTGGTGACCTTTGCACTAACTCAATCAGAGACTGTTTGAGATCCCAGTCCCTTAAGCTATAGAACCCATCTTCATGACAGAGTCATTTTGCAAAAGAATTTCCATATAGTCATGCCTTAAGCTTTCTTGTGCACTGGGATTGAAAACTTTTTTTTCCCCAATATTTGGACTTACATATGTCCAAAATAAACTGGCCTGTGCTGAACAGAGTTGCCTTCTTACCTCTCCCATTCATTCTCTGCTGGCCATAAAGTGTATGGGACCCCCACAGTAAGAAGTTGCAGTTTCTTTTGGCCTTCTAAATTGTGACCATTTTGAAAACAAGAACAAGCTCTTCCTTTTGTATTTGTGCCAAATAAGTGAACGTGCCCATAGGGTCAGACTGTTTCAGTCCAGGTGGTGACATGTACCCTAAGCTCTGCAGTGACACAATGATCATTAAGCCACCCTAATCTAAACACAGTGTGTTAATTACTGCATCTTAAAACTCTTTAGACTTCAGCCTGGTTCTGAGAGGGGGGCAGGCTCAGACCTCCAATGCACACACTGCACATTCCTTTCTGTCAACACATTTGGGGTTCCTAAAACTATAATGGTACAAGGTCAGAATTTTAAAAAGTGCAGTGCAAATTGGCAAAACAGGTTTGAGAATGTAGAGGTGCTTTTCTTTTAAAATATTCTTATAGTGTACTGTGATTTAGAGCAGGCTTTAAATAACTGTATGGTCCATACAGAAGTGTTTACCCAAAAGAGGCTCAGTGTTTCTCATCACAGAACACCAAATCTACAACCTCCAATATTTGAATTATTTTGACCTTGATTTGATGCATACGTGGAAAATTCCACATCTAACCTCACATGATAGGTAGGTGTCTGTAAATTTGTTTCATAAACTAATGATAAATAAGACATAAAGAGAACATTGATTTAAAATGTAATTACTTTTAGGGAAAAATGACAATTTGACTAAATTTTGGTTAGTAATATCCTTAATAAAAATATTCCCCAAGAGTGTTTCTCAGGTAAGCATTATTTTTTAAAGATTTCTGAGAATGGGGGATTTGAACAAACTATGTTTCTTTATATCTAACATTTACCATTCTGTTTCAATGAATCAGAGTTTTACCAATATAAAATGCAAGGAATAAATGCTTTACTTTTAGGTTACATGCACAAATTTAGAGTAAACCATGAAGTTAATAAAAATGTACAAATAAATGTGGGTTTTATCAGTCTTGGTGCAATTACTAACACGGACGGATGAGGGAAGGTACAGTATGACCTCCTCAAATCCATTTGGCTACTGTGCAGGCAGCCTGCTGCTGATATCCCAATCTCTGATACATTGACTTTTTATGAGTTTATGTTTGCTTTTCAGAGACCATCCATAACCTCCCAGCCACATTTTTCTTTCAAGCAAAACACACTTAAGTTCTGCCCCATAGTGAAAGGAGGCCTTGAGAGCTGGGGCCATGGCTTGGCAGTGGTTGTGCTTTTCTGAATCTTCCTTTGATGTGTTTTGGTATCTTTGTAAGGGGTGGGGAAAGCAAGGGGAGCAGACGCAGTAATGCTGGTGGTGGCTGGACCTGTGTCCCACACTATCAGTTGCCCTTCCTTTATTTTTCTTCTCTACTGGACTGAACACAGCCTTCTCTCAAACAGTCAATTTGTACTGCTGGGAAGATGCAAAGACATGTACACACATCTGTTTATGTTTTTTCCTTATTCACTGCTAGCTTTTCACAGTGTCCTTTATCTTACTCACTTTCCCCTTTTTAGTGACCATGGAACAGAGTGGGGAAATTATCAGCAAATACATTTTATAATGTTTAAAAAAAAATCTGCAGCTGGTAATCTTTTCGGAATGATAAATGCCTCTGGTATCTCATCCCTTGGCATCTGACCTGCAGAGATGGAGACAATAGTGTGAAATGATCTATAAGATACAAAAGGCAGGTTCCACAAACAGGACGGGCTTAATGCATGGTGAAATCTGCAGAACAGCATGAAATCAACACTGTGAACTGCCAAGAAAGGAGAAAAAATTTCATACCATAACTTGGAAAGGCTCCTACTGACATCGAAAAGTTAAGCCAGAAAACAGTATGGATGGTCCACTATCAAAAAACGTACTGCATATTTGCACACAAACTGAAGTTCAGAAAGGCATGTATAGAATGTTGGAAGGCAGATACACAGGTAAGATCAGAGTAATGATTAAATATCTTTTCTTCTTATTTTGTATATGATTAAAAGAAGACTGAAATTCATGAGATATAATGTATTCTTATTTGAAAATGCCTTTGTTTGATCTCAACTTAAATTATCAAAATGTTCGGGCCTATAAAAAATTAAATGATAACAGTGAATAGTAGTTTAGGCATGATTTTAAGTTTTCTGAAATCCCATCCCTTATAAACATGTATTGCCTTTGTAAATATAGCAAGGTATGCTGGGAACATAGGCGACAGAATTTACAGTGAAGGAAAGAGCAGTATTTCTTTGCAGTGCAGGTTAACAGACACAGTTCAGCTTTGCCTAACTCACAGCCTACCTGCCAAGCATCCCTAACTCACACAGCATTTCTTCTAGGAAAAGGCATGCAAGGCTTACCAAAAGTTTCCAGTTTTATTAGCTAATCTATTTCTCGTGTTTGTATGTGTACATGAGTAGGTTTCCTCCAGTGGGCCCTGGGGGTGGAACTCTGGTCGTCTGGCTTGCATGAATAAGCCTTTACCTGCTGAGCCGTCTAAGTAGTCCTGAGGTTTATTTTAAAAGCTTCCTTTAAACTTGAATCTATCTCCCATTTCCACAGAACTTAAAGGTTTGTAAAAGCTACCAAGGGTTAATAACTGTAATACATTCATCTACTGCTGGGCTCTTTCTCTTTAACTCACCCTGTCCAGCATATTCTGCTTAGAGGAGGACACTAACATACCTCTATTCGGTTTCACTTTAATGCCATAAAGTTACCACTGGTATTAGAAAGATGTCATCTAACTGCTCATCCACTCTATAATGTGGTGTAGCCCAACACACCAATAACTGAGGACCCACTGATGTAATCTCCAATTATCTTAAAATTAGTTAGCCTAGGTTCTCCCAAATACATCGTGTCTATATTCTGCACTTTGAAGACATAAGTACACAGCCATGGATGATATTGACAAACATGAGAGCCTGCATTCAGTTCCCACAGTCAGGACCACCCTGTCTTTCTTAGATTCTTGCGTACAACTTTCGCACTGGGGATAGATATCTGTTCAAAATATTTACAAGTACACAAAATTCTGCATAGCTGAACATCAGTGGACAGAATTCCAATTTCCTTATAGTCAAAATTTGTCTATGGTACAGCTCTACTATCAGAATGATGTCATCTGACAACTAAAACATCTGCCAAATGAATTGATCTGACTTCTTAACCGTAGACTTTCTAATGAGAATAAATAACTTAAAATCTAACTTACCTTTCACCCACAAAATCTTTTTAAAAAATATTAAAATGAAATCTGAGGGCTTAACAAAGAACTTTCCTCCATTCTACAAAGCTGATGGAGTGTCACATGGCTGTGTTTGCTTGCTACTTAATCATTCCTAATAGCCTGTCACATGTGACATCACCTATTCTCCTGGAGTTCTTCTGTGGTTGGTCCTTAGTATATAAATCATAGTTTTCTTATTTCATTGAATGTCATATTTTTAGGAGTAAAGACATGGGTTATTAACTTCTCACTTATGTATGTCATTAATAAATATCCTCAACTGTTAGTGTTATTTGGGAGTAAGTAATTACAAATTAATAGGTATGAAACAGATAAAGCATATTTCACATAATAAATTACAGAAAATTTAAAGCAAAAATAAGTAGAATCATAGCAGCAAAAAAAAAAAAAATCTAGCCAAGGGTCATTTAGTCATCACCTGAGAAAATTATTGCTTCTTCAATAAAATGAGAGGAAAAACGCATAGATAGTTAATAGCTTCACTTTTTGCTTTTACACTTTCACATGTTACCAAGTTACTGGTGGAAATTCACACCGACTGAAGCAAATGTCCATATCACTAAGTATTAAACAGTAACAGTTCAGTTAATTTCATTTGGAAATGGCCAACTGTTGAGAACATAGGCCCTGGACTGTGTGGGAGGAAATGAGTTTATTTCAGAAACAAATCAAGCTTAACTAAATTTGTCCTTCAAGCACAAGCACAAGACAAGGCTTCCTGCATGAGATATGTGATGGATGGGGCAGGATCATCTCTTCTGTTCTGTTATCTTCCTTTACTACATTTTGTTTCTTTCTGTTCATCACATTTTTTCCATGTTATACCACTCTATTCATCAATAAGGGTATCTCTAGTTAAATGATACCTTATTGTATACATCTAAGTCTCTGTTTTTAATTCAGTTAATTCTTAAGTAATACAGCAATGATATTTCAACTGGAACCCATGACAATTTGAATTTAATACACTTTCTTTATAAGTGGATCTGGAAGTCCCACAGGCATTAAGAAAATACATTCTTAAGAGAACTTTTGAGTTTGCCACATTTGTACAAAGCATCTATAGGAGTGAAAGACACTTGAAGATTGGGTCTTTTGGGAGAGGCGTAACTATTTTCTTGCTTATTATCACCTGTACATGTTGATCATCCTTGACAAATGCCTACCTCTCATGCCAAGTTTTCTGAGGGACTGCTGTAAGATTATAAGAAGAGAGAAGTGATACCTATTTGCTCACTTATTCAATGATATACTGTGATTCTGTGTCTGCTAGAAATCCAAGTTTGCTTTCAATACAGATCATATTTCATATAGAAACTGTGTACAGATGCATGGGAGAGGACTCTCTTTCCTCAGTGGATTACTAGGCATCAGGGATGTGATCTAAAGAAAATTTTTCCCTACAATGCTGTGTTTTTTGGGGGTCCTCTATGGATTCAGTTAGGTGACAGAGAAAGTACATAAATTGCTGGGCCCATCACAATGATGTTGAATTTATTCTGAAATAGTCTGTATACTTCCATTTTAAAATGAAGCAAAGCAAAAGTTACTACACCTATTTATTTTATCAAATTGCCATAAAAGAACACCGCCAGACCTAACATGTTACAGGACACAGGGGATTACAGTGACCCAGGAGGATAATAACTCAGATCTGATCACTCGCCCTGGACAAGTTCACAGTTTACCTTTATCAGTCCTGTAAAAAGTGTATGCAGAAGGGTTTTGATTTTATAAACCTTTGCTCTGCCATTTATGGGTATGAAAGCATGTGCTTGCCTCCCAAAAGGCAAATGTAAAGAACCCTAACCTCTTTTAACTCAAAATTTGAAACTACTCAACATTTGTGATGATTGTATAGCCACCTTGAAATGTGCAAAAGCTCTTTCATTTGAAGACTTAGTAGTTACTGTGTTCATTTATATGCAAAAACTATGTTAAATGCAATAAGCCCTTCATTCTCACAGTTCAAAGCAATTCACTGAGAATCTACAGCCTAATACCTATAGTGCATCACACTGGGACTTAGAGCATTCAGACATTAATTAGAAGCAAAAGAACTCTGCCATCAGTGAGGAGTGTATTACTACAACCAAATTTTAATCCCAAAGACTTTTTAGATCAATGTTTTGCTCACTATGGGAAGGCACTACGATAGGACTGCTCAGTGTGAGGTTTTTAGTTCTCTCTACCATTTGATATTTGACATTTGCTTGACATAAACAGTTTAGTCAGAAGAAAGCAGAACAGAACTAGTCTTCAAGTAATATTATAAAACTACACCAGTCAGAATAGTGTGTTTTCTCTGTTGAAGCACTTTATGTTCTTTATTCTATAAAAAAGTATATTTTATATCTCAATTTATTCAAATGTCAATTCAGCGTAGCATGAAACCTACACTGGTCAGTGAAATTTAGTATAATTAAATTTTTAACAAACATGAAATTGTTCATTCCTTCTATCCATCCTTCTCTTTCTCTTCTCTATTTATCTCCCCTGTCTTTCTTTTCTTTCTGTCTTCACTTCCTCCATTCTTGTCTTGTGGCACTATACACACAAATAGCAAAACATGAAATAAATAGCCCAATGAGAACAAATTCCACATTCATGTATTTATTCATGTATTTACTTTATAAGAGGAAAAGCTGACTGAACATAAGTAAGTTGTGTCACTACCATTAAAATGATCGATACTTTTCTAAAGACTAGGACAAATTATACATCTTTCTCTTTCCTATCCCACTTCAGATTTCAAAAAGTACTTAAATTCCTCTCTATTGTACATATATGTGAATGTCAACAATATTAAAGCAAACAATCAGGATGGACAAAATGGCTCAAAATTAAGTGACATACCATTTCTCAGGACAATGCCAACTGGACTATGACATTGTGATAGATGAAGTGGCCACTTACCTGGTGTTTGAAAGTTAAGGCGCCTCAGTTCTACTGGGTCGGTTGGGTGGTGTGAAGGGACCTCCTTACTGTTTGGTAAGCTGCTCTTTCTGGACTCCGACTCTGCCCTCTTCCTATAGGGGGAAAATAAATATTTTAAGACCTGAGACAAGCAAAACAAACTAAGAACTAACCAATCAACTATTCCTTACATTATTCTTTCCGCAACACTGGTTACAATGTTGTTGGACAAGTTTATGGTTAAAGAGCCTTGTGGTCTTGTTCAAGTGCTCTTCTGTTAACTTATAGGGGTTCCTCACTTTCACAAGGTCTGTCAATGTGGATGATCTCTTCAGTTTGGGAGACTAAATAATTAATTCAGGCCATCTGTCTTTGTGTTTGCAAGGGGGCACTGTTAAGGTGTTATTAGACTTGCTCAGAAATCATCTGTCTACTATTGGTATTTGTAGCAAATAGAATTCTATGCCTCTAGAAGACTAAAATAACATTTTACCACAGGAACACTACCTGATCTCAAAGTAAACAACTCAATCTAACCTTCCTCCTTTCTCTTTCTCTCTCTTTTTAAAATATGTAACTGGTGACTACAAAATACAGATCTATTGGAGCAACTGAAATAAATACATGCCTAAAATTTTGTTATCTTAAATGCAAAGGAAGAGAGTCAGGACCACAAAAACAAATGTCTCCTTCCTTTCTCACACTGGAAAGAAAAATGACAATAGTGGCTGTACAGAGTGCTATTATGTAACAATTTTCATTATTTTGTTAATGGCAATCAATCAGAGAAAGACAAGAAAAAAATTAATTTGGTTTTATAGAATTGCCAACTCCCGTGATGATTACTCAAGACACCACAATAAGTTTTTCTACAAATGTGATTCTTCACAAATTGACCTTTTTCCTCTTCAGTGGTGACCTACTTAGATCTACTTTCTTAAGCTGCCACAATGGAATTGAACGTTTCTAGTAAGAAATATTGGAATTTTTCCCATAACATTTATTTATCCATTTTCTTCCAAACCCAAATAATTTCTTTTAGAGAGTTAGATGAGAACTCCATGTAGCAAATGGAAGCATTTTTCAGATTGCCTTTTTCTAAATATCGAAATGAGCAGTCTCCATGCTGTAGTAGAAGTTATAGGATCTCATCCTTGCTCAAAGCAAATCATTCTTCTTTTGGAGAAGATGTGGTTCAATGTGTTTAGGTATTCCTGTATTTTTTTTTTTTTTTTCATATGACTGTGGTATTCATGACTAACAAGTATTGCTCTTGCCGTATCTAGGTCAGCCAGAAATCCATCCTTTATTTTTTTACTCATCTTTACAAAATAGAAATAAACAGGGGATAAAGGGCAGACTGACACAAAGAGGATGTGCACTCGATTAACTGAAAGTCAGTGCATTAGTGAAATATCCTTGATGCAATGCATTCTCTTTGACGGGTCTTATTAGGCACCTTCCTCTCTATGGACTAACCTATCTCAGGGCTTCATTTTCCTAACAAAAGGTGTCATAGACAACCTTAGTATAGAAGGTATTGCCAAATCAAGCCACACTGTCAATCTGAGGAGTATGGTGATTCTGAATTTTGCCCAATGTACTGGCACCTCTCTTTACATAGGATAAAAAAGAAAATGAAAAGAGAAAGTGGAAGATTGGTGAGAACAATAAAAAAGAAGACAGCAGCTTAGAAACCATACAAAAACAAGGACTGGATGTTCAATTTCAGGGTAATGCCACTGCAATCATGCAATGGGTATGCTGAGATAATAATAATGTTGAGATACTAATTTTATTGTTGAAGATGATACATTTTCATCGTTTACTAAATGACAAAGAGTTCAGCTGACCAGTTGATCTCAGAAGAAACCCAGAACTTGTCTTTTCATGTCATATATCAGGGCTTTTCCCAGGCTTGGACCTTTTTGGGAAGTAGGCACACGTACACTTCTTTATTGATGCACCAGACCTAATGACTAAAACCTGCACCTTTCATCTGTTCTATAGGGACAGATGCTATTTTTTCAAGGGTGTGGAAAACAGAATTAGAAATATCTAGGCAAAGAAACCGCATTATTCTTGAGAGAATTATTGAACAGCCTCCTTATCTTTCTCCCAGAGGCCAGGCTAAGTGACATTGGCTCTGCTGAGGGAACATTCTCTAAGGAAATTCAGCATTTTTTTTTTTCTTAGTAGGAAAGGTGGAAATTATACCAGTTGTTAGAATAGACACCTTAGAAAGATCATAGTAAGGGATTAACATTACTTACAAGTCATACATTCCATGTAATTGTGGCTCATGATGGTTAGAAATGGGCTTCGGGACATCTAATAGCTAATTTCTTTTTACTATGACTGCTCAAATGAGATGACCCCCGAGATCAAAGACTCTTTTAGCTTTGTTTTGATGAAAACCAAAGGCGTGATTATGGCTCCCTATAACTATTCTACTGGTAGATACTTATTTACTAAAATTGGAGATTTTCAGACACACACAAAGTATGTCTAAGAAAGAGTTAGAAGAAACAGCATTCATTATAATCAGTAACCATTCTAAGTAGTTCATTTTTTTTTTCAATTTACCGTCCTAAATTGCAAAGAAGATGGAATAGTCTACACCCGACCTAGTATGAATGAATGTGAGCCATAGGATTTTGTGGACAATTTTCCAAGGTTCTATCATTTAATTTTCAATTAGAGAACTACATAGAATGGTAATTAGAAACATTTAAATTTTACATACTACTATTTTCCTATTAAACTTATCAAATTCTACTTCAAGTTTAATTCTTAAAATGACAAGTATGTGCCATACAGAGAAGTTGTATAATTAAGGGAAAACCAAAGATCACATGACATTTTTGTTTACATGGCTCCTATTGAGGAAGGATATCTAAGCAAAGTGAATTCGCTTAAATGAATTTGCTTAGAATATTGTATTCATAGTACGGAAACAGATTTTGAATTTAACCCCTTCTATAAAAGCTCTATTCTTAATACTTAAAGAAAGTAGTTCAGACTTTGCTGTTTTAATGTCCCTAATTACGTTCTGAAATCTATCTGAATGAGTATCAGCTACAGACCGATTTCTCAACTCTTTCAGAGAAGAAAAAGAAGATGATGTCTTAAGTTTTGATCAGACTCTCTAACAAGAAGGAAGAATAAATTGTAAAGTGCCTGCATAGTTACAACAGAACCAGAGAACAAGAAGTAGCTTCAAAGTGCTGTGTGTTTGAATTTTTCTGCTCTATTAATGGCTACTCATGGCGTCCACAAAAGAAGACCTTCTCCTAGAGTTTTTAACAGTCCTGCCACTAGATTTCATTCTGGCTTTATATTTAATCATCTCAGGGGATAATTAAGATTTTATATTTTTGGAAAATCATTGGGGAATAATGATTCCAGTGTTGTGGGTACACACCAAAGGCCACTGAGTGTATTGTGGGCAGGTCAGCAGATAACCTCTGAGATAATTCTTTTAGTTGAATTTTAATCAAGTATTTACATCAATAGATATATGTTTGAATAGGTGCATATATATGAGTTAAAAACTAGAAGGCAGTCTGAATTCATCATCAAGAATATTCTGGCTATTATTACCACCGTCATTGCTAATCAGGGCTAGATGACATGGGGATAATATTTAATTTCATAAGTGTGCTCACTAAGGGGTACAAACAAACAAAACAAAACAAAAGGTCTACAGGACAACTCACATTTCCAACCTGCAGACACATTAATACACACAAATATTCATTTACCCTGAACATGAAACTCAGAGACTTGCTTTACTAGTTTCTAAATTTAGTTTTAATGAAATACATTGTTTTCTGCTCATAAAGACAAAATATATCCCTCACCATTATTTTAATATCCAAATTATCACCTGCGTGTAGGCTCTGTCCAGCTTCCACTTGCTAGGTGGGACCATCAACTCAAGTCTACCTGTATCTTAGTTTTTCCCTACTGAGCATGGAAAGGGTTTAGTCTCTATTCCTCACCTGTCAGGTTTACTGCTCCATTTAATGCAGCACAAAATAAATAAATAAAATAAATAAAAATTAAAAAAGGAAAAAAAAAAAGAAAGGCTTAATGTTAGTTGGCCAATGGTAACAAGAGTAACCATGACAACCAAGTTTTCAAAAGTAGTGCTCACAAGCAGAGACACACAACTCAGATGTATTATTATACAATAGTGCATCAAAGTGTTTACGGGCCTCTAATCATGAATAAATGGAGGCCATGAGATCATCACTGAATAAAGAATGCATGGTTTTCAATGGCACTTTTAATTATTATTTATCAAAAATTGCTGCAACAATTAATTAATACAGCAAGCCTATGATGACCAAGATATTCAATTCTTAAGAACTCACGAAAACAACTACTGTTCTTAGTGAAAATATAACAGAATTTCATAACCATAAAGTGTTCAGCTAAGAAGTATGTCACTACTTTAATGATATGAAATTCTGTAAATTGCATTGGTCTACTTAAAACTTTGAACATTGGAACAATATATCACAATGAAAAGCAGTAGCAGGAATTTTTCCAACACCTCGTGAGAAGTAAGGCAACCGTGAATCTTTTTTTTATAATAATGGATGAGTTACATTTTAAGTCTTGGAAAAATATAGTACTTGTGATTATAAATCCAATGTGCATGACCCTTTTGTATAGCTAATTCACAGGAGCATCTTAACTACTAGCCATTGAAACACAGACATTTCCTCCTGAGGGTGCTGCTTTCTGCAAACACATCCACTGGTCACTCATAGTTGCTTCCACCTGTGATGATACATTGACTATTTAAATATGCAAATGCTATCCAGAAAGAAGTAATCTGAACAATATTCATTTGGAGGCAACAGATAAAGTGTTTTGTGTTGTACACAACAGGTACTACAGACAAGGCAATCCACTGCTCAAAGAAAGAAAACCAAAAAGCTCACATTTATCTGTATAAACACACACAGTGAATGATGACAATGTGACACTTACTTTGTGTAGTTCTTTCTATCCTTAACTGTTAGGTGATTTACCTAGCAGCCTCGATTTAAAAATAACAAAGAAGCAAACACATAAAACCACAACCTTTCTCACTTACTTTTTAACCCATGAGTTTATCAGAGACTGAAGTGCAGGTAATCTCCTCTGGGTAGGAGAGAAATGCTACTTGAGCACTTACATGAAAGAATGGAGAGTGAACTAACAGAACATTTATATGGGACAGCTTGATATATCCGAATGTGTATCCATATCTATTTAAATATCTACATTTGAAGGCCTGAAAATGAGGCAAACTTATATCATAGGCCAAGATGAAAATGATAGTACGTCATAAAATAAACAGCTGGAGGAAAATAAATTTAATATTATTGAACATGTATAAGGTCATGTATTCAATGTTGCTCCGTTTTGGGTACTTGGGAGACAATGAGAAGAGTCAGGATAATGGTTATATAGAAAGGCAACAGTTCTATCATCAATAACTAGAACTTCAAGGCCAGAGAAAGAGGGCCATAGAATAGCCTAAACATAGGGAGGAGAGGAAGAAGCTTATCCATAAAATGAGATGATCAAGATAAGAGGAGTGGCCAGGAATGAGGAATGGGACTACAAGCAGGGTAGGCTGCTGTGTGGCGGAAAGAAGAGCCAAGCAGCTTGGACTCTATGCTGGGAATTGACTTAGATTTCTTTATGAGGTATAATGGCTGTAATGATATACTGATGATCATTTAGAAATACATGTATATTGGTGCTTAAAACAGGAGACTCTAGGAAAATTAATTTTAAAATTAATTTTTTAATTAAAAAATTAATTTCCAGCTTTTCAGCTGGAAAAGCTAAAATTAGTTGTTTGTTTCATCTACTTCATGATTTAAACACATTCGCAACAGAGAACATGGACAGAATTTTCTCACTTCATGGGCTAAGCTATCATGTCCAAAGATGCCATTACTGGCCATAGTATGCCTTGACTTTTTTTAGCCTCATATTCTGCAGGTCCTTTCCTACACCATGACATAAATAAAAAATACACTATCATCTTGAGATATTTTTGCATAAGGTTAACATTTTATTTTAAAATATTTGCTTTTTATGTAAAAAAAATTAGGCTATATTAGAACTAATTACTAAGTTTATATATACAGCTATGCAGAGTAGATGGATGTGGAAGAAATGAGTGGCCTGGTGAATTGTAATTGTCAGGGGTGGATGGATTATGGGAAGCTGGGTCTATACATCACAATTAGACACACACATATACATATAAAATAGAAATAATATAAAACCATTCCTAGTAACTCTTTATGATCTCAGATTATGGAACAGTATTATGAAAAAGCTCAATTGTTTAGTTCATTTATTTTCTTTGTAAATGATGAAATTTGGGGTATTGGCAAGACTTTCTAGCCCTTCAGCCAGCAGAAGTTGACCTTGACCACAGGGCTCCTGATTTATATCCCAGCATTTTCCTAGGCCTTGTTAGCATCTTATTTCTGAATTTATATGTTGAGTCACTGCATGAATGAATTATGAAAATCTTTGCAAAGAAATCCTAGTAAGAAGTATGTGTAACACTGTAAATCTACCATTGTAGTTTAATATTCTTTAGACACAGTACATGGCTTAGAGCCCTTACAAAGTTTCAGTGATAGTTTTGTTACTGGTTATCAGCGTATTCTAGATAGAAATTAAGAGGATAAAATATTCAAATGAACAGTAACATAAAATAGTGTCCTTTCCCCACATCAATATAATTGTTAAAGAAAATCTCAAAGCTTCAAGTTGCTGGGTAAAACACACTTATTAGTATGGCAAGCCATCCATGGAGACTGACTCTTTCAGAAGTGAGAGTTGTGAGCAGGAGTATCTAGTAAAGGTAATTTTCAAGTCAGGGTGGCCCAGTTCTGGCTTTCGCTATTGAGATCTTTAAACATTTTGTGCATTGAGATGTAAAATATTAATATTTTCTTAATTATAGTAATAGCAACAATACGTTCATTTTTGTGTCACTAGCAATGATCTATAAATAATGGGAAAGGCACCTAAAAGAGGGAGTGAAGTACATATTATATAATTAACTTTGCTCAGTATCTAAGCTATAAAAGACACCATTCATTGAGTACAGATTTCTTCTTGAACTGCCTCATGATAATCAGGAAGAACGATGTTGGGTCTACTTAAATTTCAAGTCAGGAACATTTTTTAGTGCTGAAGCAAGCATTTCTATTTCAGAAATGCTCCCTGGCCTTCAGATGGCTAGCTAAATATACTTAGCATTCGAGGATGCATGCATTTTCCAACAATCGCATTAGACGATGCTCACATGTGCCCATGCAAAAATGCAACTTGTTTAACAGAGTCATGAAACCTAAATAAGATACTTCCTCTTGCAGGATTAAGGAATATTATAAATGAGCTGGTTCTTTTCAAGCATATGTAGCTGAATCGAGGAAAATGTAATTATAGTTTTAAAAGCTTATCAATGTTATAGTTCTTAATTTTATACATTTATGTAATTAACTTACACATACAATAGGATTTCTTACTAATTGCCTCACATATCATAATAAAACATGACCTGAAAATAATTCATATATTTCTGCTCATTTTGAATATCAGAAATGTCACATGACCTGAGCTAGAAATGGACCTGTGAACAGGTTTTTTGTTTTCTTGATGTTTTTGTTGTTGTTGTTCCTTTTGTTGTTGTTTTTCTGGCCTGATTCCAGGGTAGGACGTGATCAATTGAATGAGTATCATCCCGATAACAATGAGAAGTCTAATTTGGACCTTTTTTTTTCAAGACAGGGTTTCCTTGGCTGTCCTAAAACTTGCACTGTAGATCAGACTGGCTATAAATCTACAGAGATCTGCTTGCCTCTGCTTCCAAGGTGCAGGAATAAAAGGTGTTTGCCTACCACCAGGGTCTAACTTGAATTCTCATAAAATCCTTTCTGTCTCTTAGATTAATTACTACCTGTAACTGACATACAGTGAAGGGCACCAACTCCAGCTTGGCTCACATAGGATTCATGACTGACTTAGAGTACAGGGGCTTCACTGTATTCTACTTTCTACTACTTTTGTATATTATACAGAAGAGAGGTGAGAAAATACAACAGGCTGCCTCAGATGCACATTAGTAAGATAGGGATTGGTACGAGAAGGCTCAAACCATCAACTAAGAGCAGGTTCGGTCATTGACCACTGATTCTCTGTTATTCTAAAGCTTGAGCAATTTCATGGTGGCAGAGATCTGAATGGATAAATAGGCATATTTATCTCCTTCTTCCTAACCCCAAGATAGAACAGGCAACTTAATGAATCATGATTATGAATTTTGCTTTGTCTTTAATAATTTCAACTTTTTCTCCATGTTGGAATGAATAGAATAGATACTTAGTTCTTCAGAGAAGGGTTAGAGATGATAAGGAAAACAAAACAAAACAAAACAAGCCTATTCTATGAGCAAGGGAATAAGGGTAGAAATGACAAGATGCTAATCAGATTGATACTGAGATGTATGAGGACTATGGTTACAATTTATTTCAATTGTAAGTCAGCACTTTCTGATCACCTCCTCTTGAACAGTTATGTAAATTTAATAGTGAGTATTTGGAATGACAGTCAGAAAAAAAATGGGAAGGAATTCATTCTCTAGTTCTTTTTCTTTTCATTGTAAAAAAATCCTTAGACATTCAGTTGTATTTGCTAAATCACAAGAAATAAATATAGGGAAACAGGTACACATTAGATTTATGAAATCTAAACATCTAAAAACCAAATTAAAGCTTACATAGAACAGGTTGTTTAGGTTGTTCTAATACCTCGCTATTGTGAAAACTGGTCATCACAGGGCACTACAGAAGATGGAAGCTGAGAGAGTGGATGGTTACAGTAAAAGATCATACCACTAGCTCAGTCACCTTAACTTGTTTAAGGCAGACAAAAACATGTTTTCTAATAGTAGTTACTGGGCTGCCTTCAAATGTGTAAAGTCTACCACACAGCCACAGGAAAATAATCTATTCTACTAAGTCAAGGTAGTCCTCAAAGTCACAATTAAAATGTAGAGCAGACCTACCTTTTGTAAAGAAGAATAGCAATCACAATACAGATGATAAACACCACTGCAAGGACAGGACCTACGACCCATATCAAGCCTTCCTCTTCATCTGTGATTGGCTGTGGATCCAGATCCATTGACACAACAGGGTCGGAGTATGGGCTGGTTGCATACATCTTCTGAGGATAAGCAGAGTCCATTTTAGTTAGATAATGTCTTTATGAAAGGTATCTTAAGCACTAAGATGAGAGAAAAAATTATGATATATATTTGATGGCAGGCTGATGAAGTCATATTACTGGGGAAATAATGGGGAAAGATTGATGGGTTAAAAGGAAACAAATAAAACAAGCATATGTGAGATGAAGAAGGACATTCTACAATGATAGAAATGAGAGATACATAATGAAATCATTTTAAATGGTATAAATGACTTCAAAGGTACTTTATCCATGGAATTTATAAATACAACTTTATGAAGTCTAAAATATCAATGAGCAAGCATCAAACCTGGGCTGACAATGTTCTCTTCAAGAGTCAGCCTTTCTAAGAAAATCCCCAACAACAGACACAAGAAGCCTTCTTTTGAATTGTTGCTCATGGTTATCCAAGAGGTTTCCTGAACAGGCTTCTGCTTTTTGCCTTTGAAAGTGGAAGGTAAGTACCAAATTCTAAAGACACAGGCACTAAAGACAGGGACTCAGAGTACATGAGCTGGATCTGACCTGAAGCATTAGGTCCTGAAGAATAGTATTCAGAGTACCAGAAGTTTCTAATGGAGAGAAGCTTCTAAGGGATGAAAATAATCAATAGTCCCACCCAGCGGTGATGCCTACGAACCACAGCAACCAACATGGCATGAAACCACTAAAGGTTGTGGAGTAGCACAGATACTTTGGTAGTTATCAACAACACTCTAATTGGACTTAAGACCTCTTCATAAAGAGAGAAACACATCTGGTACTGGAAACCTAGCCAACAATCTGAAGCTAGTGAAGCCATAGATTTTGAAGCCATTTCTAGTACAGTCACTTTATGAAATTAGCATAATCCCTAACTACACTCTGAATATTTATCCTAATATCTACAGATAAAGGTTGTTCTCATTCCTCATTGAGACTCATTTGTAAACTTCTCTTTACGGGAGAGAAATTCCATTGCATAAACCAAACCAAACCAAACCAAACCAAACCAAACCAAACCAAACCAAACCAAAAAGCCCCATGCACAAAGGAGAGCAAAATGGATTGTTGTCAAGCTCAGTTTCAACTGTGACTCATCTTCAACACTCTGCCTGCACCTACAGCACAGGGATCACTACTAGTATAGCTGTCTAATAAAAGACCAGAATTTAAAAAATGATACCAATAGACCTGTTAATGGAGAGGGAGGGGGAATCTTGTAAGGCTTTGACTCTAAAATATATTAAAGGAAACTAAGGAGACATCATGTTTTCTAGGAAAGAGCACATAAACTGGTCATCCAATACCAAAAGGACATCCTATATCAAATGGTCATCTCTGAAAACATTCATACAAGTAACATTATGCCAACTGAGGAGATTATATTTATATATTTAGGAACACACACACACACACACACACACACACACACACACACACACACGAAAACAATGATAAGAAATGAGGTCATGAATTTGAGAGAGAGCAAGGGAAGAAAATGGAAGGTTGAAAGGAAGAGGGAAAAATAATGTAATTATATTAATGTCAAAATACTTTTAAAAGGCATTAAACAACATTCAATGAGCACATATATTGTAGTGATATATTAATTTCTATGTGAAAATAAAGATGGTAGAATTATTCCCAGTCCAAAAACTATGAGTCCCAGTGATCTGAAATCCAAACAATTTTGTTTGATTTCAGGATATTTTACAGATTTTTTTTTTTTTTTGAGTTAGGACTGTGAAAGCCCAAGGAACTATTCCAATGAGTAAGCAGGAACACTCTGAAATCAGAACCGCTGTGGTTCTAAGATCTTAGACATGAGACAATCCATGTTATGAAGTTACAAAGATTTCCCACAGACATGGCACACATTTCTCGAGGAAAACAAACCAGTGTCTAACGCAATGTTAGAACACACTAGCCCTTCTCAGCACTCTACATTTCCAGGGCATTTAAGTCTACAGTTGCAAGGGAGCATGCTAATATTGCAATTAGAAATCAAGAAATATGGATTTGATTATACAGCTTTTGGAAACAGAAATTATCCAAACTTAGAGGGATTTAGTAGCTTCTATTTAAATTTATGACAGCCAACCAATTAGAAGTTCATACATTTTCTCCAAGAGGAACTCTACCACATATCTTCAAAACTCAGTTACTCAATAAAGAATGGGCTTCATTTCTGTAATGTCCTATTTCAGTCTATTTTGTTCCATTTAAGATGAAACATTTTCTTGACTCTGCCTTTTTACGTTCTTTGCTCTACTCTTCTAGTCCTCAAGTCAATTTACACCCACTGGCTGCTGGTGTCTCCTTCCACATTCGAATCTGTTTTCACTCAACTGTGACCTTTATGATTTACTAAAACTAATTTTTTTCTTCAGTCCTTGGGTTCTTAGTGTCTTTTACACTTGCCTCAGTTTAGCAAGACTTAATAACTAACTCCTTTCCTGACTTTCTTGATTCTCTATTTCACCAGCTCCTTCTTAATTTTTTAAATTGCAGGAACCCTGTGAACTCATTGTCCGACTTTCTTGCCCAGCATTCTTTTTGTTCTTTATAAGGCCAGGAGGTAAACTGGTTTTAACATTTGAATAACTTTCATTTTCAATTGCCTGGACATTCAGGTTCAAATGAAGAGCTTCCCTTCCCTTGATCTTGAATTCCACTTCCTTAAGTTTGCACTGTGAAAGGAGACTATAGGTTTGATTTTATTAATAACCTAAGGTCAAACTGCTGGTCTCATTAGTTCTCTCTTGTCCATACACAAAGTCTGCATTTTATTAATTACAACTGCTACTGAAGTTATCATCCTAACTTGGGACTGAAAAGCCTTTAAGACGCTTTCTGGCAATTCCTCTAGGAAATCTGGATACCTTACTATGGCTAGCAGAAGCCTTAGCATTTTTGTTTTAAACAGTCTTGCTAAATTTAACAATTCTATCACAGGGAGTTTGTTTCTGCATCCTAAATGTTCTATCCTTGCTAATTAACATATCTATAAGTTCTATAACATTTATCTCCTAAAATACAACTACTTTCCAAGGACCTACTTATACATTGCCTTGTTCACTGGAGGAATTCAATCCTAACAAACACTGGATAAGAACAGAACAATTTTATTTAGTAATTCATTTCTTACTTAATGATCTTCATGAGATTCTGTTTTTAAAGATTGTGTACATATATTTTGTTTTGTTAGATAAAAGTAAATTCCTGGAAGATTTGGGATATATCTGCTATTTGTATTTATTTGTTCGAAGGGGCTAGCATTCTACATTGTATTTAGAAAGTTCTCAGCAAATTTTTGCTGAATAAAGTAAATGAGACAACAACAACAACTAACCTTCATATTTTCAAGAGGCTGAGAATGCTAAGACCAGAATGGATATAATTTGTTCAAGATAAGCAAATTTAATTAAGTTTTTAACCTCCATTTTTGACGAACGTGCCTTAAGGCACATATTTTGAAGTTTAGTACAACAGACCAGCAGAGAACGAGCTCCACTTCATACCTGAACTTTACTGTTGCTTTCTATTTGATTTACTTCCCAGAACAGAGGTTAATATGACTTTCAAGATTTTCTATGTATCAAACAGATGAAAAGATGAAAACTCAGTATACTTTTTGAACTTTCTGAGGTGTAACTGAAAGCAGGAGAGAGAGGAAAGAGGAAGTCTTGCAGCATGGAGAAATAAAACATATATTACATAACAATTTACATAAAGAGCAGGGGATAAAACTTATATGTCAAAGAAACTTGATTCTTTATATGTTTGCTTTGGTAGGATCCCTTCCATTTGGTTGGCTAATCTTAAAATTGATATAAGTAAGCAAACCAGATTATTTGAAATTCTTTACCATGTGGTTTTGAGATAATAATTGAAACGTTAAATCACAATGGAAATGTAAATAAGGGCTTTCCAAAGCATATGGAAATTTCTAACTTAAGTCAGGAAGGAGATCTAAGTTAAAATGAAAATAAAGCAGAGGCTAAAATGATTACCAGCCTCATGAAAAGTAGAATTTGCTATGTGGAACAAACTAATAGAAGAGATTAGACATTATATCATTTAAAACCAGTTTCTGATATTATTAATAGGAAGCAACAGATTAACAAAAACTCATTGTGGCAGGAGGTAAAAAACAGTAGAGAAGTGTTTTTTGGCTCTGGAAAATGCTAACCAAGAACTGGATTATTATTACTAAACAGGCATAGAGACATGTTGCTTCCAAATGGACCAAGCCACTGCAAACTGGACACAACTATCTGCTCTGAAGTGAATACTGACACAAGCACACATGACATATAGGGACAATATTGTTAAAATAATGAATCATATTGAGGATCTACAACATGTTGGGGAGGGCCCTGAGTCCCTAGGAAGGAACCTACTACAATTATTCCAGTAAATGAACACAGCATTAAACTGACTTCTAATGACTCATCCTTGGACTCATGTATTAGGACATCTCTCAACCCTCATCAGAGAAACTTCCTTTTCTAGTAGGAGGTGACTAACATAAAGACCTAAGGTCAGCATGCAAGATACTATCCATAAAAGGGACATCTATATCAATTACAACCCCTCTCCTCAAGGCTCAGAGTTTACCACAAAAAAACTGAAAGACTCAAAGATAGTGGATGACAACAAGGAAAGAGTGTTTTCCAGACACATGAACTCAGCAGTGAAATCTCAAGCAAGACAAAATCAGAGCATGGGAAACAATGTCTCACCCCTAGATGAGAAGTTATTAACAAATGATATTTATTGGAGAAAAGAATCAGTGTTCTTCAAGAAAGCAGAACATGAGAGCTGCCCATGCTCCAGGAGATGGCAATTTGAGATAGTGAGATGACAAAAATGAGAGGAATACAGACTTCATCAGTGAGGAGACATCTGGACATGAATGGGAATCCTTGGGAGACAGCAGACTCCATAGTGGCCAAAGAAGGCACCGTCAGCATTCTGTAGGATTGGGTCAGATTTGCTAAATTCTGTGGTTTACCCATCATCAGAAACATTCCTAGAATTATATAAAGATTTTCCTCTCAAGTATCTATTTCATTTTTAAAGAAAAAAAAATGATTTCTAATGTTCCATTCCCTTGATACTTTACTAAAAGATTCAACTAGGTAAGAGAGAAAGAACATCCTGATGTATTGAAATTCCAGGAAGGCTATCAAATGACATCTACACCCAAAGGTAAATGAGGCTACTTTTGTGTTCTGAGTTTCTCATAGGCTAATTCCTCTAGTTATCTGAAGAGAAGCTCTGCTGTACAGAAGAGCACCTGATATAAAGACCTTTCATAAATTGTGGGCTTCTCGTATTAAGAGAGCAGCTCAACTCACTTGTCAAACTTGTCAGATTTAAGCCTTGATTGGGACACAGTTAGGCATATACCTATTAAATGTTAATGTGAACTGCCACTTTAAACATCTACCTTCCTTGCAGTCTACTCTTTCTCCCCCTTTTTCTTTTATTTAAAGCATTCAAAGCAACTGAAGCATAAAATGACATAGGAGGTAGATGGATTACATAAAACAAGACAACTCATTATTTAGAGTACCTTAGGAATTCTCACTCTTATCGGATTATTCTGTAACTTTCTTGGATTTTCACTAATAAAGTCACTCATATATTCTATAATTGAAGAGGCTGACTGTACTCATCTCTCCCTAGATTCACTGTCTGTTTAAGCTGGATAGAAGAACTGTGTACTCACAGTGACAGGAGAGTAAAATAACTACCCTAGTCTATGTTTTCAAACATGCTATTTGAATGACAGAGCTTTTTGCTTCCTACCAAACCATGTAAACCATCTCTAGGATCATGTAACCTTAAAACATTATTTTTAAATGCAAATCAACTTAAACAAAGAAGAGAGAGAAGTCTTAGGGATTATAAAGAGAATGCTACATTGTGTGTTACACAGAAAAGTCTGAAGACCTATGTTCGATCAATCTGGTACTTCACATGGGAAATTGCTTCACCTAAGAGGCCATTTTATTTACAATGTATTATCATGCAGAGCACTCAGTAACTTTGGAAGGATAAGCAGCTCAATGTTATACATCCATTAATGACATCTAGTGAGAAATACTTGGGGTATGTTCAGGCATATCTCCAAATAAACATGCACAGAAGTAGGAAACATTGGCCATCATAATTAACTTACAGACTCTGCATGGTCCATCACTGCTAACACAAAGAAGACATATTCTTGTCCACTTTGGAGTTGTTTGTTCGTAAATCCACCATAATGTTTGTCATCCCCCAGGGTGAACTCAGTGGGAAGGACATCAAAGTGAGCAGCAATATATGGCTTTAATTCAACTTCTCTTCCATAACGAATGCTTCTGCGTTTTCTAGATATCTCCTTAAGCAGCTTAAGGGAAAAGTGACAAACAGAAAAAAAAGAAAGAAATATAAACAACCAACTTCTTGATGTCTTAGAAGAGAAATTAATCCAGGACTGGGAAGAACCTGATACAGTTGGTTCACCTTTCCTGCAGCAGATCAGCTCAACTGACACTCCGTTGTGATTTTCAAATACTTGCTTCCTCTTAGATAAGATGCTAAACTGATTTTCAAGGGCCAGAGTATAAACACAGGCCATTAGACCTTCACTGGAAGCACACATAATTTCCTACAGTAATAAAATTCTTTAAAAGGCCAATACGACATCATATCCTGCTTAAGGAAGCACAGCTTGATACACAAAAGCCTCATGAGAGATACATGACACAATTAGTAACCAGTCAAAGCCATGAAAATGCTAAAATATGATATTTTTATAGAAGATGCCACCATTTTATTGTGGGATCATATGATGACATTCTCTAAAGTCTGCAGACATGGAATCTAATGAATAACTTTGATTTACCAAATCTAAGAAGTCGTCATCGCTCATTTCCATGTCTGGCTCAGCTTTCCTCTTTGATTAAGCAATTTCAAAGAGACTCTTGATGTTTTTGTTTGTTTGTTTGTTCTAACCATTGAGTTGACTTTTCCTATAATCTAGCTCCGAGGAATAAGTACTTAGACAGATGACATGGTCAGCAGGGTGGGTAAGAATAAATTTCAATATCAAGAAGAAAAGAAAACATAGACACACACCTCTTATATTTCTAAGGAAAAAGAAAATCTAAAATTGACGTTTAAATAATTTATTGCTTTTCATTGTCTTTCTTTGGAAGAAAATCTCACTAATGATATTAGAATTGATTTTGAAACAATGCAAAGTTATTTCATAGAGTCTAATTGAGAAGAAGCTTCTATTTGTCTTGGGTGACTTTTGAGGAAAGTGCTCATGTTTTAGAGGCTTTTTGGAAAGAACTTTTATTTAAATGTTGGTGAAGAAAGGGGCACGTTTCTGAGGAGAAACTGGAAATAGTCTTTGTACCTGAGGGCAAACCTAACCTTTATCCTGGTAAACAAAGTTAAAGGACTTAGGCATATTGGACAGCAAAACTATTATGCTCAGTTTTTGTGCTGGAAAAGATACAGTAAAACCAAACTGGTGAAATTTACTTTGTACAAACAAATGCTGTAAGAGATGGAGAAATAGATGGTCCAGCAGTTCAATGCTCCAGCTGCTTTTCCGGTAGACTTAGGTTTGACTCCCTGTATCCAAATGAGTGGTTTACAATCAATTTTTCAGGCTCTAACATGCTCTTTTTGCCTCTGTGGACACCAGCATGCATTTGCTGTAGAGTGATGCATGCAAGCAAACACTCATATTCATAAATTAAAATTTTGAAAAAAAATTCAAAGCAAGAAATGCTGGCACAATCAAGACTCGGAAGAAAGTGGTTATCGGTGTTCTCTAAACTCAAACCGTTCTGTCTGAAAGGACAGGCACTACAGTGTGCTTTACATCAAGAGTCACTAATGTGCACAGCTGATTCAAAAACTAATAATGTGGAAGATAGGCTTCTGGCTATGGAATAACTTCTTCCTAGAACATGTATCAATAATATTTAATTTATCATGCTCTAAAAA
Organism: Mus minutoides; assembly: GCA_902729485.2. Classification (NCBI taxonomy): domain Eukaryota; kingdom Metazoa; phylum Chordata; class Mammalia; order Rodentia; family Muridae; genus Mus; species Mus minutoides. The sequence goes on from LR750268.1 coordinate 384,521, forward strand.
TGTCTGTGAAATTTTGAGCTTATTGCTACAACTAAAATCATATGAGATTTAAGGCATTTATAGATGTTCAGGAGATTAGACATGCTCTGGCAAATGTGGATCAAAATTCTATGTATTTACGTATCTATGTAGACATCCAGGTGGGCCACTCAGTGATACTCCATCTTCTCAGTTGAAAGAAGAGAAAATTATCTTTTGCTGTTACACATAGGCTTACATATAATGATGATGATGGCCACATCTTAAGCAAGTATTTATTGGGTATCAGATACTTTTCCATGAAGCATATATTGGCTCCCCACAACAACCATGTAAAATAGATCACAATTACACCTAATTCTAAGTTAGCAAATGGGGCATGATAGAATGGTTCCCTGTATGAATAGACTTGATGGGTAACAAAAAAATGAAAGCCATCCATAGGAGAGATGCATATGAGAGATTTTCCACCTAATTTTTACATAATCTAATTTTTACAGAAAAATCAAGAAATCTAATGCCATGTTTAAGTGCTGATCACTTGAATCATTTTTATTCAGTTAATATGTAGGTAATTTTTGTGTATCTGCTTTTATTAACATAGATGAATATCATCTTTCTTTTTCCTGGATTTTTTTAACATGCAAATTATAAAACTCTGATGCCAAATAGTTAATATAATATCATACTTGAAGGATGATTAATAAGGTTATTGCCAATGTTCAGTATATGATAGTATATATAACCCTGGGGAAAATATACTACGGATGCTAAGAATAGTCTTTTGAAGTTGGTCGATCAAAAACATTTACCATCAGTTGTTTATGTGACTGTATTTCTCCTTCTACTTCACTGATCAAACCCTACCTTAGTTCTATTCTCATTTCAGATATAGGCAGCTGTCATCATTAATCAATATCATTCCCATGATTACAATTTGCTAGGGTTTATTTAGAAAAAAAATAAAGTAAGTGCCTCGGGATTAAATATTAGAACATTTTGGTGTTTTTTAGGTCCAGTACAGTCATTTGATGAAGTTAAATCTGGAATTGGATCCTGCCTCCAAAGAGTACCCTTTAGGATGCTTCCAGTGTTAAACTTAAAATGGCTTAAATAAGTTTAAATGATACCGAAGTTAGCCACAGTGCTGAAATGATAGCCACACATGACCTCATTACTTTATGACAATGCTTTGAAGAATAGTGCAATGAAAGGCTTTGGCACATTACCTCACTTGCCCTGAAATAAATACAATGAACATTGGGGAATCATTCTGCCAAAAATTCATTACAACTATCAACGCCTGTTCTGCTCAGTTTGACCTTGAGAGCAGGAATACTAGTCTATGAATTTATCGCTCAGATAATAGCCCAGATTTAAAAAAAATGGTATCAGAATATAATTTTGAGAGTCACTCACTTAAAAGGCCTTTTTAAAATCTGGTATGGACCTAGATGTGAGGCATATGTGTGGAAATCCCCTTTGGCCATCACTCTACTTGATGTATCTCCAACAATGTGAATTAGTGAATTATAGGCCTTACTGAAAAAGTACTTGGTCAAATACAATTAAGCAAAGCACATTACTTTGTCAAGCCTAGCAGTACCAAATTCAAACTGAAGTTACTACAATGTTTTATATACCAGGTAAAAAACAAGTCCTGTCTGCAGGGGTCAGAAACAGGCTGAGTAAGCAGAAAGGGCCATAGCCACCTCTCATTTGTTCCCCTCCACAACAGTCACAAAATATATTAGATATAATTCCAGAAGTTATATCAAGGGCTTCAGTTCTTTATCAGAAATAATTTTCATTTTCCAGTCAATGCATATCTTATTTCTTCCACCATTAATTCTGCAATGTGGTCTCAATTATATCAGTAAGAAAAGTGGGAAACAACCCATCCTGACCCAAAAGTTGTGAATTAATAAAATGTTCTTTATCAAGCTATTATACAGATTAATGCACCACAACTCAAAGGATGATTAAAATGACCCTTTGTTATGGGAATCAGTAGCACAGACATGTGGAATTTAATTGCAAGAAAGTTCAATGTCACATAGCCCTATATTTTAATCCATTAGCATTACTGAGCATTCTAGAGGTTAAAACCTGGCTGTAAAGGAGAATCGCTTTCCATTCCTTCCTATCAAATGGTTTCACATCTAAGAAAAGCGTATTATTGAAAGCATTTGATGTCCCTTTCGCCTTGGATCTTGGTGCTTTGAAAACTCGTTTTAAATAGGTAGAACTATTTATAGATTCTACAAGTTACCTTCGCATTTAAAAATCCAATTTCAACAAAAATGAGGAAATGACAATTCTATAACTCTGCTCTGAACTATAGACTGACATGGGGTTAACTGGTTAAAGAAAGGATCCTGTTTTCTCTAACATCATAACTGACAGAAAGCAAACTGACAACTAAGCTATGTGACCACATTACTGAAATGTGTCATTTTGTACTGTAGCCACATCACCTAATCACTAGACAGTGACACAAGCAGAGACCTGACCTTGAGCTTCTCTGGCCTTCAGAGCTTGAACAAATTTAACTCATAAAATAGGTAGGTGAGGACGAGGCACACTTGTAGAGGGTGCTGCACATCTGCCAAGGGATGCGAGCCTAACCCCAATGCCCCCCTTTGTTTTTGTAGGAACACATTTACCTTGAGCAAGCACATTACAAAAACATCAACAATCCCTTGAAATGTAGTTAGGGAATTAATCATTGCCCCTTCTCCATTTTGTACTAATCTGGAGTAGAATGAATATACAGGAAATAATACAATTATTGTGAGATATGGACCATGTTGTAAAGGAACCACATAAATGAAAACTTCATATATATTGATGTTGGAGGCACTTATAAACTTATAAAATTTTGTTTAAAAAAGTCTCTGTAGTATTTCAACTGTGACTCCTAGCCACTGTAGGAGATTTGGTAAATACTCTCAGGTTTTGCATAATGCAAATGATTATAAATATGTAATCATTTCTTTTAAAAAGTACAAATGAGGCAGGAGAAATGGCTCAGCAGTTAAGAGCATTTGTTGCTCTCACAGAGGGCGTCGGCTTCCTTTCCAGCATCACATGGGGACTAACAACCATCGGAAAGCCCAGTTCCAGGGGACCCAGTACCTGATCTCCACAGGTACCATGAACACACACAATACATAAACACACACACACACAGGAAAAACCCCCATACTCATACAACCAGACCACTTTACAAAATGTCTATATTTCAAGAAACAGCACTAAAAGTGTGTCGTCAATAAGACTTTGGAGTCAATGCCAAACTCTTCAGTGTTTGCTGCATTTTATACTACATCCTCTTTGTTGCTCAGAATTTTGCCTTTTTCCCTCCGGAACTAAAATGCACTTTGGTTTGTAAAAACCTACAGAGCAGAGTAAGCCAGCTAAGTGTTTGGGAGTCAGTGAAATTCTATGAAAATGTGAACCTATAGCAGGTGAAATGCAAAGTGCTATAAAATGCATGTAGCATTTGAAAGACCGTTGACAACTCCCAAACTAAGGCCCCTAGAATTTTATTAAGAGTAAGGCCATCACTTTCTACTCTTCCGCATCATGGTTACAGTGGGTTGGGACAAAACAATAAGGACAACGCAGATAAAACAAATTGTATTCTTTTAATTAAAACAAAAGGATCTTTGATAGAATTCCTACAGTACAGCAAGCTGCCTTTACTGATTCGCTCAGTTTTCCAGACTCACCATAGCTGAGACCTGAACAAAGTGCTGAGAGTCCCCAATAGAACGACAAAAGACAACAAAGACACAGTTACCTCATCTAACTCCATCTCATCAGGGCTCTCCCAGGGCTTGATGAATTTCCCACGCGACTTCTTCAAAGGCACAATTATAATGTAGTATCCCCTGTTTAAGAATGAAGAAACAATACATTTAGTTCAGAGAAGAGGGAACATGGTTACAACCTTTAATCTTTTACAGGCCAAATAATAACACAGAAGAAAAATTATGAATGTGGGGTGACTCATCGATTTTTTAATAGGGAAAAAATAGCCACTTGTTTGTTTTATTAAAAAAATATGTGGTAGATGTCAATGCGTGAGCTTGATGACTTCATAGAGTAATTTCACACAGCTGTCTGCTCATTATTAAATATCCCTAACATAGCAGATATTTTTGTTAAGACCTGCCACTAGACACACCAAAGCTCTATTGAAATCCACCACTTCAGACTGATGCGCTAAACATTTTTAATATTAAATAATAAAAAGTTTTTAAAATGAATATATATATAATAAAATGGCTATTGTGTTATAAGCATCTATTATTTTGTTCATATACAAAATTATTTTTATTATATTTAAGTAAAACTAAAAGTATGTTAAAGTCACTCATAATCTTATAATTATATAACGATAAGGAGGATAGGCCCTTGGTCCTGTGAAGGCTCTAAGCCCCAGTGTAGGGGAATGCCAGGGTGAGGAGGCAGGAGTGGGTAAGTTGGTAAGCAGGGGAAGCGGGGAGCAGGTAGGGGGTTTTCGGAGGGGAAACCAGGAAAGGGGATAACATTTGAAATGTAAATAAAGAAAATATCCAATAAAAAAACCTAAATTGTAAAACTTAAGTAGTACAGGTATTTGGGGACTAATTATACCTGAAGTCCTTCAAAATAGGATTCAGTGTAATAAAATCTCCAGAAAGAAGTTCAAATGTTCGATTCACTGAGGATGATCAACTAAAACATGAGTACCACATAAAGCCCCATGTTCAAGACAAGGTAAATATTAGTAATGAAGTTACTATGTAACTTCAGTATAGTGCATATCCTTCTCTTGCTTTGCATGTATAAGAACTCTGCCTGTATCAAGGTACAGAATGAAAGCAGTGCAGATGATAACTAACAATATAGGAATTATAATTATAATTTTAGGCACTGAATTAAATGCACAATCTAGTTTTCCATTCTTACATCACAATCCATTAGACTGGGAAGAGATAAAAAAGATTAAAGGGATAAAAGAGATTAAAGGCTGGGCACAGATAAAAAATAAGAACAATTAAATAACTGTTCAATTGAAACAGACAGTGAGGCAATTCATTGAAACCTTCATGATGGTTTTTCATTTATTTTTTCATTTATTCTATTTCTGAGAATCTCATAAATTTAATAGAGATTCATAGAAAAATTAAAACACATATACACAAACACAGGAATGGATTTATATAATTTTAAAAGAGACAGCTATCACACAGGGCCAAGAAAAACAAGGAGGGGGGAGATTCCAGCCCTGTTCCATGAGCTATTTTGAGTCAAAGGAGATATAGAAAGACCCTCTCAGCAATCTCTCTGCTACAGAAAAAGGTTCCTCCCATACAAATCTGAGAGAGCTAAGCTGTCCAGAATGATAGCCGTGAGATCTCTGTGGCCATCAAACATTGAAATACGGGTGATGAGATCTGAGATAGGCTGTTTTGTGTAAAAGACAGTATAAAGTTACAATGTAAAGTGTCTCAGTGATAACTGAGTTGTGATGACACAATAACAAATGACAATAACATGGATATTTTGGGTTAAATCAAATGCTGCTAAAGTTAATTTCCTATCACTTTGCCTTCAAAACTATCGTTGTTAGAAAATTGACCTGTGATTCCCACAAGTACACTGTTGACAAACCTGTCACCTGGAGATGCCCCTTACCTAGTGTTGGGGTTCTGCTACTAATGGCTCAGAGCTCTTTTTAAACTCCTATAAGAGCTCCTTTTTAAAGACAGTTTGTTTAACACCCTTGAATTTCAGTTGTATATTCTGAAAAAAAAAAGACTATGAGCCTGTTCTCTCGAGAAAAGACTATAATAGCACGGATCGAGCTTGGCAGTCTGTGCAGCATACAGTGTGGAAGAGAGGCCAGTAGACACTGGCGAGGTTGCCACATTCTTCTCTAGCATGCTACAGATTCTACACCACACAGGTAAAGAAACTTGTTAAACCCTTCCCTTAATCAAGAATTCAATTCAAACCGGAATCTTTTCTCCATGGTTCTTTGGACAACTAATCCACAGATGTGTAAGATGTATCCACCCATTTCATTTTCTGTACTACAAAGAAGCATGATGATCAAAGAGGGTGAGGAGAAATAAGAGTTGGAGGGTGTGAAATAGGCCAATATTTTTAATTTTATGACACAGACTAAGCTTCGTCCTATTCTCACCCGCCTCCCACCTGAAGGTTTTGCCAAGCAAGTCCGTCATGTTAAATGAGCATGGAAAGAAATGACAGAGCTGCAGCTGAGCGTTCACAATAACAGTGCAGATGCACTTGATAAACACACTTGTCAAGGAGCCTCTTGATTTTCACCCCTGCGCAGTCAGGAGAGCTTCTCTTCTTACAGCAATGACACTGGGGGTTAGCAAAGAGTGCCTTTTGTTTCCCTGCGGGTTCTGATTGATCAGTCAAGCTGATGACTTCTGTTAATTTTTCTTCCTCTTTTACATCAAGTGGGAAATTCCTATACATAAAAATCCATATTTTTTACTTCAGCACTATCCCCCCAATTATTCAGTGAACTCTCTGGTGAGATAAGAATGGAGCAGCTTACTTCACAGCAATTAATTACCAGCATGGTTAGATATCTATCACCTTCTTTTGTCTACTGATCTAAGCACTCATCTAGGGCAGGAAGGCAGAATGGTCTTCAGAACAGCCTTGCACATTTCATGATAATCTGGCAATCTGGAATTCATATTATCCAAAGCTTGTTCTCTCTAATGGAGGATTTGTAATATGTCCAAGCATCATCAGAAACCTACCAAGTCCAGCTTCTCATTTTCTTCTAGAAGATGTGTGTGTGTGTGTGTGTGTGAGTCTCATACCTTCAGAACTATGCCTTTGCCATAGGTGCTTTCCTTTCTATCTTTACAGAAATGTTCACACAATAACTAAGGCACTCATTGCTTTTAGCTGTCATTTTCTCCAGAGTTGAAATTCATGCCACTTTCTGTCCCTAAGCTCAAGAGACTAAATAAAGCATCAGAAATAATACAACAGTGCAGCTCATACCGTAAATTTATGACCCTCAGATATAGACAGGCCACTAGGTCTCCACACAGTTTGTCTCTTGAACTTTTATTTTCATTTCCACAATATCATTTTCTCATGCAGAATCAGAGACTGAGAATCGACATCTTAGGGAAAGGGATCCATATCACTTACTGATAGAGAAAATGAAAATTCTCCTCATCTTTCTAGCAAACTATTCTACCTGACCATCTACATAAACCATAATCTTTCCTTTAAGTACAGAAGATGCCTGGGACTATATTTATCATGACACTGGTTGGTTAATGGTTTTCCATTTCCTTCCTCTTTAATTTCCTAAGGCATCCCACTAAACACAGTACTGTTAATGCAAGTACTTCTATCTTAACCTTGTTCTTCTCATTGGAGTCTACAGATTGCCTATCAACTACATTTAAATCCACTATTGAAAAATCAAAGCAAACAGAAGTCCTGGCCAAGTACCTACTAGTTAGAAGATGGAGGCATGTTGGGGGGAAAGCCCCTATATATAAGCAGCTGTCCCATCTATGGTTTGAATGAGAATGTCCCCCACAGGCTCAGATATTTAAGTGCTTGGTCCTCAGTTCTTGGGGATGTCTGAGGAGGTTCAGAAGATGTGTCTTTGCTGGAAAAAGTGTGCCCATGGAAGTTGTCTATTAAAGTTTACAGCCTACTACTATTTCTAGTGTGCTTTCCTCTTTTTGACTTAAGATGTGAGCTCTCAAATGATGTCTCTTTACTGTCATAGTGGCCATCATGGAAACTGTCACGGAAACTGTAAACTCAAATAAATCTTCTCTTCTACAAGTTAAGCAAGCAAACAAACAACAAAAACCCAAAATACAAAAAAAAAAAAGCAAAACCACAGTCATAGCAGTCTCTCCCATCTCTTACTGTAGAAGGCTTGTGTTTTCTCTGCTCCATCTCCTGTCTCAGCCCCGCTCTGCATCATCACTGCCTTAGTACAGCACTGTATCAACTCTTCACTGCTTCAGCCCTGCACTGCATCAACACTCTGGGGATTTTAGGCACCACATGCCAACATAGTGTTATACTGAAAGAAATTTTTTTTTATCTCTTTAAAACTTCTCTTAGCATGTAGGTAAGACCTTCCACAAAGAATTCTATGCCTGCTTCTTTTTTTTTTTTTTTTTTTTTTTTTTTGGCAATTAGCAACATTCTCGACTTTCCTCCATTTATGATTTACTATAGAAACTATCATTGTATCAGAATTTATTATGAATGCATAACCATTAAATTATAGAATCTTAATACACTCTGTTCCAGAATTTCTCTTCATTCTCTTTTTCTCAATCCAAGGAGAGTCCATTCTCACTCTAAACTTATAATATTACCTTTACATAAATAATGTATAAATACTTACCTTCACCCAGAAATCTCTTTTGAATATCAAAGATTCATCAACTCTGTGTGCCAAAGTACTTAGCTATTGTTGTGGTGACAAGGAAATAAATACCAAGTCTTTCCTGCTCTCAGGCTGTACCATAGCCATTGCAACCCCAGCAGGAGATGTGGCCATTATATTGGAAGTCTGTTTTACTTTCTTCCTTCCCCTCTCCTGGTTCATTTCCAAGTGCTCTTAACTTCTGAACCCCATCTCCAGAGGATTCGCTTCTCTGCCACTCTACTGCCACCAATCTGGCCTCATTCCATTTTTGTTGTCATGTCTGAACAATAGTCCCATAACTTTTCTTCTCTACCAACTATCTTTTTCTAGTCTAGTCTCTGAAATTTTCATTTCACAATACAAAATTGATTGTGCCATTTCAACCTCTGATGATATTTCAATGGTGCCTTATTTCTCTTAGGATAAATACCAAGATATTGCAAGGCCTGTCAGAATCTTGCTTGAATCCTTTTTCCCACACTGAGTTTGGCTTTCATTGTTTTGAATTGATCGTGGGGCATTTGGTCACCACATCCTTGATCATTCTGTCCCAACTGCTTAGAAGCTCAAATTAATTCTCTTTCCTTAAATATTAATTAACTCTTTACTTCACAAGAGAACTATTTTCTGACTTTTGGTAGGACTGTTTCATAAATTGACCATTTTGCATCTATAATGTTTTTACACTCTTTAAACTATTTTTGATATTTAAAAGACTATTTATTACTAAGGCAGGTGTACATGCAATCTCTTCACAATTCATTCAACATTGCCAGTTTATCACTGAACTACTTTTCTTCTGCACATTGGAAATGGTTAGGCTAGGTGGCTCTTGAGGATTTGCATCTCTTCTAAGCTAAGTAGTTAAAACGTTTGTTGTTCCCTAGGAGAATTTACAATTTCCATTTTTATCAAGCTCTTTCTCCTTTCATTAGAAAAATAATGACATGGTCACATAGAATTTACATAGAAAACATAATCCTTACTATATTTTTTCTTTATCAGCTTACGAGTAGTCTTTGTTCTACTCTCACATGATATCTTATGAAAGATGAGAGGACTCCGATAAGGGTAGGGAGACAAATAGGTAGCTAATATATGTCCTATAAATGTATATTGATAAAATCGTACCAACTGAGTAAAAATTTTAAAAGTAAGCTCTATATTGCACTTTGCTTACTTGTCTGAAGCTTGGACTTCAGGCTCAAAATACCTTTGTCAACGAAGACTTCAACTATTATGTTAATAGAATAGGTTAAAATCTTAATTAACACATGTGGAAAGAATACGGCTATGTATAAATTATAAGATGGTTTTTCAGCATATTAGATTTAACTAGGTAAGTTAAATACAACCTTCATAGTTTAAATTATATTAAGTGAAGTTTAAGTAATTTCATTTAATACACTATTATCAAGGGTGCAAGCTCCATATAATTATCTGAGAAGGCAAGTTCTGGTCTTTGTTACACACATAGTCCTACTTAAAATGCAGCCAGCCTTTTAGCATTTGTAATCGGTCTTGGCATTTGGAAACTTGTTATTTAACTGGAGGTCAAAATCTTTTTCAAAGTTCAAGGATAAATGTCAATCTTCACATAATTTTTCCTGTTATGTTTTGTGTATTGCTTAGATCAAATTATTTTATCATAGAAAACCAACACTAGGTTGAATGATCTTTTCAATTTCTATCTTCAGATTAAGATGTTGAATCTTTTTAGATGTGTGTAGTATGGGAGGTTATTTAGCCTAAGCTTCATTCACTTCACTGATGAAGCAGTGAGGTGCTAAATATGAAGGCTTTTCTTGTCTTTCATGTAACTTGGGCAACCTACAGGATGTAGTGATTATGACATTCCCAGCATCCCAGTCTTGGGGCCAGATTAAGTGCTGGAACTCTCTTTGTTCTACTATCTACCTAAGGAGCTTCATTTAATTCCTATTTCTTAATTATTTATTTCACTGTATGTTTGTGTACCAAATATGTACTGTGACAATAGAGAATATCCTTTCCCATTTCTGTTCTGAAATGTTAAGCCATTATGAAACTAATTTTATACCTGGTACCTGACACCTGGCAGTAGCTTTATCTATAAGCACAATCCAGGCTCTGATTTCAGTTTTAATCAATCAGACTAAAATGCTGTTATATAAAAATCATGGGAGAGCCCTTTGTCATGAATGTGCCTCATGTTGGAATAATGGTGGCATTATAGCATTTTCTAATTGGTATTCTGTCTTCACAGCTATTACAAATGAAGACTGAAGCATCACAGAATCCATGACAACAGAGCTGGATGCATCCTTGACGCTGCTTACAAAATAATTCAGCCATTTGCTTGTCTCCACAAGACAATATAAGAGCCAAGTACAAGAAAAAGACAGAAATAAGGAGCTGTGTCTTCAATAAATGAATAAGAATTTGTTGTTGGCACTCTGGAAGTCAGTCTGGTGGTTCCTCAGAAAATTGGACATAGTACTACCGGAGGACCCAGCAATACGTCTCCTGGGCATATACCCAGAAGATGTTCCAACTGGTAATAAGAACACATGCTCCAGTATGTTCATAGCAGCCTTATTTATAATAGCCAGAAGCTGGAAAGAACCCCCATGTCCCTCAACAGAGGAATGGATACAGAAAATGTGGTACATTTACACAATGGAGTACTACTCTGCTATTAAAAACAATGAATTTATGAAATTCTTGGGTAAATGGATGTATCTGGAGGATATCATCCTGAGTGAGGTAACCCAATCACAAAAGAAGTCACTAGATATGCACTCACTGATAAGCCCAGAAACTTATATTACCCAAGATACAATTTGCAAAACACAAGAAAATCAAGAAGAAGGAAGACCAGAGTGTGGATACTTCATTCCTCCTTAGAATAGGGATCAAAATACCCATGAAAGGAGTTACAGAGACAAAGTTAGGATCTAAGACAAAAGGATGGACTATCCAGAGACTATTCCACCTGGGGTTCCATCCCATAATCAGTCACCAAACCTAGACACTATTGCATATGCCAGCAGGGTTTGCTGAAGGGACCCTGACATAGCTGTCTCGTATTAGGCTATGCCAGTGCCTGGCAAATACAGAAGTGGATGCTCACAGTCATCTATAGGATGGATCACAGGGCCCCCAATGGAGAAGCTAGAGAAAGTACCCAAGGAGCTGAAGGGGTCTGCAACCTTATAAGAGGAACAACAATATGAACTAACCAAACCCCCAGAGTTCATGTCTCTAGCTGCATATGTAGCAGGGCCTAGTCGGCCATCATTGGGAAGAGCGGTCCCTTTGATATTGCACACTTTATATGCCCCAATACAGGGGAATGCCAGGTCCAAGAAGTGGGAGTGGGTGGGTAGGGGAGCAGGGTGGGGGGAGGGTATAGGGAACTTTCAGGATAGAATTTGAAATGTAAATTAAGAAAATATCTAATAAAAAAATTAAAAAAAAAAAGAATTTGTTGTTGGATAGATCTAGTTGAGAGTACTTCAGGCTCTTCCAGAGGACCTGAGTTTAGTTCCCAATACCCACATTATGTGGCTCACCTTTAATTCCAATTCTAGGGTAAGCTGCATGCTCTTCTGGCTTATGCATGCACAGCATGCTCTATCATATACACATAAACAAAAGGAATATTTTAAGTGGATAAGAAACCACTTAACTAGACAATGGTAAAGACAGGCTAGGAGTTAAGGCCTCACAAGTAACATGGATGAAATAGAGAAAAGCATGGCTTCTATTAGTATGAAAATAGCCTTCAGTCATCAAACCATTTGCTAGACAGAAGATAATGTTATTCAGCACTGTTCCAGATAGCTTATAATTAAGAAGTTAGCATCTATAGGTCAGATACAGTTCTGTTTGCTTTCTGCATTTCATTCACAGAATATTGGATAAAACACTACAGTATTTTCAACTTCAAAATTTGCCAACTATTGTAAATGGCACAGGATGATATGGGACCTTCTTGAAATTACTGCTCATCCCTTGTACAAAAATAGAGATTCCAGACAGAATGGGTATGTTTCAACTATTATTCCTTTTTAAAGCCCTAGAAAACAATTTATTAACATAAATATTAGTATAAATTTATTATGCATTTTATTAGATATTTTCTTTACTTACATTTCAAATGTTATCCCTTTTGTGGTTTCCCCTCTGAAAACCCCCTAGTCCTTCCCCCCGCCCTCTGCTTACCAACCCACCCACTCCTGCTTCCTGGCCCTGGCATTCCCCTACACTAGGGCTTAGAGTCTTCACAGGGCCAACATTTTAAATCAGATCTTCTTTTCATTCCCTATAGGTATGATGTTCTTCCTGCTCCTGCACATTTGTAGTTTATTTATTTATTTAATTTTTTTTTTGAGAAAGAAGAAATACATTTCTGAGAATCTTTATTTCATTTCTAGAAAACAGATTTTCCGCAGCTGTTTGTTTGATTTCTGTGCTTTATTAGTTATGTCTCCTCCTGTTACCGAAGTTTTATTGCTTTTTCCTGTCTCTAAATGCAAGTAGATATGTCCAAAGCACATAAGTCAAAAGTAACATGAAACAAGCTTTAAAAACAAAACAAAAAACCCCCCAAAACCAAAACAAACCCCTAAAGCACAGAAGACATTCTGTAACATCTGAACTCAGAAGTTAAAACATGAAACTGAAATTTGCAACCAATAAAGAAAAATGCCAATTTTCACTAAGGGCTTCAGTAAGAAACTGGTTCATTTTTCTTGATCAACCAAGAAAAGTCATGAAAACAGCCACCTTCAGTGTCACTCACTATGCTTTCTCACGCTCACCTTTCTGGTTTTGTTCAAGGAAACACTAGTTTTGTTTAATGGATTAAATGTATCACCCCCGTTTTCTGCTGGTTTTTAGTCATCTACCACTTTAAAGCTTCCTCAAACATTTCTCAATCTACATTGAGTCTTACTGCCTCCATCAGCACCCTTTTCCAGACATCTGTGTAGAGCTGACCTGATTTCTGTTTCCAGAGCTCTCTATTTCATTGGATCCCTGAGAGCCATTTTCTGTATCTTATGATAAGAGAGGACTTCATCTTGACATAGTGCTAGAAATACACCGTGTACACAATATGGATTTGCTAGATTCTAACAGAAAAGGTAGGATGTGCTATAAGAGACCATGTACCTGCTGTTTCCTGTTGTTTGCTATGAGCCCTCTGCTCCCTACCCAGATAGCAAGCTGAATTTGTTTTTTTTTTGGTTTTTGTTTTAAAATTGTTGTTGTTGCTGCTGTTGTTTGTGTGTGAGTTTTTTGAGATAAAGTTTCTCTGTGTAGACCTGACTGTCCTGGAACTAGCCCTATAGCCCAGGTTGGCATTAAACTCAAAAGGTTTGCCTGCCTCTGCCTCCTGAGTGCCAGGGTTAGAGGCATATGCCACTACCACCCTGCAAAATTTGTGATTTGTAAAAGCCTTTGGGTAGATGTTATCTTTTCTACAGTGCCTCTATGGGTTATTAAACCTAGGTTAGGAGCCCAGCCCATCACAGAACACTGTGACAGAAATCATTATACAAGTCTCCCAAGTAAGTCAAGTAAGTGTTGCTTAATAATAATAATATAGTTTGAATTTTTTGCTGAATGAACTTCTACCACATTGTATGCCACACCATAGCTGTTCAAAGTGTGTCTGCTAGGTCTAGGGCCTCCATAATTTGATGGATGATAATTATAATAAAAACTGACTAAACTCTGTATGTTAAAAGATGTGCCACTTTCTTGTTTTGCTTTTTTGTGAGACAGGGTCTTACCATGTAATCCTGGTTAGCTTGCAACTCACTATGTAAATCAGGTTGTCCTCAATCACTGAGGTCTTCCTGCCTCTGCCTGCCAAATGGTAGACTACAGGTATAGTCTAGCTCCCACCATTTTATATATTTTTTCATTATATTTCAATAAAGTAGTTTCAAAAATATGTTTATCTGTTAATAATAAGAGAAACTCAGAATGAATTAAAAAGTCAACACATAAATATAATCTTGCCCTCATATTCAATTTTACTGCGATAAAAAATGTGCTGGCATTATATTTTCACTTTTAATTTTCAGAAACTGAAAAAGAAGATTAGACAAAATGAAGACCTTATCTGAGTGCATTTTTGGAAATTCTATTACTTGTGGTGAAACCTGCCATCGTTTTTATCAAATAAACGTCAAGCAAAGGTCTGTGAAGGAAAGATTGATTTGGCTGAGTGTAAAGTGGGTCAAAGTTACTACTTAATCCTGACTGAATTTCACAAATTATACTTCACTAAAATTTCTTCTTTCATATTTTTATTTTCAATACTGGTTTATTTTTCATTATTTCTTTCAGTTTGGGGTAAGATTGCTATCTTGTCCAAAGTTGGGGATTCTCTTGTTTTGTGTGATTGAGACAGGGACTTGCTATTAAGTCAAGCTGTCTGCAAACTTCCAATCTTCCTGCCTCAGCCCTTCTAGTGCTAGAATTACAGGAGTGTCAACATAGCAGACTGGAACTTGGAGTTCTTCACTTACTGTTTAAATGTCCCATCACATATAGTGCCTTGGCCACCCTGTCCTCACCCAGGTGTCCTCTTATATATGAAACCGTTCTCAGTCATCAATGGACTCTCTTCTTATTGCAACCTTTATGTTTTATCTTTGTTTCATCTTTTCATCTTATTGCTTCTATGTTCTGCCATTCCCTATGAAAACTAATGCTGCTCTGGTGGCTCCCCGATTTGTGCCTCCTCTGTTCTCACTTCACTTTTCTCAGCCCACATTTCTGACTTGATAGTTTACACAAAGACCTCATATAGAATGTATATTCACTGCTGAGTTCAACGGTGATTTTCATTTTCGTATTTCACATCTTTGTTGAATAGTAACCCTGTCCAATTTGCCTCAGATTTCTTCTTGATATTTTACCACTTTGATGAATAGTCCCAGTCTGCTATGTTCTCTAAGCCCACACCTCTGAGCCATGTATGATACTGTTCCTTCCTCTGACCTCTTTAAAGCACATACTGACCCCTGCTGCACTTCTGCTCAAGTGTCTCTCCCACTTTCCTCTGCCTCCGGTGTGGACCACTATTTGTCCTACTTTGTAGTTGTGTAATTTGTCCAATGCCAACTGACTATGTGATGACATCTCAAAAAATCTATCTACCACATTAGTGGGCTCTGGCTATTGTAGCAGCACACGAACTATGTCCACATGCCTTTCTGTACAACTTTAAACATTTCCCAAAAATTTCATCTTGACTTTATCATGTAATACAATAGAAATAAAAATTTAGTTTTTTTCCTTCTAAACAGGTAACAATTCTATCTAATATGTTGCAAAATATTAAGTAAATGGCTCCTAAAATGGAAAGATAAAAATGAGATATTATATGATTGACATCACAGTGGTTTTTGTATCTAGAGTTTTAGTGAATTTCTGCTGCCTATAGAATACCTGCTGGGTACAACATGCCTCTTGTCTGCCCCTTTACATCTCCAACCCTCACTCCCTTCCCATCATGTCCAAGTGTTCTGGATCTAGCCTGACAGTCCTAACTAAAGTATGCACTGCCCCTGAACATATAACTTTCTGGCTTATAGTTTGTAAGCTTCCTTCAAAATGATGTTAGCATGGTCAGTCTTGAGGATAACTGTAACATTAGTCTTTTCATATCTCCTACTCTGTGCCAGACTCACTGAAGACAGAGGCCAACTTCCTTTCATGGTTAAGGTCTACTCTAACACTTGTACTTCATATACTTCAATGATACGGTCTGTTATTCTATTACTTATGAAGTCAGCTGAGTATACATCTTTGGACAAACTTGTCAACTGACTGGTCTACTGGCTTTCACACAGTGCTGTGTGGTATATTTTCTAATGTTTCATTTTTCCTTCAATGTTATTTTGTACTTGAATCCTTCCTATATTTTAGCACACAAACAAAATCTTACTATCATACATTATTTTCAAATATTTAAGTTCTTGTAGCTTCTTTCAGTCTTTTTGCAAATTTTAATACTTTCTTCAGTTATAATAAGTATCATTGTTTGCTAACTGCCAATTATCAACTATATTCCATATGCCACAATAAATTGTATTTTAGCAAATGGTTGTCTCTCTTTCAAAATAATATGGCTGGAATGGAAAAAAAAACCACAATGTTACAATGATGAGACTGTGATAGTATGAATATGAATAGAGAGTGTGATAAATTCTAGATAGTAAAAGTATGAGCCTACACAGGGGAATCTTCCATATTATAGTCAGCAATCATCCTTTTATAACAACAATAACACTTAAATACAGATTCTATATTTACTTGCCTTTCTTTCCTTGAATTAACTTACTTTATGTTTTCATTTGCAGGAACATCGGGCAGTTGCACAGTAATCATGCCATCCAAGTTTGTCTTCCCGATGAAGGCAGGCTTGGTGCGGAGCACATCTGGGGCAGTCTTTGCTGTCACCCTATGCTGCAATCCACCAGCACTGTTCCCACGATTGGTTAACACAAAGGAATATGACTTCTCAGGCTTCAGGTTAACAATCAGCTTCTGGGTAGCTCGGCCATCCACTTCTTCCACCATTTTCCCATCATCATAAAGAATCTATAGAGATACAATCAGTCACAGATTGCTTATCGGTCTCTCAACCAATTGTTATTTACGTTCTTTGTCAGCTCAAATCTATTTTCTGGGCAGTTACTAATCCCATAACTTTTTGTAATTCTGGTGTCCACATCAATTCTCTTGATAGTTCTCACTCTGTAAAGGTAAAAAGTTCCCAGGTCTCTCAAAAATGCACAACAAAGAAATACTACAATAACTTTTCAAGATTTAACACATTAGTTACATAGGATCATAATTAAAAGTGTTCTATGCTTTTAATATATTATATCCATAATTTACCAGGAAGTTTTAAGTCCTGTTTGAAATATATTTTCATTTACCAAAAATATTTTTCTATTCATATCACAAATAATAACTACTTGTTGCTATTTTTGAAGATCTTAGTGGCAAGCCAGCTTTATTTTTAAAGTGCTTGGAATTCAGACCAATAAAGGCAATCTTAAAATCATACAGAACACTGCATTGAAAATTAGTAGAAGTCATACAGACTTGCCCCCCCCCGCTTTAATGGGAATGGGAAAAATTAGTTTGCTGTAAAAAGTTCAAGTTCAATTTACTAAGAACCAATACAGTATGTCAGTGTGACTCTGGGTGTCTATTTACTCTCTAGAATGAAAAAGGTCACAGTGTTAAAGCTCCACATGCAACTAGTTCATGAAAGTCACAGATAACACTAGAACCTATGAGCCCAAATCCACTTTGTTTTCTAGTACTGGAGAGCTAACCCAGGGCTTCACACATGTTAGCCAAATAAATGTTTTACCATGAAACTATAATCTTAGCTCTTCTGTCCAAATCAAAGTTTTCTGTATGTGTTACAAATACCGAGCCACTATGAGCTGTCCATTATACTTGTGCAAAGAATACTTACTTTGAAGGGCATAGCAGAATTATAATTCTCTGGAATCTCCCAAGACAGAAGCACTGAAGTCTTCATAACTGCTTTGACATGAAAATTTTTTGCAAACACTGCTGGAAAAGGAAAAACTATGTATTTAAACTATTCTTAAAGCACATACTTGTTCTTTTCCATCATGGATCATAAGGCTTAGTATAGATGCTGCCTACACAGAACAAAGACAGAAATGTGATTTGCCTACCTGTTTAGAGCATTCATTTTAATACCCATTCTCATAAAGAACTCTCCTTTCTCTCCAATTCAGTCAACTATCCTCTGTTTATCTTACCTGAAGACATAGAGTACTGGCAGCCAGCCTTGCATTCTATAACTGAAATCTATGGTTTTCAAAATGGATTAAGTCATACATACATTACCTTCTTGTAGTGCTGAACCTATTAATATGAATGGGCCGATCAGTTATTTACAGCTTCAATATATTGATTTCCAAAGATCGATATTCCTTTAAAGGAGGAAGGCCATAAGCAGACAAATCCTACCTTGATCCACAGGCAGTGTCCTGAACTGGACACTGGGACTATATGGCCCGGGCCCTTTGCTCGTGTGAGCACGTACTTTTACATCATATGTAGTATCTGATTTTAAGCCAGTGAGTGTCATAGAAGTGTCAGCTGGAACAATAAGATGCTCCATTGGAAGAAGAGGAACATTGATATCCCTATACAGGAGGGTATACTTGGTGATAACTCCATTTCTCTCTGCTAGGACAGGTGGTTGCCATGATAACTGAACAGAGGTTGAAGTGGTGCCTTCTGAGTGGAGGTTTTGAGGGAATCCAGTTGGTATTTCTTCTGGAACAGAAATTTCTTTCACCATTTCCTCCCCGAAGCCCACTTTGTTTCTGGCTGAGAGTCTAAAGACATATGATGCACCCTTGTGGATGTCTGTGGCTGTGAAGTGATCTTCTTTTTCAGAGAACTCCAGAGTAGTGAGTGGCTCCATGTCTTTCCTGCCAAACTTCAGTCGGTAGCCCTGAAGGGGTCCAAATGTGTCCACAGGGGGGTGCCATTGAATGAGTGCAGTATTCATTTGGGTGTGGTTAATCACGAGCCTGGGTTTCCCTGGAACTAGAGCACACAGAGTGGAGTGGTAAGAATGGCTGCCCTTTAGGGTCTTATGTCAGTTAGATCCAAGTGGGGAAGACACTCTACTAGTATTCTCCTCTTCTTGTTTATAAAGAAAGCAATGCTTATTGTATATACCATTGTCAAATAATCTTCTTTTCCTTTCTTTAGTAAAGTAGGCTGAAATAGAATTTGGTAATGAATACAATCTTTGTAAATCAATGCTTTTTCTTGCCATAGAAAAATGAATCCAAGGAATGATTAATGAAATAGATATAGCTAAAGAGAGCAATAACTAAAATGATTAGTTATGTACAATGTAATAATAATATAAGAAGACTATTGTACATCATTAGATTTAAACACTCCCTCCTCACTATAAGTGCTAGGTGGTTATTATTATCTGTAATTTCTGTAGTGCAAAAGAGTCTAGAAAACTCTGCAAGGTTAGATGCACTACAAATAAGAAAGCTGTAGATCTTATCCAGAGACCCACAGTCTACACGCACAACCATGTATCCATTTGTACATTTTTGTATATTCCCTTATCTATACACAAGTTACCCTTAAGATGTTCTTCTCTTATTATTGTGAATTATTAAGTGAAGAGGAACAGATAAAAGAATTTCACTAACATCAATAAACAATGTAAATCATCAGAGTGATGAACTGTTTGTATTTAGGAGCTAGTCTCTTCTGAGGACACACTTCAAGTTAAATTAGATATATAAAGATGTACACTGTATTCATTCAGAACCTATTACTCCTGGTGTTGTTAGTGGAGACAGCAACTATTTCTGGAGTTGATAAACAACAACTCTAAAGAAGAGTGGAAAAGGTAAGGGAACCACAAACAACAGTAAGCCAAAGCTATAGGAAGAAACAGGAATGGACAGGGAAAAGGGAAGGCTCCAGGAATACTGGAGAGTAAAAGGATTAACATGAGGATTTTTATACCAATTGTAAGAAAAGTGTAGACAGATGATGAGGCAATCCAAGAATCTTGCAAAATGTATGGTCAACACATTCATTTTATATGCCAGTAAGTTGAGGCCCAACTAGGTATGAGCACCGATCAAGAGTATGCTTCTTAATGCCTGGAGTAATAGCTTTAATTCTTATCCTTCGTAGATTCAGAGTACATTTATATAAGCCAGCTAACATCTAATATATGCAAATGATAAAAGTATACATGTGTTGGACCAGGACTCTTAACTACTGTAAACTCAGTGTTTCTCAAGGAAATGTAACATGTTCACATTGAACTCACTTTCTGAGAAATGTATTCTAACAATGTCACCCTCAGAATGCAGAATACTTTAAATTAAAAAAAAAAGACTTTATGCTAGACATTGGGCCATACATATCACTTCATGTATATCGTGAGTTTACATATTTTTTCATTAAAATGTAAGTCTCCGCTGAGAAAAAGCTCATGTTATAATTGGTGCCTCAAACGGAGAATACATCTCTTAATAAATGATACCTACTTGAAACTATGATGTGGAAATATAGTTCTTAATCTTACATGCTCCAGGAAGAATCTGTTCTCTTAAATATATTTAATAACCTTTTATAAAATTCTGGTTTCAAGAAACTACAAAATCAAGTATATTCTATCCCTCTTGTCTCAATAAGAAATGTGAAACAATACACATAAAGACTTGCTAGCCATATATGATTATATTATTATGAAACTAATGATTCACTTTAAAATACTGTTATGACTCAAATTAGCAAATACATGCTACACTAGAAAGTTATAAACAATAATGCTGACATTGTGAAAACATACAATTGTTCTTCAGTAGGAGTGAAAGCATGGATAGGAATATGTAGACACTTTTTCACTGTTGTTACATTCTACGTTATTCTAGGGTATAAAGCTCTTAGGCTAGAGACCATGGGATGAAATAATGTACTTGAAGTTCTAGCATCACTTCTAACCCACTCTCTTCTACTACTGCTCTCAAAATATTTATTTGTTTTAAAGGTAGAAATGCAACTAAGTGTAAGAACTCCGAGGCACTTATGGCAAACACTACAACTACCACAGGAAGTACTCGCTGAAAAAGTAAATGTTAAGTGTGAAGGAGAACTCACACTGCCATCTCTGACAGACTGGACACATGCAGGGAAGCCTAAATTCTTCATAATGCATAAGAAAAACAAAATGCAGAATTTAAAGAATTTCGGAGTGATGGCTTCAAAGAGTTGCTGTATTTTACTGAGAGAACGGTAGGATTAAAAAGGGAAAGGGGAAAAAAAAAGTATCACTCCATATATGGTGAAAATAATTTCCCAAAAGTTTATTTAATGGCACCATGAAGCATTATGAATAGGAAGCATGTACAATTTGTTTGCATTGCACAGAACCTTGTACCAAGACATACAGGGATCAGAGCAGGAAAATGAAAGTTCATAGGATAATTGTGTTTATAAACTTATGCCTACCTACTGAAAAAGATAAGGCGGTGGAATTGATGGTCCTATATGTAGATTCCTAGGAGACAATGGGGACCACATATGAAGGTCAGACCAGTATCAGAGTGGGTACTTTGTATAGCACTGATGCTTGAGAGCTTTCACGGTGTTAGAAGAGTCTCACATTTTTAGAGGATGGCTGAAGTGAGGACTAACAGCATCTTAGCAAACAGCAGACACATGGCCAAGGTACATAGTCAATAAGGCAACACTAACTATTGTGACATGTCGACACCTGGCTTTCACCTTTCTGACTTGTCAACCCATGCATGCTCTTGTACCTTTGGGACATGTCAGAGCCTCCTTTTGGACCTTTGTGACGTGTAAGCCTTCTCTTGCATTTTCAATTCTTTTCCCTTTTTAGACATTTTCCTTTCTAAAATCTTTTAGGGTGGCACAATGATTAATACATGTGGTTAGATCAAAATTCTTTGCAAGATCAATCTATGGAGGTCAACTGAAGCCCTCAGTTTCAAATGTTCCAAACTCATTTAAATCATAACTAGTAGCAGTAAGCATAGATGATTGCTCTTAGTCTATTATTTCCAAATTCTCCAGTCACTGACTGTTATTTGATCATCCTTACACACACTGTTGTGGATGGGCCTGTCACTATTCTTGTGAACCAATCTCCTAATGAATAAAGGAGCCAATCACTAGGCAAGTAGGCAGGACTTCCGGGTTGGAGAGGGGCAGAGAGGAACAGGACAGAATAAAGGTAAGATATAGCTGCTAGAGTTTCCCTGGTATCCTGGCAGATCTGCAAGGATTCGCCACCAGAAGAATCAGATTTTTAATAAGGCTTATAAGATTAGGTTTTAGTTGTTGTGCTCAG
Organism: Mus minutoides; assembly: GCA_902729485.2. Lineage (NCBI taxonomy): Eukaryota > Metazoa > Chordata > Mammalia > Rodentia > Muridae > Mus > Mus minutoides. The sequence continues at coordinate 406,882 of LR750268.1, forward strand.
AGATTAAGTTACCATTGTTTCTGAACTAAGTTTGTGTTGCGTTTTCCTTCATTCAGCAAGAGAGAAAGTTACAGCCGCAAAGCATGAGTTTGTCTGATGTGCACCACAAAGGCCATGGGAATTTGAAGCATGGTGCAAGTGTGGTTAGGGACCTGCCCACTGGAACTTAGCGAACTGGATGGAGACATTTTGGGAGCTCCGGATCAGAGAGTCTCCACGAGATAAAACAGGTCAGCCATTGCCCACCAGTGCATGCCCGGCCTGGATGCTGGGGCAGAGGCACAAGTGCAGGAGGAAATACTTCCTGCAACACACAGCTGGCCAACAGAGTACTAAAATCCATGGAACAATACATAAAACCTGTCAATGCAATGGATTTGTAAATTTTTATTTTATTTTAAATTACATTTATATGTACTTCTCTGTGTAAGAGGATGTGCACATGAGTGTAGGTGCTCCCGGTGGCCAGACAAGGGGTAGGATGCTGTGGAGCTGGAGTTACAGGTGGTTGTGAGCCTCTTGGCATGGGAACTGGGAGCTGAACTTCAGACCTCTGAAAGAGCAAGATTTCTCCATCCTGCAAAGTAATGACTTTTTTGGTTGTCTTAAATCTCACGGCCTTAGGCAGTATAGTAGTTGTGATACAGAAAAGTGAGATTATTAACGAAGAGGCTATACACATCATTAGCATTCAAATACAGAAATGCTAGTTCCATATGACTTTTCTCATGTTATAAATACGTCTTATACAGATTGGTTAAGTTAGGGGCACTACTTGATTTTGAAGGTTTGATTGCTTATTGATTCTAGAAATGATGTGCAATAAACAAACCTACAGATAAGGTTTTTACTGTTACTATAAAATTTCAAGGGGACCCCCAAGTTATCCCCAGAAGCTGTAACTATATTCCTTTATAACTGTTACTAGGTGTTCATTACAGACTCAGAAACAGAAGATGTACTTTTCTGATTGTATTCAAAGTGAATTAATATGTTCACACATTGCAGAAAAATGAACCATGGTGAAGGAATACTTTTTTAATACAAGGTAGGTTAAGCAGCACAGGAGCATCAGATACCCTCTTTAAGGACAATGAGTATTACTCGGGCGTCTGCACTGTGAGCATTTTTCATTTCATTATTCAGGCCTTTTGCAGTCAAGAAAGACTAGAAATTGTGAAGGAAAATATCCACATAATTGGACAACATGAACAAGAACCACACTTACAAAAATCTTGTGCAGTGATTAAAAAGTGATGTTGTGAAAAGAATTCCTTTTGTGAAGATTTGGTCTGCTCTTCTGTATACACTGTGCTTTTATGTCCCTGTCCCTAAGGCTCAGTAAGAATCTGATAATTCACATAAGGCATTAGCAATACGAAAGTATGTCCATATAAACAGAACAAACCATTTTGGGATTTTATCACCTATCTATGTTTTCACACTGGGTGCTCCTATAATATGTCATGCGACTCACTGAATGTCTCCCTTTTAGTATGGCAAAATAGGGTGACACAATGGCAGTTTTAAAATGAAAAGAGAGAGAAGGAAAGAAAATGGAAGAATAAAAAAAAAAAAACTAAACAAAACCAACATCTTTATCTTGATGGAGTTTTGCCATCTTGAGGCAAGCCCAGGTGGCAGGACTCAAGCGAGGCAAATCTTGTGACATTTAGACAAATTTGGCAGTGAGGTGGCACCCAGGGGAGTGCTCAACATCACAGCTGTTCTCTGCTTTCTCTCTTTACACAGAGAGGGATTCCTACAAAGTTGTGGAAGAGGCAGCTCAGGAGGAGTAAATCAAAACCACAGCAGAAGCGTTCCATGGGAGACTGTACTGGGACAGGATTGGAGGAGACTCCTTCTGTAATTATCCCTTAATTTATCAGTTTATGACGCTAGGTCTTCCTGCTGACTTTCTCTAATGTGGCCAAGCAAAACAAGCCCAACAAGCACCAGAGAAGCTGCCCATCTTTCTAGAAGAAGTGAGCTGAAACTATTTAGCCTTTTGATATTGTTCAACCTATTTTTGTTTGTTTGTTTGTTTTGCACCATTTGTGTAATTATCTTCTTTTAAAGCCTCACAGAAAAGGTTAGAGGGAAATTGAGAGAAAATGAAGCTGTAAGCCATAAACCCAATCATATGGCAACTCCACTCTAGAGAGGTTTGCGACAGTCAGTGTTAACTGTTAACTTGACAGAACCTAGAATCTAGAATCACATGGAAGGTGGACCTCTGGGGGATGATCTTAATTAGGAGAAAAATCCCAGCCTATATGCAAGCAGCAACACTACCTGGACCTGAGATCCGGGCTTAATAAAAGGACACAAGCTTTTATTGCTCTTTACTGACTGGGGATGCAATGTGATCAGCTGTTTCAAATACCTTCTGCCTTGACCTCTCTAATATGACAGTGTAGTTTGCACTTTCCCTCTAACATTACGTTTGTCAGTCTTTCATTACAACAGGAAAAGAAACAAAGTCAGAATCCTTGTGGTGATGGTGCTGAAAAACTGTGTGACTTCTCTGCTTAGATGCCTTTCTCCTCGACTTTCATGAATCTAGCTCCTCTACATTCAGTTTTGGTTACCTGCTCTGCCAAGAACAATGGCATAGGCCAAGGCAGGAAAGGCTAATAATTAAGAAGATCCCATCTCAAAACAAAGAAACAATACAAAACCAACAAAAAAGCCCTAATACCAAGAAAAAGAGCCTCCCTTTAACATGCCTACATACATTCTTTTACCTTAATGTTAGGGTTGAGGTTAGGGTTAGGGCCTGCCTTGAAAGGACATGCTGTGAAGACATTTTCTCACATGCAAACTTGCTAGTTTACTAATCCAAATCAGAAAATAAATTTAATGAGAAGAAATTTTTTGTTATTATATACCTAGTACTATGAATGCTAGTGAACTCATATAGAAGCTCAAAAATAACTTGTTGAATGAATACTTGGATTATTTAGAAATAACATAAAATTTTCCCTCTCACCTTAGAAAAATGCTTCATTGTTGAGTACAGTCTATTTTCTCTCAGTGTATCATAGTGAAAGACAATCACAGTTTACATCCATGTTTACTATTTAAACATCCAAAATAAGGCTGAAGGTAGAAATATGCACAGAAGACTTTACCTGCCCCAGTGGTGGACACTAGCTTGGGCTTGCTTCGAGCACCATCTCCTTTGGTGGTGTAAGCTGTGACGGTAAGGGAGTATGAAGTTTCAGGCTGTAGCCCAGAGATGATCATGTCCTGAAATGACACATGCCAAGAACAGTGATTTAAAGCATGCCAGGGAGAACCTGGAGGAAAATAAGGTGACTGATTTCTGTGCATGCCTGGTCATGCCCTGAAGCCATGCTAAGCAGTCAAGTTCCATGCCTTCATCTCATGCTATGGAGGTGGGTCTGGATGTTAATAGTGAAGTTGGGTATTGGAGCATCCTCAGAAGCAGCTTTCAGAAGTATTAAGACTGAAATCTGAAACCAAACTTCCTTAACATTCTTGAATTTAAACTTTTTTAAATGTTTGATATAAGAAATAATAGCTCAGTAATCTAGGAGTGCTTACCCATTTACATTTGTATTTCCCAAGATAAAGTTAGAATATTAGAATCCCAGATGGGTGAAAGATAAGTAAGTTTTATCAGTAAAATTCTTGCATCTGCGTCTGGTATATCACAGCTATCTGATACACTAGCTATTATTCTGTAGCCGTATTTTCCCAAGGTGATGATGCCCTGACATGTAGCTAGATTGCTGGCAGGGCAGATGTCAGTATAGTATTTCTGCCCCCAGGAAGTTGTGAGATAAATAAATGGTTGATCTGTTGAATCTAGATATTTCCTGGGGCTGAAGAATATTTTGAAGAGATTAGGAAATAACTACTGGTTAATTATATAGCCTGATAAGAAAAGTCGTCATGCAATGAAGAGAATATTCTAGATATTTAGCTAGAGCTCATACAATTATGAGAGACTTGAGTTTATGAGATCAGTAATGTGTGCTTACTTACTTCTGATAATTTGGAAAACTAACTCTGAAAATTCTTAATTTTCTCTTAATAAGTGCCCAGAACTACTATAGCCTTAAGACTGTCATTGAACTATTTCTCTAAATTGGATGTTACATAATTCTTCAGCTGGAGCCCTGGCTAGCAACTTGTTTTGGTGTTTTTATTTGTTTGTTTTGTTTTTGTTTTTAGATCCATATACGTTCCATACAGACAAAACATACACGGAGCAATTAACCAACTACTTCACTCTTTTGCACAGCTATATTTTCAAGTTGAGTATGAATACATTTAAAAAGTATTCAATGTCATTATCTTCCCAAGCTAAAGGGAACCTTAGTGAGTGAGAATTGAGTGAGCACGGCCACAAGAAATACAGTAGGAATTTTCTTAGCAAAGCAATTTATGGGCTCCACGGAACATTACTGCTGAAGCTGAGGCCGAATATGACAGCTTTGACAGGGTACTTTCTCAAAAGAATAAGAATATCATCATTGTGGAAATTGAAACATTTCAAATATCATCCTGTTGAGTGCTTGAAGACTTTATTCAGACACATAGATGGACATTTTCAGAAAAAAATATATTTTATCTTTAGGACCTTGAAATGCTGTCACAGAGGACACCCAGACCTGGTGAGCAATATTATATACCATGGTAGAAAAACTGGATATTCAGAAACAATGACGGTATAGATGCTAACCGCTTGATGAGGTCTCCCAAGATTACTGCTAGATAGCAGACAACCTTGGTATATAGAAGAAATTCTATTATCAAGTATGTGAAAACTTTGATTTTACTATACAGTTTTCATTCATAATATTAGAGATATTTTATCTGTATGTCTTTTTATTTTTTCCAATTGTTAGGGGATACAGCATGTCACATATATTGAAACTGGTCAAGTCCTATACACTACTAGAGTCTTAGGAGACCCTAACAAAACTATCACAATCATGCTAATACTCGAGTTACATTTTCTGTCTTTCAGTGGATTGCATTTGCATGCTGTTATTGGACTCCTCTGTGAGGCAGGGTGGCCACTTGAAAAGTCAGAAATCCTTCTGCCTCATCACCTCCTGTCCCATTTTGTACTCTTGCCTCCTAAAAGTCTGTGTTCTTCAGGACTTGTCCTAGTGCCATCAGCCTCCTTGCCTTCTAGACTTGGAAAAATAAATGCATTTATTTTGGAAGTGAAAATATTTCTCACTCTATCTATCCCAAACGAATGTGCAGCCCCAACTTGGCCCTCTGCTTTAAGTAGCAATGCAATATAGAATCTGTTTTGGTGTCTCCCTGTGACATATTGTCTTAAGTTCAACTGGAAAACCTAGAAAGTTATCACCAGAGTAGACTCTCCCTGATCACTTCCATGGTTTCATGACTGATGACACCTCTTCAACCTTCCATCACCCTTCTTTAAGGTCTTCATCAGCAAGCTTCTGTCAAGTTTTGGCTTAAATTTTGCTCAATATGATCCTTTTCATTTCTGCTCCCTCAAATTTTGTTGGATTTTGGTCACTTCATGAAGAAATTAGAAAAAGATGTATTTAATTGTTCTTCATAAACTTTCTGTCTTTTAATGCTCTGATTTACCCATTAAATTGCTGTTTTTTTCAATGAGGTAGTATTCAGCTCTGGGCACCATGAAATCAATTTAATCAACCATGAGCAGTTTCAAATAAAGTAAGAAATTCAATGGACTTGAGCATAAAATGTGGAGTTCATTACATACTTTAACATAAATATGGTTTTATAAAACTTTGATTTCTTTCAAACACATATATACACTGGATCGTATCATAAATGTGTTTCTAACTATGGGCCTTAGCCACATAAGATATTGTTTTGTACTCAATTTTATGATATCTGATACACTATTCATATTTTCCAAGAACTCCAAAAGGAGATTTGCGCTTTGGCAATAAATATTTATACGTTAGGTCTCATGGCACTCTGTGGCATTTAAAACACTTTGATTGGCATTATGGCCATTTGTCCTGAGAGACCACAAGTTTTTCAGGGTCAATGTTTACAGCACATTTATCTCTATATGCTTTGCATATAGTGTAATAATGAATACCAAAAGATTAATTAATGCTAATGCTATTCAGCCTAAGAAAGGAAAATGCTCTTTGTAACCTTTATATGATTTTTCTTTTTACTATGTTTCAATATCTCTCCAAGACAAAATGGTGAAGGACTCATTATTCTTCTGACACCGCAGCTGTCAAAGTTTACCTCTTTGTTCCATTCCACAGTAGTTTTATTATAAAAAGCTTTTACTTTTGTCCAAATAGTCGGTTCACTGTCACATGACCAGAGGTCAGTCCCACTCATCTCCATGGCTGCACCTGCTGTGCACCAATACAGACAGGTAACACATCTTTCTTAGCCCAAATATACATAAATATTGTCACCTATGGAACTACAGAGCATAGCTTCAGTTCTCAACTATACTGCCATCTTGCACAGTTATTTCTGAAATTATAACCATATGAGCATTGCCACCTTTATTTAGGATATTTTTGGGTTCTAATTTATAACTGTTTCATTCATATATATATATATATATATATATATATATATATACACATATACATGTCTTTGTACTGTTTCCTATAAGTATTTAGATGGTAGATGTCCTACCACATGAATATCTTACATAGAATAGGCCCTTTACAAGTAACTAAAGCTATGCATATATATATATATATATATATATATATTAAAGAGCACCCTCCCTCTGTGAAACTCTTTTTACTTCTTGACAAGTCTCACTTATTGCCATTCATTATTTTCTATATGTGGCAAAATTTACCCAGGTATAGATGGAGTTAATTAGTGTCGTCACTATACTATGTGATATAGTGACTGAACGACCCTGGTGTAGAAAATATTAGTAACCTACATCAAACACGTGACATGACCCATATGTGACAACTCCATTTGAAGCATGCTTCCTCTAACTGTGCCACATGGCAGAGTTAGTAGCAGAAACCAAAGTAAATGCTATAAGCTCATGACCTTTTATACGCAACCAGTAGCACCATGCTCATTTCACAAAACCAGAAACAAACTGAAAAGTGCATACATTATTAAGATTAATTAAAAACTGTCCATTAGTTCATGCAAATGTGATATCCAAGCAAATGTGATATCCAAGCAAATGTGATATCAAATCATGAGTAAGTGAAAGGCTGATGTTGGAGAAACACAAGCATATAAGGTCTGAAATTTTTTGCCAAACAGTAAAAATCTACTCACATGTTCAGTAGTATCATCAAATTCCCACTGATTGAGGTTAAGAAAGTTGGGGAAGAGGACAAAATAAAAAGAAATGAAGAGAAACTTGTACCCTTATAAAAATGATGTTAGCCTCCTTTAATTTAAAATAGGGAAATGCAGTCATTAAAGCAACATATACAATAACATTCCAAAGAATAGATGCATTATAATGTAGACATTCTCACCTCTAAGGGGATTAAATATGTGCTATTGTTATATGTGCTCAAACTAGCACATCTATCAACTAACTTATTGAAAAAGCAAGTAAGGCACAGAAAACAATCTAATGTTGCTGACCTCAAACTGCTAATGTCAGCAAGTTTTACTTCTTTCATGGGTTGTATAATTAATTTAGTATTTTAAATAGTTAAACAAGTAATTTTAACTATTTAAAGTACTACCACTTAAAAATACATAAGTTTCAATGAGGACTTGTGAGAGGTACTTAAATTTCAATGAAGAGTCAAGAAACACAAATGAAATGGAGAGGAGAAAAATTAAGGGAAAATTAATAAACAGAAAAGATAAAAACATATAAATTTATTAACTATATAACAATAAAGGTGGAGATGCAGCTGAAATCCAAAGAAGCCTATCAAAGTATGATCGTGCTTCTGTTCCCAAATTTAGAGATTTTAAAATAGCAACAATGATGTTATTATCATTACATAATAGAAATATTCTACTTTAAGAGCAGTACAATATAGATTTTTAAAATATTTTAAAAATCAAGTAGATTTTTGATGGTCCTCCAGCATTTGAAATTGATTTAGTTGTAAAATCTCCTTTCTGGAGTTTATAATTATCATTGTGAACAATTAATGTCCTCTTTTCATTGTTTCTATAAAATTTCCTTACTATGGATCCACTTTATTCCACAGACAATGGAATTTCCTGAAAGTTTGAAGAAAGGAAGCATTTGGGTAAAACATCCAAAACACCAGTGGGTGTGAGTCTGAGGTAAAGTTGGCTGCATTGACAACTGTCATAGACAGCTGTGTCATAGACAACTGTGTCATAACAAGACTCAAAGGCTCACTGGGAATTGATTCAGTAGTTCTATGAACTAAAGCAATTAGGTTTAAAAATGTGTGTATACATAGACAGATATACATAAAGTAATATTTAATATTTATTAAAACCTGTGCTTGTAAGCACATAGAAGAGGTTAAAAGAAGGCCCAAATCTGCCTTTTTTATTCACTCTACCAATTTTTTTTTTCTTTTTAAAATTTTTTTGAAATTCCAATTTGTTTTAGATAAAATATATCACATGTCAATTGCAATATAATCAGTATGATTGAGTTAAATATTAACAATTAATATTGATAAAATTGGTACATTTAACCCACATTCCAAAGCTCATTAGAGTCCTAGGTAATAGTCAATGTAAAGTTTCTGAGAACAGAAATTGTGAGAACTACCCAAATGGTAGAATTTACTAAACAGTAAAAGGACTAGTTATGCATAAAGGGTTGAAATATAATTGATATCTACATACAATTTTAAGTGATGTTTGAGGCTATATTTTCACAGATATGTCAAATATCTGCAAACTATTAAACAACTCCTACCATTCTCCTCTTAGACAGCACCACTGCTTTTCTTCTGATGAGAAACCATAGTCATTACTTTCACTAATGTTAAGACTGTGTCTCCCTTTGTTTTCTCTATATTTAGTAAATATATTAGTTATTAGGTGAGTAATCATTAATTTATTTTATTAATTGATCTTAAAACGAAATCGACATTTCTCTCAAAATATTGACTTAAAGAAATACCTACATATTTTAACAAGGCTAGAATAAAATCCATATATATAATGAAAAGAGTTGTCAAAAGCCCTTTCTCATGTAAAAGGCATATGATGCATTACATCTTTATGTTTGCAGAAATCACTGCAAACTAGTAAGAGGTCTGAGCCCTAGGAATGTGCCACAAATTTGGATCCCTTCAGGCTTTTAGTTAGGATGATTCAAAATAGAAGCAAACATAAACAGTTTTGTGAGCTGACAGCATAACCACTTTTATGGGAAAATGCTTTCATTAGCACAGGTACGTATTGCCTCATATTTTCAGAGATAAAAAGATAAAACTGGACAAACTTATGTAGAAGTTTTCATTCTGTTTCTAATATTTTGATGCTTACATAAAAGTCATTTTCATTTCAAATTTTAAATTTTTACAAACTTCATCCTTTTTCCTGATCAGCCACCATGTACTTAATTAAGCCAAGTATCAACTATCTACATATCCTATAACCCCAGTACCCCACCACTGTCAGAAGGGCTATGGCAAGACAGGCCCTGGGTTATGTGACATTTCCAGCAGGGCAGTTAGAAACTGGAGTTTTCCTCTTCCTCCCAGGAAAACACTTGAGTGACAAGTAGATAAATAATTATATATTCATTTAGGGGGATTACTTTTAAATACCTATAACCTACAGGGAAAACGAAAATGTTATATGCTTTGCTTTAAATAACTGACTATAAAACCAGTCAGGGACACGGTGGTTGTAAACCACTTCCCCAAGGTCAAGAGGACATCTCAAACATGAAACTACTCATTATTAATAACTCCTTTGTTGGTATAGGCTGTCTATGCAACTGTGTGTACAGGATTGTATGGATGCATGTATAAGTGAGAATGTATGCACCCCTGTGTGATTGTGGAGGCCAGAGAACCACCTTGGTACCGTTATTAGGCTCTGTTGACCTTATTTTGAGATAGGTTTCTGACTAGCCTTGAACTTGTCAAGTTGGTTAGATTGGCTGGCCAGAACATCAACTCATTTCCATTTTCCACCTCTAGGATTACAACTGTATATACCACACTTGGCTTTTCATGGGTAGATTCTGGGGATTAACCTGAGGTTCTCTTTGGAAACACTTCACTGACTGGACATTTCCCCAGCTCACTAGTAATTCTCTTAACTTGGCTCAAAACAGGAGATCATATCTATTCTCTTGGAAACCTTAATTTAATTTTTATCATCAAAGTCATTATCTTCACTTACTGGGACAGAAAACAATTATTCCCATAAAATATATGACCTGATGAAAGGCAAAATAAAATAAAATAAAATACTGAGTTTCTTCACCTGAATAAAAATGTCTGTTCTCTAGTAAAAACCTCAGACATTAAGAAATTAGATCAACCTTGGTACAAGTACTTTAAACACAGCAGAAGGTAGATTCTATCGACCCAAGTGTAGCTTGGAATACTTTACTGTGATTTAGTTAGGTTCATCATTATTTCTCGAAGTGAGGAATGTCAATTTAGACCCAGACATAAAGAACATAATATCTATTTTTTTAAAAAGTAACTTTTAATTAAACTTAAAAGCAATTTATTTCAGTTTAATTTTCATTGACATTACTTTTAATTCAAAAGGTAAATACATAACAATGGGTTTTTAATTCTACTAGAATTTTTAGTAGAATAGTTTTCAATGCACAAAAGGGTAAATTTTGGCACAGACTAGAAGCAATGTTAGCTAATAAAACAGGCTCACCTGTGCATCAGCGAGCATGACATCCTTCAGCATGGGCTGGCCCTTGGGCTCGCCATTTTCCATTTTCACATAGTGCACCTGATATCCTCTTATCTGGCCATGCTGCTTATTGGGCACAGGTGAGCGCCACGAGACTTTAACAGCTGTGGCGTTGACAGCCTCCACCTCGACTTTTCGAGGAGGACCACTTGGAACTGCAACAACATCATGGGTAAAAGACAATTATAGGCACTCGACACCGGTGCAGCGAGAGTGCTTTCTTTACTTAAAAATGGGTAGACCCACTATGCTTCATTGAAGAACACACACATCTTCAACTAAGGAAAATGCTCAACCAATCTGCTCTACATTTTAAGAAAAGATCAAAAAACATGACCGATGCAAAAACCAAAATGGAAGAAGAAGAAGAAAAAAAAAAAAGAGTATCAGAGAAATAGAAAAACATGTAAAAAAAAAATGTACAAAAGCCAAGGAAGATGCTTTGAGGTCCAAAGCATTAAAGCACAAAGAAGTATTGTACTGAAATAATAACAAAAACAGATTGTTGACAGGTGTGTGTTTTTTAACCTTTTTGTTTTAATAGCAGAATAAAAAGATTCTTGACTATATGGATTCTTCTCTCTTTTTTTCTCATATCAAGAGGCCGTTTCCATACACCAGGTACCAAAAATCACAAGACAAAAGACAGTAAGAAGGTGGCAGTTTTGAAAGTTAATTCCACAATGAAAGAGAATTTAATAAAATGCCAAAGAAAAACACAGGAGACATTAGTTGGAGATACAGAGAAAAATCTGGATCATAGGACTATAAGAGCAAAGTGTCCCTTTAAAAGGTAGAAAATTGTTACATTGAAATTGAACAAGAAAATAACAAAAAGAAAAAAAAAAAGCCCAGGATGTTGGAAAGACAGGTCTTTGGCAAAAAGTTACATAATAAAAATGTTGGATCAAAAATGATGAGCAGAAAAAAAGGTAAAAAGAATAACTGTTAGCCTATCCAAAGCAGACCCAGACTGTGTCAGAAGGAGCGAACTGACGGAGCGGAGGCAACATACCATCTTCATCGGTTCGAATCAACACGGACAAGCTCTCAGGGCCAGGGCCGACATCTGTGTGGGCAGTCACAGTGATCCGGTATTCAGTCCATTTTTCCAGCTGTTCCAAAAGGTATTTGGTAGTATCCGAAGGAATTCCCAAAATCTCATGAGGCTTGTAGTCTTCCCCATCCACTGCGGCATACTTGAGGGAGTATTCAGTGATAATGCCATTCTGTTTTTCCACTGGTGGAGGTTGCCAACTTACCAAAATACTAGTGGAACTTGGGCTGGTACAACTAATATCTTGAGGAGGAGCTGATGGCTCTTATTTTGGTAGTGAGTTAAAGGAGGATTTGAGTGAAAGGACAGGAGTGGTTGGAAAAAAAATGATAAAACAAAAGAAAAGGCAAAAATAAATAAACGAACAATAAGGGCAGAAAAAAACAAAAACAATACTTTGAAACTTAAAATTTTTAACATAAATTTATGAACCTTGGCTTAGTAACATGAGTCAACAAAAAATATGAATCAATGATCAAAATAACTGTTAAATAATGAATGGGGGAGATGGATGGAAATGAAACCATGTGATCAGAGAGCCTCAAATAAAATCACCTACCTGCAATTTAAATTCTTCTTCTAAACCAATTCCTTGGTATCTCCCATCCCCACTAAACTGACTAGCACCCTAAACATCAACTAATCCTATTTCTGTAGACCTGAGATTCCAGAAATACCATGTCCATATCTATTCTATGTTCTTTCCGCATTCTAGAATAAAGAAAATCCATCCACAACACTCATTTCTGGAAGGATGTTTAAGTGAACAAAAAAAAAAAAAACCAAACAAACAGTAACTGATAAATGCCCTCCTATTGAAGTCAATGAAGAAAAACAAAACAAAACAAAACAAAAAAAACGAAAACAAAAGAAAAAAGAAAAACCCAATGAACATAGAAGGGCTTACCCTATCTAAAAAAATCTAAGTCAGCCTGACCAGTTTTAACAAAAAGCATTAATCTAACATTGATTGTAGCCCAAATAAAATGAGCATGCAGAATCATTAAGGAATGAGAATGCACAGGCTGAGATTTACCTACCGAGGGCAAGGTCAGGCTTGTTGGTTCTGACTGTACTTACCCTATTGTCAGCTTTCAGCTTTTTTATTATAACTCTTCTTGTGACACCATTGCTAGTAAAGAATTAGATCCCACCAGCAAAATTTGGTAAAACTGGTATTAATCAGCTATCCCTTACAAAAGGTCAATAACACAGCAATTAAAAATACCTAGTTAACCCCACCCCCAAAGAATCATGATTTATATTATTTATATATTTATATGGTTTACATTCAGTTTCTTTCTCTCTCTCTTTTTTTTTTTTTGGATGCAGTAATTCATCTAAAGTAGATTTACACAAGAGCTAAAACACACACTTTTACTGTCCATGTCCATTCTAACATAAGACAGCCATCTTCTGAGCAATTATTTCCCATGAAATTACCCCTATACATCACAATGTCAGGAAATACATTTAAAATACTACACACAAAAATCCCACACAGTAGTTATAAAATTGTTCAAGATAAATTGAGTGGATGGTTAATTGTTAATACTTATTAAAGAGCGAATGGCAGCATTATAAACCATCACACTTTCCATCACAATCTTCTAGACAATATTTATAGAAAACAACATGTTCTGGGCATTGGGAAGCCCCATTATAACAAACTTGACTATGCCTAGGCATGCAAGCTCAAAAGAGAATGAAGTTAAGGAAGCAAAATAGCATCCAGGGCACAGATGTGTCTGTGATTATTCCATTATCCTCAGATTTGTCTAAACTAAGGTTTTCTGTGAATGTTCCCAATGTCTACAGGGACTCTCCTGGAGTAAGAAACCAATCATACGCACTGAGCCTTCCTCCTGAGTAGAAACAAATACATGCTAATCATTTGTTTTTAAAAGGAAATCATTTTGCTTTTTGCCACTCCATACTCTGATGTGCTCTGGCCTGATTTCTCTGCAGTGTTTTCAAACAAGGTTTCTCTGTCGTCCTGGCTGTCCTGGAACTCACTCTGTAGACCAGGCTGGCCTTGAACTCAGAAATATGCCTGCCTCTGCCTCTCAAGTGCTGGGATTGAAGGTGTGTGCCACCATTGCCCAGCTCTGCAGCCACATCATTTACTGGATGAGGACAGATCTAACTACTACACCCATTTCCTAGCTATGAAATTTTAGGAAGTGGAATGGAGGGTCTATTATTTGCACCCTGTTTGAAAACAACACAGGTCCTATTTGTGTTCCATATCCAGAGGAGTGTGTGTGTGTGTGTGTGTGTGTGTGTGTGTGTGTGTGTATGTATATATGTATATATTATATATATATATATATATATATATATATATATATATATATATATATACATTTGATATATATATTTGCCACAGAGATAGTTGCTGAAGGCTCAGCACACTAGCAGGTTTTTTTCTTTAGTTCAAAACAGAACAAAAAACCAAAATATAAAACAAAAATATCCCAAATGTTAGAAACATTTCCTAGAGAGAAATGGGCAACTACATAGCAAAGAGAGACACCTACTTGATTGCATGGTCCTGGCTGATATTTCAGCTGTAGAAGCACCCAGGCCTTGAGGAGAGCGTGCAGACAGACGGAAGTAGTATAGGCTGTTTGGTTTCAGCCCTTGAAGCCTATAAGATGTGCCTGGCTCAATGGTGACTCGCTGCTGCAAATAAACAGAGGAGTTAGTCGTTTCCCTGTGAGTTGGTGCACATATGGCATAATAAATGTTTGCAACATTAGACTTCTCTCTAAACCCCAATACCATCAATATATAGCAAAAAGAAACAATGTTCAGGGCTATGTATGAAACTATACCATAAAGATGACATAGTTGAAAAGTATTTTTCTACAAAAGATGGCTGAAACAGAGATACCAATGCTGACAATTATCCAGCAGCACACATTAAGAGGTAAGGAGAGGACAAAGCCAGGATGCATGCCACCCTGAAGATGTACAAGGTGTGTGACCACAAAGGCAAGGGACATTGGCCAAGCTTGAAGGATGCTGAGCATGCAAAATTCCATTCAATCACACACCCATGTTTTCTTCCAGGATTCTACAATCCAAATGGGGGTGGCAAATATCATACGCCCAGAACTGGCAACATTTCACAAGATGCCATAAAAGAGATGTGAAAGACTACGGACATATGTCAGCATACATAATGTATAGAAGGCCCTGGTTTGGGTTTCCTACCATAAAACAAAGTTTAAAAAAAGAAAAGAAACAAAAGAAAAAAACTACAAAAACAGAAACAATCAGAAAACACAAAACAAGCAAATAACAACAAAAAACAGATGTGGTGATCCATTCTTGCAATCCCACCACTGGGCAGCGGAGGCAGGAGGATCAGGAGTTTAAGGTCATTTTCAGTTACTTAATGAGTTTGAGGCCAATCAATTTTAAAAACAAGCAAACATGCAAAAAGAATAAACACAAAGCCAAACACTGGACTGAGCATGAAGTCCCCAGTGGAGGAATTAGCGAAAGGACTGAAGGAGCTGAAGGGGTTTGCAACCCCACAGAAAGAACAACAATATCAACCAACCAGAGCTCCCAGGGTCTAAACCACCAACCAAAGAGTACACATTGAGGGAACCATGGCTCCAGGCATATATGTAGTAGAGGATGGCCTTGTTGGGCATCAATGGGAAAAGAGACCCTTGGTCCATGGAGGCTCGATGTCCCAGTGCAATGGAATGTGAGGGCAGGGAGGCAGGAGTGGGTGGGTGGGTGGGGACATACCATCATAGAAGCAGGAGAAGGGGGGATGGGTTAGGCAGTTTCTGGTGGGGGAGGTATCTGGAAAGGGGCTAACATTTGAAATGTAAATAAATAAAATATCTAATAATAATAAAAAAAAAGAACAGACAAAAAACCATAAAAAAGATCTGAAATTGTTGGTGGTCCTAAAATTACTTGTGTTATTAAAGAAAGCTGAATCATTTCTAAGACCTAAGACTATTAGTATGGCTTTCTTTAGAATAGTTGAGAACATTTTTGTGGCTAAAGAGCCTATAGGTAACAAAATTCTTCATAAACTTCTCTATACCTGTTATATACCTGTTAACTTTATAGGGGATTTTCAAAATAAGCTATTTATCAAAGCTAGGTTTCACATCTGCCTTTGCATTTTAGCAAAAGCATATCTGTCTATGAGTAATCAATGTCAGATACAAACAAATATGTAATTGAACAGAGGCATAAACAATCTTAAGCCTTTTTCTAACCAACTAGTGCTTGTTATTCATACAAATGAATTAAGACAAAGTTAATTCCAATATAAATGTGTAGAAAACATTTCTAGACTGCTCTGGCTATTAAACATAAGGGCACTTAGAAACTTCAGATTCTCCAAATAAGAAAACAGGGCATTCTCTGTCACCTAAACAATTGTAATGCACAGTAGTACATGGAGAGCTAGTGCCCCAGTAGTCGCAAACGACTGTCATACACCTCAACTCATGTGAAAGAAAGAAAGAAAGAAAGAAAGAAAGAAAGAAAGAAAGAAAGAAAAGGAAGAAAGATTTTTCAGTTGATTTTGGTGAAGACATACAATAATTTAATATTGACTTAGTGTATACCCCTCAGGAACACAATAACTTAGTTTTTAAGTAGTATTATGAGTAAACATACTTACTTTTAAATAATTAATATTGGTTTTGTTATCTGTGTGGGGTTTTTGTTGTTGTTTTGGTTTGTTTTTTGGTTTTGTGTTTTTAACTAGAGACTAGCTAGGATCATCTGGGAAGAAGAAACTGCAACTGAGGAAGTGTCCCATCACTGGCCTGTAGACATTTCTCTTGGGCATTTTCTGGATTAATTATTGATGTAGGAGGGCCCAGCACATTTCAAACAACAACACCCTGGCTCGGAGTCCTGGACTGTATGAGAAAACAAGATGAGCAAGTCTAGGGAGCAGGACAATGAGAAGCATTCCTCCATGATTCATCAGTTCTGGCCTTCACATTCCTTTGTGTCAGTCACGACTTCTCTCTGTAATGGACTGTGCTCAGGATACCTATCCCAAGGAAACCCTTATGGCTATACTTAACTATTACAGAAATTGGTACCAAGAGTGAGTCATTGCTGGGCTGGATCTGACCACATTATAGGGTTTTATCTGGGAGCAGGGTGGAAGAATTTATAAATTTGGTCCGAAAAAGCCATTGAGGGAGCAGAGCTTAGTTCTGGGGCAACTTGGAAGATAATGTGAGATCAATGTAAACATAGGAGTGACCTACAAAGTCTTAAAGGAAAGTTTGAGAGTCCTTTAAAGAATCTATTGAGGCTGTTTGTGTTATATGTTGGATCAAGACTCTGTGGTTTCTGGTCAATGATACTGAAGACTCAGTTGTAATTAACAAGAGACCAATATCACTAAAGTACTGGTACAATCCATGCTGGTTATCTGGGCCTGCAAAGTCGGCTGTAATTAAAAAGAGGCTAACCTCAGTGAAGTGACATCTTCTAGCAGTTGTTTATTCATGGTTAAAACACAGAAGCTGTGGTTCATTTCTGGTCCAAAGCTGTCAGCTGAAGTTGGTAATGTCTAATACTCTCTCAGGTATTATTGGTGATGAGAACTGCAAGATTAGAGGGATCATGGAGAGCAGCTTGGGCTTACACACGTCAGACTCCCAAAAGAGGTCCCAAGCAAAGCTTAAGTAAGGGGGCAGTATCTGTTACAGTGTAAATTCCAGGACAATTGAGATGCCAAGGCCACTAAAGATAGAAGCAGGTGCAACCCAGAACTGACATGAGCCTATGAAACGAGTTGCAGATGCTGTGAATGGCAGAGACAGAGGCAGAGGCAGAGGCAGAGGCAGAGGCAGAGAAAGCTGAGTAAGCCTTTAGAGCCCAGAAATAAAGAGCAAGTCATAAGACACAAAGCCATTTACACTGTTTAGCTTTGTGTTTGCTTTGTCTTAATTGTAACTGTATCTTCGTTCTTTTGGAATAAGTATGTAATTTATTTTTTATTTTACAAGAACTCAGACTTAATGGACATTGGACTTTTAAGATGTTAGATATTTTATAGATTGACCTTTTAAAATGTTGTAGGGTTGTGGGACTTTTACAGTTATACTATATTTTACTCTGTAACATTAACATGAACTCTTAAGGATAAAAAGGGAAGGGAGGTTTTGTTAAGTTGACAAGGGGTCAATTGTGCTGTTTAGTTTTTTTTTTTTTTTTTTTTTCTCCATGTGATATAAGCCGAGGTCATCTAGGAGGAGGAAACCATAGTTAAGAAAATGCCTTCATCATACTGGCCTGTAGGCAAGTGTATGGGATATTTTCTTGATTAAAGATTGGTGTGGGAGGGACCATCACATTGTGGGACTGATACCCCTGGTGGGTAGTTGGGGGATGTTTGAGAAAACTCAGACATTTCTCTGTGTCAGGCTGTCTTTAGGATATCTAAGTCAAATAAACCCTGTCTTCTCCAAATTGCCTTTGGTCATGGCCTTTATCAAAGCAACAGATTACAAACTAACACATAATTTAATTAAAAGAAATTTACTTTAAAAGGGATTCATCACTGAGGTATAGTGGCACATACCTTTAATTCCAGCATAGCATTTGGGAGGCAGAGGCAGTCAGATCTCTGTGAATTCAAAGTCACTTTGGTTTACATAGTGAATTTCAGGACAGTTAGAGCCAAATAGAGGGAGTCTATCTCAGAAAAGCATACAAATTTCAAATATTCATATGATTGTATAATGGCCTAAATAAATACTATGAGTAATTACAGAAAAGAATTAATGGTATCTCTCTACCTCATGGATATTTTCTTTCGCTGTGACCTGATGCTTGAATAGTATGGAGCTTGGAAAACTGAATCAAAAAGCATGTTATCTAGAACAATAATTTTTTTGACTCCCATCCTCAAAGGCTCCAAACACCCACTTGGATTTTTTTGGTCAATGTCCTCTTTTCATGTAAATCTTTCCCACAAAGAAAAGATTTATAACTCTTACCTCTTCTCCTTGATCCCCATCTCTGTAGACCAGTTCATAGCTGGCAATGGTATCTGATCGTGGTGGTGTCCAAGACAGCAAAATACTTGTTTCAGATTCAGGTTCTGCTTTGAAGTTTAGTGGCTGCCCTGGTACTAAAAACAAGGAGGCAAAGGACTGAGCTCACCATCATGACCAGTATTCAGAAACTCTTCTGGTTAAGTATGCGTTACACTTAATGAAGAACAAGACTCTTACATCATCTGAGATGTAAAGGCCCCCTTGTAGACAGCTCATTTATACTTCTCAAAAGGATAAGAGTCATGTGGTGAATACTGTCTCAGTCCTTGAGTAGTTTAATATGCATACAATATGAAGTAGAATTAACAAGATCATTATGTCTATATTTCTGAATTCTATTGTAAAGACAGTAAAATTATGTATTTCAAATAATGTTATAATAGATGATTCATATAAAATACACATATAATCCCTAACTCCATTTTGCATATTTATTTTTCCACCCACAATTAGGTATAGTTCTCTCCCCTCATCAAGGAAACTTCGCTTTGCAACAGATGGAAACCATTACAGAAACACAGAATTGATCAAAATGCAGAGTTGTAGAGCACAGTCCCAGCTCATACATCTACAACATAACTCCTTCACCTTACGATTGTGGATCATTGTGGAAGAAGGGGCAGAAAACTATTAAGAAACCCAGTTTGATATGGGAATTTTGTCTCCTAGAAATGTCAGAAGCTACCCCCCCCATGAAGTCTTACCAATGTAGCTGCCTAAAGATGACCCGAACAGGGATGATACCAATAAACATGCTAATGTGAAAGGGGCAAAGCTCAGGATGCCTTGGTCCTGTACAATGAATTAAAAGCAACTAAGGAAGGAATGCCCTAAGCAGGAAAAATGGTCTTCCCCAGGAAAGAGCATACCAACTAATTATCTAATACCAAATGGTCAACCCTGAAATAATATACATAGATGTAGCATTATACAGATTAATTAGGTTTCATTTATACATTTAAGAACATACACAGACCAACACATAACAACACAAAATGAGACACTTTGAGTTTGAAAGAAAACAGTGGGAAGTCCGTGGAGAGTTTGTAGGGAGGAGAGGGAAGAGGTGACTGTTGCAGTTGTATTATAATCTCAAAAGCTATAAAAAGAAATATTTTTAAAAATATGCTTAAGAGGTCCTGAAACTAAAAAGTGCTAATTACATAGAAGTTGTCAATATTACAATGGAGTCAAAAAAAATCTCTATGAGTTCATGCAACATTCAGTATTATTTCCAATTGTGTTGGTTTGAAGGAAAATGGCTCCCAAGGCTCACAGAGAATGACATATTTTAAAGGATTAGAACACATGGCCTTTTGAGAGTAGTCATGGTTTAGTTGGAGGAAATTTATCACTGAAGTTGGGCTCTGAGGTTTGGGAACCATATGCCAGGCCCAGTGGCTCTCTCTTACTAATGCCTGCCTATCTGGGTGTAGAACTCTCAAGCTCCTTCGCCAGTGCCATTTCTCACTGCATCCCACCATGATGACAATGGACCAAACCTCTTAACTGCAAGCCAGACTTAATTAAATGCTTTCTTTTATAGGAGTTGCCGTGGCCATGGTATCTCTTCACTAATTATGCTTATAAAATTCTACCTTGACTCTTTTGTTTTGTTTTGTTCTGTTTTGTTTTTCGAGACAGGGTTTCCTCTGTATAGTTTTGGCTGTCCTGGAACTCACTCTGTAGACCAGGCTGGCCTCAAACTCAGAAATTCGCCTGCCTCTGCCTCCCGAGTGCTGGGATTAATGGCGTGCGCCACCACGCCCAGCTTTATCGTGACTCTTAATAGATTGTATAGGCAATAACAAACCCTCAAATTTTTATCTTAAATACTTAGATCTTAGAAAAAAGTTAGGAAAAAAGTAAAAGAAAGCTCTATTAAATATAAATAGGTGCGGGTAACTAATTAAAGCATTAGATTTAGTTCAATTAATTAGATTAATACCAATTGATTTTATAATAGCAAAGTGTCAACCCTGAAGTTCTATACATAGATGTAACATTATACAAATTGATCAAGTTTCATTTACATATTTTGGACCACACACAGACATGCACACACATACACACAGAGACCAACACATAACAACAAAGAAAGAGTTATTAAATTTTAAAGCATTAGAGTCTAATGATTAGACTGAATGCAAGCATAGTTATCATCTTTAGTAGCTTAGTCCTCAACTACAGCAAATTAGTAAGATTACAAGATGTAGTCGTCATGAAATTATTGTAACAGAAGTTAACTATAGTTCTCATGGCAGTCATTCAGTATACCTTACTGATTATTCCAAAGAGTTACGCATGAGATACTATAAATAATAAAAACACCCAGGTTAAAATACTTTACTTAATAATGTTAAACTTAACCATGTTAGCTATGCTCGAGGAATGACACCTAAGACAGGTTCACCAGGCCTCACTGGAACATCTAGCAGACTGCATTTGCCATTGTCTTCTCTGATTGTTGGTGTCCATGCTGGTCTTGTTAACTGCTCAATAATTGAGCCACTATCCCTGATATCAGAGAATGTTTTTGTATGTTGTGATTGAGTCTTTCTATATTTTCCCCAGATTCACATGAGAAATGATGTGTATTTTATAAAAACCAAGAACAACCACAATAATATAACAAGAAGACAGGCCACATGAGGTGGAAAGGAACTTCCAAAGTAGTTTTTCTGGTTACTTGAGAATACATATTCTGAAGCACAAAGGAAATGACATGATTCATAGATGATATATGATAAAAAGTATAGAAATAATGCTTTAACTATAATTTTCACAGGAAAAGAAGTCTTTGTATGTACAGAATGCATTGTTTTTCCTTTACAAGTATCTTTCAGCAACATGATTACAGAATAAGAAAACCTTACTCTTTTTCTTAAAGAGATTTAAAGTCTATTTCTAGGAGCCAGAGCCATCAACCTCTGTGATTGTGCAAGCTATGAAAACGTGGCTCACTCATGCTTGCACTAACGCTCAGGGCCACAAATAGTCCTTGTCTGCCCCTCTCCTCTCATCCCCTTACCCCAAAGCCTGTACCATGAGATTCTCATTAATTTGATCCCTCTGGGAACTGCTTTCTGAACAGGTTATCATTCTTTCCCAGCACCTGCCCCAGTGAGAGACCTCACATAATCATTCTGAGAGAGAAAGACAAAGACAAAGGGACATAAAAGATCAAGGGGCAAAGCTAGGGGCTCAGAAGGAAATAAAAGCATATAGTGACTGACAAATGGCAAATGCATTATCTGACAGGTAAAAGTCAAAAGACTAGCACACACTACAGTGATTGCAAAGGTCCATGAGGTGGGTGAGGGACTTGTCACTGGGTTCCACTATCCGGATGATAAAAGGGTGTGACATGCACACACATGAATATGTGGTAGTCACTTTTTCTTCTATATTTGTAATTCTTATTTCCTTCCCTATTTTCCACAAATCTGTAGAATAAAGAGGCCTGTGTTAACATGTGACTCAAGGCAAAACTGGAACTCAGTTCAGATTCCAAGAAGTAGAATCAGAGACAATTCCAAAGGGGATCAGAACAAGTCACTAGGGTAAGGATTTGTTCCCTGCCTAAGTCTAGTAAGTTGACACTGACTGAAGCCATCTCAGAAACCTAATTAACTTTTGCTTACTTACACTGTTTGGCTTTTGCTTTTAATTTATCTTTCCTGTATTCCCATTTGGTCTCAAGGTTTCATTCTTGTCTAGTGACACATCTTCAACTGATCTAATTCTGTTTGGCTCTGTAAAAAGCCCTTACTGCTAAATAATAAATTGAATAGGAACATCAACATCCCAGAGGGGACAGCTTCTTCTTCTTTTGTAGCCTTTGGACAATGCAAGGGTTGGCTGGATGACTTAATGGAAAGTCTTGTCATATAATAGGCAAGAAGGTTTTCTTCCTTTTCATTTACAGATTCATTTTGAAGTGGTTTTGGGGGCCAGGGGAAAGCAAATTTCTAAAGTGCCTATATAAAAGGTGAATACTTAGATGATTAAGAATACTCTATGGGGGCTTTAGACAAGCAGGAAAGCACATACCTACCTGAAGAGAGACATCAGATCTAACTAAGCACCAGCAGATTGATACCTTGAGAATTAGTGCCCAGAAAAGGCTGAATATACATGTATTTTTTTTCCTTGCTCAAAATTTGTTCAAAAGATACTGTAAATGTATTTTCTACATACAAAAACCTTTCAGTTATCAATGATTGAAAAATGTTGAATTCACAAACATAATACACAAGGCAAAAGTGATTCAAGAAGTTCAGCTCAGTATATACATTAGAGCCATATGTTACCATTTCATTCTGTAATTACCAATAACTTATGGATGCGAAGAGTCAAATTTCCGTGGAAGTTGAGGGAAAAACTAAGGGTACCCTATCTGTGGGTTCAGTTTTTAAATTAGAAACAACCAACAAGAGTTGAAGATACATAGGAAACACAAAAACAGCTGAGAAATAAATAAATGTATCTTTAAGTTCACAAATATTTTAAGTCTTTATGTTCATTATAAAAATATACAGGCTGGGGTCTGGAGAGATGGCTTAGCCGTTAAGAGCACTGACTACTCTTCCAGAGGTTCTGAGTTCAATTCCCAGCAAACACATGGTGACTCACAACCATCTGTAATGGGATCCAATGCCCTCTTCTCGTGTGTTTGAAGACAGTGTACTCACAATAAATAAATACATCAATCAATAAATAAATCTTTTAAAATAGATTCTCAGAAATATTTTAAGGAGACTCAATATTAACATATTTGCTTTCTTCAAACAACCCAGAAATAAAGAAGATTTTATAACCTATCTACTGATATTGCATTCACAATTTTGTGCCAGTAGACCTGTTTTACAACTGCCTTAGAGTTTTACTGCTGTGGACAGATACTATGCCCAATGCAACTCTTATAAAGCACAACATTTAATTGGGGCTGACTGATATGTTCAGAGGTTCAGTCCATTATCATCAAGGCAGGAACAAAGCAACATCCAGGCAGGCATGATGCAGGAGTTGCTGAGAATTCTACATCTTCATCTGAAGGATGCTAGCAGAATTCCAGGCAGCTAGGATGAGGCTCTTAAAGTCCACACCCATAGTGACACATCTACTCCAACAAGGCCATACCTCCTAGTAGTGCCACTCCCTGGGACAAGCATATACAAACCGTCACATTCCACTCCCTGTCTACCATAGGCTTGTTCAAACATACCATAGCAAAACGCAAAATATATTTAGTCCAAATTCAAAGGTCCCCATAGTCTATAGCAGTCTCAACAATCTTAAAAGTTCAAAGTCTCTTCCAAGATTCATCTAATCACTTGAATATAATCCCCAAAGCAAGACAGAAAACCAACTGGGCAAACTCCAAACTCTGCATTTCCATGTCTGATTACAAGGTGGTCATAAGATCTCCAACTACTTTTTCATCTTTGTTGACTGCAACAAACTCCTTTCTCCTGGGCTGGTTCCACTCCCTGTTAGAAGCTTTCCTAGCCAATGGCTCTGACATCTTGAACATCTTGGGGTCTCCAAGGCAACTTCAATGTTACAGCTTCATGTTTCAATGTCTGGGATCCACGCATGATCTTCTGGGCTTCTCCAAAGGACTTGATTCACTGTTCCAGCTCTGCCATCTGTAGCATTTTAAGGTCAGGATGATCCACTTCTCTGCTGCTGCTGTTCTTGGTGATCATCTGATGGTACTGGCATTTCCAATACACTGGGGTCTTCCCCTGCAACTAGGCTTCACCAATAGCCTCTCATAGGCTCTCTTCATGGTGCCAAACCTCAACTCCATTGCATGACCCCTTCAGTCCTGGGCCATCAACTGCAACTGAGGCTATACATTCATCACTAGCCTCTCACAGTGCCAAGCCTCAGCTGTTCTTCATTACCTCTTCATGCCTTCAAAACCAGTATGGCCAGGTTGATTCTTACACATTACAAAGTACAGCTGCTGCAAGAAGTACAACCTTGGCTATCTCTGGAATACAGCTTCTTTGTGTTCTCAGAAAACACTTCCCAGAAGACTTGACTTTAGTGATGCTGGTCTGTTCTTAATCACCCCTAATTTCTTAGCTCCAGCTAACCAGCATCAATTGTCCCAGTAGTCCCTTCTATTCTGGACTATAAAGCCTGTGCCTGAGAGTTCTGCTGCTTGCTGGGGCTGCAATACAGCCCTGCTGTTCTATTATAACCAGATTTTGTTTTCCAACTCCTCCACTGCCTAAGCTTGGATGTTCTGGAACTTGTTTTGTAGACTGACTTTGAACTCAAGAGCACAGCAGGCCTGTCTCCTAAGCATTGGGATTAAAGGTGTGGTCTACCCAGCCTGGATTTAAATTTTTCCACACCTAGAATGTGCTCTGTTTTAGGCTAGCCTTGAACTCAGAGATCTGCTTGTCTTTGCCTCCTGGGATTAAAAGCTGGTATTACCATGCCTGAACCTAAATTTATCTGGGTGGAATTTTTGTCCCAAGGTCATTATTCCCTTAATTCAATTTACTATCCTAGAACACAGGATTCAGCTCCATTCTACTTCCTGGTGCCCCTTTAAATGAACCCTCGATCCACATATTTTGTATTTTTTTTCCTTTCTCAACTTGGCTTCTTTTCATTAAAATGCTGTTTATAAGAGTGAACTTTAGTAACCACACAATAGAATTTACACCTGGTTGGTTTGAGTCTTCCTTTTACAAAGCTATTAATCTAAACGTCTTCACCTTAGCCTCAGGCAGACTCTTTGGACAATGACAAAAATCAGCCACATTCTTCACCAAAATACTACAAAATAAACCACTCTCTAAAGTACATGCTAAAATTCTTTTCCACTGAAACCTCTTGGGCCAGGTCAGCACAGTTCAAATCACTCAGAGAAACAAAGTCTTCTGTAATCCTGCTAGGATAGCCTATTAAGCCCACTTAAAGCATTCTAATGCTTTCCAAATCCAAAGTCCCCAAATCCACCTTCTTCTAAATAAAAACATGTTCAGGCCTATGACAGCCATATCCTAGTCCCTGGTACCAGCTTCTGTTTTAGCTAGGGTTTTAGTGCTGTTAACAGACACCTTGACCAAGACATAAAGGCAACATCTACTTGGGGCTGGCTTATAGGTTCAAAGGTTCAGTTCATTATCCTCAAGGCAGGAGCATGGCATCATCCAGGCAGACATGGTACAGGAGGAGCTGAGAGTTCTGCATCTTCATCTGCAGGCTGCTAGCAGAATACTGGCCTCTAGGCAACTTGGATAAGGTTCTTAAAGCCCAGACCCACAGTGATACACCTACTCCAACAAGGCCATACCTTCTAATAGTGTCACTCCTTGGGCCAAGCATATACAAACCATCACAACACCTATATTCCTGTTTTCTTAAAACACACACACTTACATATATATTTACATATATAAATTCATAGACATACTTTTTCATACATATGTATTCATTTTTTTCCTCTCATGTTTTACATGGTAGACTTCATTATTGACATTCTTTTATCTTCATGTATTAGATTTAATTTGTAAACATATTGTCATTTCACTTAGGAGCTTTTCTGTATTGTAACAGTTCCTGCATCAATTAGCTGACATCAAGGAAAGGAAACAATTTCCACATTACTGAAACTGATGAGAAAATAAAATGCACATCTAGAACTTTAAATGTAATCATTATATATCAAAAAAGGAAATATGCCAACATTATCACAATCCAAATTGAGAATTTGCTGAGAAAAGAACAAACAGACATGTAGTAGATACTTCTTTTAAACTATTCTTATGCCTTGGGGAATGGCAATTTAGGTAGGAGTATTATCTGTGAAAACACAAGGACCAGAGTTCACAATCCCAGTATGTATGCAAAATTATGGTTATGTCCATGTATGCTTCTAATCTCAGCACTGTGAGTGGCAGAAACTAGATTATCATTGGGCTGGCCACCAGCTTAGCTCCAGGTGAATCGAGATACCTTTTCTCAGGGCAATAAGGTAGAGAGTAAAAGACCTTGAAACCTGGTACCCACTGATCTCTACCTGAATGCACTGGCATTTGCTCCTGCACACTTATATGTGCACACATCACAGTAATTCACTGCACACACTCATACATAAAAATTACACAGTGTGCACAGGTAAATAAATAATAGATGAACTATAAAGAAATAAAACTATATTTAAATAATTCTTATGTCTGGTTGGTTGTATTCTACTTGACAATTTAATGTCCACAAAGAAATAATAAGAATTATTAATCCTAAGATAGAATAAAAATGAACTGATAAATATCAAGTACTTGCTTATTACTACAATTATTATATTGAAATAGAAATAAATGAAGAACTAAGGAATGAGAAAAATTCATGTCATTTGAATTGCTAATGCACTAGAAAAGATCACTATTTGTGTAAAATTTATTGACTGTCTCTGAAGAGTCTATACTAGACTACTAATTTACAATTTCATCTCACTGTATTCAAAGTACGAACATAACCAAAGCCAAGAGAAGCCTTGTTTTTGCTAAGGTAACCAGAAGTATAAAGAGACACATATTTAAAAACATATATATCTAGCACATTAGCAAATGACAATGAAAGCAAGAGTCAGAATCTGATAGTAAACCCTAACACAATTCAAAGCAAAGTTTCTGATCTGTGAGTAACACAGCATATTGTCAACTGTCAGTAAATGTAAATACAAAAAGTTTAATTTTATTATGGTTGTATTTATATCCATTGTTCCTTTCTTCGTTGTTAAATTCATTCACAGAAAGCTTGACATTTGACTTAACTCTTTGAGTATTAGATCATAGGCTTTGTCTAGTTTGCTTATATTGGCCTGAAGATAGAAAGTAATGAAATGGTTTAGAAAGTTCTAGAAACCTATATAAGAATATTTCTCAATGTTGTCATTTATAACAATTTCCTAATGTTAAAAGTTTGTGATAGAATTCTTAAGATTCTAAAAGTAAGATGGCAAGGTGATCTACATCACTAATGTAGATTAGTGATGATGGTATACATATCTAATCCCAGTACTCAGGAGATGAGGCATTAGGTGGTCCTCAGAGGCACTGTGAATATAAAGCCAATCTACATCAAAGACTCTTAAAGGAGTCTGCAGACTTGTCCAAAGATTATTATTCCAAATGAGATAAGAAATTCTTCCTAAAGAAAGCTCAGAAACGACTCAACTCAAAATTTAAGGTTTACCATGCCAGAAAGCATGAATTTAAAGCAACACTTATTTTAATGCCTTAAAAATATAGGTCCTAAGACTTCTTTATCAGCTCTGTGTTCCTTTACCCAAATATAGTCATCCTATATGATTACAATAACCAATTACAGAAAACTTTGGAGTACATTCTTTTCTTCCTGGATGTTGTAGGTGAAATAGAAGGTGTGTAACTCTATAAATGTTTGTCTTGCCAACATCTCCATATCTTCAATTTAAACTAATTATAAGTGATGATTACTTAAGAAAATCAAGCTATGGAAAATGATGGGAAGTGACCCATATCTTTAGAAACAATAATCTTAATAAAAGATTAATCTTTATATCTAAATATTATCATCAGCTCTACTACTAGTTACAGGTAAGAGGAAGTATTCTTTTGATTGATCATAGAAAAGGATCATAATTTGATTTTCTCCACCATTAGGAATATAATATATAAATATTCAATCTCTATTCATCAGGATGTCAATTATCTTAGACAAAATGCAAAATGATGACTTATCTTTATCACTTTGTTCTAGACTTTTCTTTTTAGTTATCGATTCACTTTTGTATCTGGCTTCCATAAAATGAGGAAAGCTGGTGTTAGGGGATTCATGGCAATAAAATAAAACAAGAACCCATGAGACACAGATGTCAATGTGTACGTTTTCTATGTAACTATAACATTATCTTAGTCAGGGTTTCTATTCCTGCACAAACACCATGACCAAGAAGCAAGTTGGGGAGGAAAGGGTTTATTCAGCTTACACTTCCATACTGCTGTTCATCACCAAGGAAGTCAGGACTGGAACTCAAGCAGGTCAGGAAGCAGGAGCTGATGCAGAAGCCATGGAGGGATGTTTTTTACTGGTTTGCTTCTCCTGGCTTGCTCAGCCTGCTCTCTTATAGAACCCAAGACTGCCAGCCCAGAGATGGTCCCACCCACAAGGGGCCTTTCCCCCTTGATCACTAATTGAGAAAATGCCTCACAGCTAGATCTCATGGAGGCATTTCCCCAACTGAAGCTCCTTTCTCTGTGATAACTCCAGCTGTGTCAAGTTGACACAAACCTAGCCAGTGCAAACATACTTAAATTATTTTGAATGGTATGATTTTGTAGCTTTACCAAAAGAAAAACCTTAGTGAAAATTATGTTTTCCTTAGATTTTATATAACTATCCAAAAGGAATACTTGATGTTGGCATAGTGTATCCATGCATCTAGGATTTATCAGAAAGGAAACGAGAAGCCTCAGCATTAACTTAACTTTACCAGAACCAATAACCTGGCATTTGACAGCTGCCACTAACACCCCAGGCCATTGTTAATGAAGATTAGAGGCCACAGCCAATCGCTGCGCTACTTGGAGAGGTGTATTAGACTACTGACCTTGGCAGGCATTGCTACTCAGCCTTTTTACATCTCTATGAGTATTCAAGCTACAACTATGGAAGGTTGCTGGAAATGTCTGCATGTAAAAAAATCCATTAGTCAGAAAGAGATGGAGAGCGATTCAGAGCTATAGAAGACACTCTTATCCATTTGAATACGTTTTCTAAATTTTGCTACTGAATTAAACAAGACCTTCCAAAAGCAAATTTATTGGATTAAAATAACTCAAATGTCCTCTCACGCTGCTACGACCATGGGCCCATGCTCATGTCTTCTGGTAAAAAAAGAAAGAAAGAAAGAAAGAAATAAAAAATACACTGTCTAAATACCACTTTTACATTTTTGACTAAGTTGGGATAGAATAAGTTTCTGTAATTCAATATTCTGAATATAAAGATATTCGTGAATCTCAGGGATCGGCATATTTTGACAGAATTTGGTTTTAGGGAAAAAAAGTACTTGTTTCTTGGGTAGTTAAATCCTTTGTCTCCTAAAAATAAATTAAAGCATTCTCACTTGTTAGCCTTAAATTTGTGGTTATAAAACTTAAATCGAGTGTGCATAACAATGTTCTTAAGAACAATTTCTGTTCTTTAACTTTATTCAAAACACTTGAAATAGTTCAGAATTGGAATTAATTTTAATTTTTAAAATTTTTGCAATTTTAAATAATGATATGAATAAATTATATATTCTCTAGGCTTATTTAACTACTAAATACCTAGTTCATACAAAAACACTAAAACTTTCACGTTAGAAAATTCTTCATGTTAAAGATAATGGTAACTAAGTCTTCAGGGTCCTTTGATTTCCCTTATGCTTTGTAACCTTAGGACCCAAGGCCTAAACCTGCCTTTTTTTTTTTTTTTTTTTTTGACTCTCACTTTAGCTGCTGCCAAAGTCATATATCCTTTACTTAGATCATAAGAATAAGATATATAAATATACAATTTAAATAAACAAAGCATGGAAGTTAATTTTTTGGTTGGTTGTTGCTGTTTTGTTTTCTGATTTTTCAGCATAGGGGATCTTTGTAGAACCTTGCTTTTCTGGGACACCATATGTAGACCAGGCTGGCATTGATCTCAGAGTTCTACTGGTCCCTTTCCCCCCCCCCCCCACCCCCCTCCCCCCAAGTGTTGGCATTACAGATATGCACCACTTAAACCTACTCCCACAGGAATAAAGATAAAAGCTTGCTCAGTAGTCATTTAGCAGTTGAATTTAGCTGACAGTTTTGGAGAGGATGATCCTGGAAAGGAAAGAAACTGGAAACCCATCCCTCTTGTGTCTACAAGTCTGACTTTATTCCTTTGTCTTTGTTGTGATCATGCTAAAAACTCAGAGCCAGCTGACAGCAGGCTAGAATTTCAGAACTTGTGAGCTCAAACGAACTGTTTCTTCCTTTATGTTAACTATGGTGTTTTGTCACAGTGACTAAAATCTGACAGAAAAATAAACCCATCCCTTTTCACCAAGCTTAGCTGTACCTTAAGAATTAGATTGTGATTATGTCATGCCAACATTATGGTCAAAACATGAGAAAAGCTCAAAGGGCAATGGTTATGGAGCTGCTGGATATAACAAATCTTGACACTTTTAGGAAAAATGTCAAGATAAAGTACAACAATAGTCATAGACTACTGGTATTTTCCAATGAGAATCTTAAGTTAATCTACAGCATTTCCTTGCATATTAATACACCGAACAAATAAATACTGAAGAACAGCAAACATCAAATTAAAAAATATAGATTTGCTATAACTGTGGTGAAAAATACACTTACAGTTATCTTCCATATACTATAGCAAGGAAAATAATCCACGAACCAGCTCAAAAGAACCAAATTACAGCAGTAAAGTAAAATGAAGCCAACTTTGCAGTAATTATGTTTGAGATTTAGGGTCACAAAGACAGGGAATAAACACACCAGATCACAGGATTTACAAAGGCCACACCAGTCAGGAAAATAAGTCATGAGTGCACTGCATCAGCGAAACAAGAGAAAATGTATTGATGCATAATCAGGAATAACAATGTTATGCATATATATATATATATATATATATATATATATATATATATATATGTGTGTATATATATATATTATAAATAATGGGACCGTTATAGAGATTATTTGAAAAAAGTGGTATACTGTCTAAATTTTTATAGATTAAGGCAAGCTTAATCTATGAAAAATGTATAGGTGTTAGTAAAGCTTAATTAAAATGTATAGGTGTAAATCTCAATGACTTAGAGTCATATTATCTTTGCTGTTTCCTTCCAAGCCAACTCCAAATTTCCCATCTTGAATCAGACTTACCTCCTGTCTGAGTGATGACTTGTATATCACTAGAAAGCGGACCATCTCCAATTGAGGTAAAAGCCAGGACTTTGACAGAGTATGTTTTTTGGGGTACTAAATTGCCAATAGTCGTGATTTGGCTATCGGCTACATTGTGTTTCATCCAGTTGTTGACATGCTGAGTGGGGTCCATTGTATAATAAACTCTATACCCTTGGATCTGTCCATTTGGCTCTTCGGGTTCCTTCCACTGTACCAGAATGGTGGTGGAGCTCAACATGCGTGCCTGAACGTCCCGTGGGGCACTGGATGGTGCTTGTTCTGAAGTCTGAGTTAACACAGGCTCACTTGCTGGGCCTCGCCCAATGTTATTGACAGCAACAACTCTAAATTCATAATCCGAGTAGGGACTTAATCCAGCAACACTGTAGCGTGTGGTGGCTATCCCATCAATTTCTTTATATGGTTCTTCAGAATTTTTAGGCTTATGCTGAATGATGTAGTAAGATACAGGCTCAGGATTCCCAGAGTCCCATGTTAGTGTGATGCTTGTAGCTGTGCTCTCGGTCACTACAGGAGTTCCTGGAGGCTTGGGTAAGGCTTTGGAACAGAAAAAAAATAATACAATGATTATCTTTTCTAAGTATTACATAAATCACTATACAGCATAGTTAGTCTGACCAAATAATATAACTATTGAAGATTTAACCAGATGAAGCAAAGTAACATGTCCTAAGACAGCTGTTCTCAACCTTCTTAATGCTACAGCCCTTTAATACATTTCTTCGTGTTGCGGTTCCATCAATCATAAAATTATTTTGTTGCTATTTTATAACTTTAATTTATCTATTGTTATGAATCATAACGCAAATATTTGATATGTGAACCCCAAAGGGGTCACAACTCAAAGGTTGAAATCTGCTGTCCTAGTAAGTCAAGAGAACAGTAAAATACATAGAGGTGGTCCAGATCCCATCTTACTAGCAGATCTTGATGACATTTTGGAGATTGTACTCAAATCTACCACTTATTTACTATGTCATCCTGGATAAAATCACTTAGTATCTTTTGGCTTTCATTTCCTCATGTGAACATTGGAGAACCTGTAGTACTGGAGTTTTACTAAGAGTTGACCGGCTGTATTTCATGTGATAATTAATGAGACAATCCAGTAAAACCCATACAGCATGTCTGAGAATCTCAAAAACAGTAACTGCAATTTTTGTAAATCTTATTTCCAATGATTAGCCACTTGTTCCCTGATTCAATAAATTAATTTTGCAAATAAATACCAATAAACATTAAATGTGGAATACATGAAATTAAGTTGCTATTAATGGGCTAGTTCCCAAATACTTTTCTATTTGTAAGGCATTATGAATTTGTTAGTAAGAGCTGAAATAAACCCTTGCTTTTCCAAGTTCCTCTTAGTTGTGGTGTATGCTAAGCAATAGAAAACTTGACTAAAATACTTGTAAATAAGTTATCTAAAATAGTTTATTAAAAAACTATTAAGGAAGAATTATGATAGTGTATTTTTCCTGGTAGTTTGAGGAGGCCTGTGTTGTCTCTCATCAACACCCACACACACCATAAATACACATACACACACAAACACATACACACACATGCACACTTACACACACACACAGAGGCACATGCACACATACAAGTTTTGAGGGAAGCAGAATAATAGTTTTAAGTTATATTTCTTCATGATTATTTAAATTGCTTAGAAAATTAATGACATATTCACAAATCACTTTTAAAGGATTTTGTCAATAATAACATTCTTGTATTTTACATTAGACATATCTAAGACGATAGCTAGTAAAAAAAAAACCCACCTGTATTTATTTTTATTTATTTTCTCATAATGACCACAGTTTTACATAATTTTACATAATGACCATAGTTTTCCTTCCCTCATCTCCTTCCAGTCCCTACCCCACCTCTCACCTCCCATCCACTCCTCTTTTAAAGATGTCTTTTTAGAAATCTGCTTTTTTTTTCATTTTAAAAGAACACAATTCAAAACGAAGAGCTTAAGAGTAAAAGCCATCTTTACTCATCTTGCCTCATCTTAAAGTTTTACTCTAAATAATAAATAAAAAAAAAGAAGAAGAAAAAGAAAGAAAGGAAAACAATCCAGAAGATAGTGCTCATAATTGGACGCGTTCCCTGTAAGGAGCAACGCTAGCCCCACAGTCCCCCCTGATGTTGCACTTTAGGAATGGCCAACATTGGCTTCTTTTCTATTTGGTTTTGTTTCTTTTTCTTTAAGTTTTTACCTTTATATTTCATTCTTTAAGGTAAGAAAGGATAGGGAGGTAGGAAGACTCAGGAAGAGAAAGCTACCAAAGTGAAAATGTTAACTAGCTTGGTGTTTCTCTCACTTTCAAATTCTTTAATGTCTTTGGCAGACCTCAAATGTCACAAGCTCAAACGGTTTATAATGAAAGAGGTGGTTTGGTGTTTGGCTGTTACTAATATCTTCAGAATTATAACACTTAGCAAAGAGAATTTAATAAAATTAGTAACAAAAAACATTTATTTAACTATTCTGGACTTTCATTTTGGAAAGTGGACCACTCTAAACTTTCAGATAAATAAAATACTCTTAAATAAGGTTGAGTTTATTGAGGGGGCATCAATGATTGTGTTATCATACTTTTTACAGTAACACTGTATACATATAATGTGGAAACAAAGACACATATGCTTAATACTTTAAGGATATATAGGACATTATATTACATGGCTACTATATGAATAATGTATACTTTTGTTGTTATGTCACATGATATGCTGAATATGTATACTCACAGATATGATATCAATTATAACAAGTATGCTACATTTTTTTTTTTTTTTTAAGTTCGTGCTTCCAGAATGGCATGATGAACTGCGCTCTTTTTGTACTAATTCTAGACACTGGCAGGAAATTCAAATCACCCTCGCTGTGACCCAGTTTGTAAGTTTTCTATAATTACGCAAGTATTGCATAAAAGAAAGTGGTATTCGCACATATTCAACTCCCTTTTTGCTGAAAAATTTTTTTTTTCACAAAATGTACTACTTTGGTTATATTTAGTACATTTATTGGAGAAGAGAATATTTTGTGAGTATACATATATGCAAGGTGAAGGACAGAACTAAGATAGAACAGATCCATTTGCATTTTGCTTCTTAATGGTAGGGCCATCAAACAGAGCACCTATTATTAGGTCATCATGATTTCAGCACTTTCTCTTATTTCTCAGAAAGGAAAGAAGAAAGGGGGAGGGAAAGGTGAGAGAAACCTGTCTACCTAAGATGAACATTTTATATAATACCACAGATAAGATTAGGCCCTAGACAATTGACGCACTGAGAGATAAGTTGATTCATTTTAAAATTCTGGGTCTAAAATGAGCATAAGTACAATTTTCAGAGCACGACTGAACATACCTTTGACAGTGATCTGCGCTATTGCTTCAATGACGCCCAGTGTCGACATAGCAACACAGGTGTAATTTGCTGACTGTCTTACGTCATTCAGTTCTAGGACATTTCTTCCTATTGGCATATCATCTTCAGGTGTCAGATCTTCTGCCCCCAACATCCACTTCACATAAGGCATTGGTGACCCCACTGCCACACAGGTGATATTTACACTCCCCCCTGGCATGATTTCATGATTAGTGGGTGGGATAGAGAATCTTGGTGGGACACGGCGAACTGGAACAAAACACAAGGTCACACGATAACATATGCGAGGCAAGTATGAAGCAGCTTGTTAAACACATGACATGCACCAGACAGACATGATTAAACAACTGAAACATACTGTAAATTATCCAAAATCACAATGAAAAGATAAACTGTGGATCATACACACACCATACAAGTATGGTGTATGTATACACAGAATCATTTATTTAGTTTAATCATTGATATCTTAGACACAGTCATACAACAGTTGATTCAGACCTACATAGGCCCCACACACACATAAAAAATGGAAATCTATTTACAAATTAACAGTACACAAACACCATGCATAAGAGAAACACCAAACTATATACATACATGCATATAACAATGATTCTATGCAGGCATGTATATTCAAATAGGTGGCAGAATGTCATCAGCTTGTGTGAGTAGCAAGTCTGACTTCAGTACTGTGTACTCGAAGCTGATAGGAATGTGTGTATGGGGCAGTCACATCTCACCCTGGAAAACATAACCTGGAGGACACTGAAACAGCAATTTATTTGCTTTCAGATTCTGAGGGATACAGCCTCAAAACTTCAACTAATGATGGAACAAACAGAAATATATATGAGTCTGTGTTTCTGTGTGTATCTTCAGTGGGTGTGTCTTGTGTGTGTTACATGTATATCCTGTCTCTCTCTCTCTCTCTCTCTCTCTCTCTCTCTCTCTCTGTCTCTCTCTGTGGTATGTGTCTATGTGTCTATGCCAGTGTCTCTGTGTGTGTATGTCATATATGTCTGTGTGTGTGTGCATGTATGTTCTGTTTGTTTGTCTGTGTATATGTGACATGTGTCTTTGTGTTTAGGCCAATGTTTCATCTCTATTTGTGTCTGTCTTGTGTGTGTGTGTGTGTGTGTGTGTGTGTAGAAACTGACAATAACAGAAGAAGAAACACATGATATCAATAGATAATATACTGGATTGGGTCATGCGAGTCATGCACAAAATGGACTCTTAAGGCCCATAATAGAACAACATAATAGAAAAAAAATGGCTGGAATCCAAGATAAGGACAATGTAGAAATAGTGAGAAAATACGAACAAATACAAAGACAGAAGGTAGAGTGAAGTTACTGAGATGGGGACTTGAAAGTTAGAAGATTACAGGTTATAGGGAGGTTATTACAGGTAAGGACTGCAGACTCAGGGGAGAGGGTTCACATTAAGGATTCCCTTCAGTTTGTATATAAGGTTAAATAGCATCAATGACAACAGAATCCAGTAAAAGGAATTTTATGTCTATATTCAAAGTGATGGACATTCAATATACACAACAGGATGTGACATTAAGAGGAGTGACCATATTAAAACAACATGACACAGAAAAAAGTATAGCTATCACCAAGCAAACACGGTTCAGTGTTCCTGCTTCAGATAATCTGCATGTTCAGATAGGTTTAAATACATGAACTTTGACATGGTGCAAAGCTAAGGTGAGAGAGAATTAGTTCTATCTTGGACTTTAGGGGTAAAACCTTATACTATGAGAACTTTAAATCAAAAGGAATATACTACAAATACTGATAGTAAACAATGCTTTTCTGAAGTTATAGGAAAGGACCTGAAAGTCAACCTCTTAACCCCAAGAAGAAGGTAAGAAATTCTGTCTGGGAATTCTGGCTAAACTTAGGATCAGAAATCCTCTGACTGGAGAGGGCTCACTGCAATGGTGTGGGAGGGGGCGGGGGAGTCTAAGACATTCATAGGAAAGAAAGTGCTATGCATGCCTCCTGCAGTCAACTCAGAGGTTACTGAAGCAAGCAGGGGCCAGCACAGACTCTGGGGCATCAAAGAACATATCAAGAAAAATGGAAGAATCAGGGAACAATTATAAAATGTCATCTGGGGGCAGCAGGCACCCTGAGGAGACAGAAATAAAAGATGGGTGAGAAATGGGAAGAGCTGGGGTGGAGACAAAAGCAGGAACACTGACCAAAGCACTGGACCATAGAGAGTTAAGTGTTACCTTTCCCATGCACCCAGGTACATTCTCTCCCATCATGCATTGCATTTGGACACCATCAGCAAGCAACAGAAGCCAAGGCCAAAACATTCTCTGCAATATTATACCATTGACCAAAAGAAGACCACAGTGCAGCTACATTCATTTCATTTGTATTCTTTGTTATCGATTTAAGTAGTAGTTTTTGTAAAGGTGGGTAAAAAGTAAAAAACACACCAACCTTCTCGCAGCTCTGAGGGATGTAGGGGGGTTTGATGCAGAACACAATGAAATGAGGAAAAGGAGAAAAACAAGGGAAACACAGAGAGAGTAAAAAGGCCATATCAAGGCTTTCAACCACTACTTGAATATCGTTAATTGTTCTAGTTCATCTCCCTATCCCAGCTGGAAAAGTTAGCAACACCTCATGGACTAATGCAGTATTAGGAACAATAGCTAGCATCATTTTGAAATTTTCCATAGAGGAAGGAATACATGCCTCATGCAGCAAAGGAGGTCACCATTGTGAGAAAAAGGATTGGAGCTCTCAAAGAATTTAGGGAAGAAAAGGTTCTCAATGCACTTCCACTCCCACCCCATCCCCACCTATCGACTCCGCAGAGAGAAAGGAAAAATAAAAAAGCATCCCCGGGGGCACAAAATTATCTCTGACAAAATTTCAAAATCAAGCTAGGTATTTTCTTAAGAAACCCCATTCCATAGTACCTTAAAGCCCTCACAGGCTGCGCCATCCCCTCCTCCCCCACCCAGGCCTCTTGTAAATTACTCATCTTTGTAGACCCAGAAAACAAAGCAAGACTAAACCCAACAGGGACTAGCTCTGAGAACTGTGGGGAAAGTGGGGGGGATACCTTTCAACTAAAATGAAAGGTACAGCCATTCCTAAGCTCAAGGTGTGATCATTTAAATACTCAGGAAAAAAAAATACAAATGAATCCTTATAATTCATTCTTATTTCAAGAACAGCTGATATGAGTCCCTAAAATACAGTCATTACCTTATGGCACATAAATGCATTTACTTATATAAAGCAGTGTTTTAATTAAGAAGCTAAGCATAAGAGAAAGGAACGCAAGTGGGCTATTTTCATGTAGCAACTGTTTTTCTTAAGCTGGAGCCCTTAGGCTCCTAGCTTCACGGCAGACATCATGGAGATGTAAACACCTTCATGCTTAGGGCTGATTAGTAGCACACCGAGCACTTATTTCTAGGTTTGTAAGGAAACAGATAAGAAACAACGGAAAAAGTAAAAGAAAGGAAGAAAACTTCAAATACCAAGCACAGTCAGTCAGTACAAGTCAAAAGAGAGTCAAAAGTAAAAAGTCAAATAAAGATCTACAAACCTCAAGCCTCAGGACGATTTGAAAAACAACAGATTTCAAATTTTAATTTTTAACAGAGTAAACTGATTCAGCAACCATCGCCATTACCAAATCCTCTTGTTAAATACTTTCATAATCACACAGACCCCATGAGCAACTCAACTCCCCCTGAGCCTGAATGGAGACACCATGCCAGGGTGATGTCATTCCTACCTCTGACATATAAATTGGCAGGGGCAGAGTAGCGAGTGCCCGCGCTGTTGGTGGCAACACACTCATATTTTCCTTGGTCGGATTCTTCGCTCTGTTCGATCTGCAGGGCTCCTGTATGGATATAAAATATACCACCAAAGAAGTGGTCAGAGAAGGCTTTTGGGGTTCAGCGAGCTAAACCTCTTAACAATATGAAAAGCCCTGCAAAGCGAAGGTCCACTCAACGTCGGTTCAATCTCTTGCTAAGTTGCACAGACAGAAAATGATGCGATGAGAAAAACATATAGAGATTATTTTTTTTACATCATCAATGCTAGCATAAGGAAACAATATCTCTTTTTATTTTTATCCCAAGCAAGATTTCTAGTCATAATAGCACTCTTAGCTCCTAGACTAATAAAATGAAGATGGGTGAGGCTGCTTCAAGGAAGTATGGCTTTTAAATAAAACAAAGGATTAATATTTGGTTTTGTTTTGTTTCATTTTGGCAACAAAAGTGGCGCAAAAGATAGGCACGCTCAAAAAAACCAGGCTGAGTTTTCAAGAAAGTCTTCTGCGGAAGAAAGCCAAAAATAGGCAGCGAGCACAAAAAGGCTGCACGAAGCGAAAAAAAATTAAAATTAGTCATTATCAGTTATGAAAATATCACTTAAAGAAATAAAACTCCCTTAAGACATGCAGACTTTTATTTTTTTTGTTTGTTTTTTTTGTTTTTTTGTTTTTTGTTTTTTTAAGAAAAGAAAGACAGTTTGCCACAACTTACAATCATTTCTGACATTTGCTGAAATGCAAAGAGCGTTCGCATTAGAGGAGTTTTAAAAAGTTCAAAAGCAAGGCCCAGGCCAGCCAGGAAGAGCCAACCAATCACAGCTCGAGGACCTCTGGATAGATCCCCTAAGACACCCATCAAAATCCACTGTGGGATTAGCAGTGTGGTGTCACAAAACCCCAAGAAAAATACAAAAGAAGAATTACAAAAGAAACGCACACGGAGTCAAAGTATGAAAAACCGGCAATACCACATACCACCAAGAGTACTGAGAACCTGTTTCCACGGCTGAAGGACAGAAGATCCAAAAATCCAGAGACGAGCATCCAAGAAAAAAAGAAGTAGAGAAAAAAGCGCTGCTGTCAGACTGAAGGAGGGTCAGGTGGAAGGGGGAGTCATTCTTTGACTTTTAAGACAGTAAGAGAAAAAAGAATTGAAGAACAAAAGCAAAATCCTTTTGAAAGATAAAGACAAAAAGCAGACGGTCCAGGCTGTCTTCTGCATGTCTGCCACTGTTCTCCAGACCGCCCTGGCTTTGGTCCAGAACAAGAACAGCTAAGGAAGAAAAAAATGATCTTTTTTTTTCTCCAGTTGGACAAAAAAAAGGTAAAAGAAGAAGAAAAAAAGGAAAAAAAATAAGAGAAAAAAGAAAAAGGAAGAAGAAAAGGAAAAAAAAAATAAAAAGAGGGACAGATGGTAAGCTGTGACTGGTCTGTGGTCTAAAGACCTGGATATGCTTTCTTTGAAGCATATCACAACTTAAATCATCGTTTTCATAAATAAAGAAATGAACAAAACAAAGAGAAGAAAGGAAAAGGAAAGTCCACAATGTGAGAGTCACGAATCATAACCAAACGGAGGCAAAGAAATCAGGTTGATGGACATTATGGGAATGGATCTGAAAACAGGACAGAGATGAGAGAGGTGATAGGACAGGGAGAATGAGCAAGATCATTCTGTGAACGTTAGGTCAGCATTCTTACCTCTTATTGGTGTACCACCTGGGTGGATAATATGAATGCAAATAAGATTAGAAAGAAGAAGCATTAGTACGAGAAGAAGGGGGCTAGGACTGGGAGAAGAATTCGATTAGATTTACAGATTAAATAAGGTCTTAAAAGAAACTTGAATTACTATACTGGTAAACAGGAATATATTAGATCATTGCATTAGGTCATAAAAGCAAGGTAGTACATTAAACCACAGAGGGCAAAGGTCATGGTAGGCAGAATTGCCTTTTTCAGAGAAGCAACTGAGTTCTTACATCTAGGGTCACATAGAATTAGAAGTATATCTTATAATTTTTGTATCCTTAAAAAAAAAAGAACTATACAGCACTTTTAATGACATAGTTTAGGAAAATATTAGCTAAGCTATTTAAGTATATATATTTGTATATATATATATATATATATATATATATATATATATATATACTATTTGAGGAAATACTACAAACTAGCTAGAAACAAACACTCAGGATTGGAATCTTATGCTAGTCATTATGCTACATTTGTGTGATTAACTTGTGTACTATTTTATTTATTTATACAGTGTTCTTAAAATAAACAGTTCTGTGGAGGTATGCATGTGTGCGCCACTAAAGAGATCTGGTGCCTACACTGACAGTTAGTAAAATGCATGCCATGCATTTTATTATTATTAATTAATAATCATATTCTGAATATGGAAATTAGTGGGGGTGAAGTGCGCTTCAGAACTAAGCACTTACCAATAGATTCTGGAGATTTAAATACGGAGAGAAGAAAGACAGCATAAAAATATTATTATATTCCTCATAATTTGGTACAAAATTTTCAGAGTTAAAGCTTTATTATACTAAATCATCTATGTTACATGTGAATAATTATTTATTTACAATAACAGAATGCTAATCTACACAGTTCTGCCGACAACAAGCAAAAGAGCCAGTTAACAAGACGCTTTACCATCACAGGACAGGGCAAAAGCTGAGAATTCTGGGAAGACAGGCAGTTAACAGCTTAGAATTTTATATCAATATTATTACCAATGTCACAGCACAGAGATTATTAGTATACATTTCTATGAAATTGCCTAGGGATAGGCTCTAAGAAATTTAGAACGTTTTCTATTTTAATCTATAGAGAGCAAAGGAATAACCTTGGATGAGAACGGGACACAGAGTTGGAGTAAAGAGAAAGAAAACGGCCAAAGCTGGAGTCTACACCAAAGCAGACTTCTGTAGATCCAGTCACTGGAGGGAGTAAAGCCCTCGAGCATGGGCACATATACTGCCACAGCTACTGTGCGGGCCAAGCTCACTAACAATGACACAGAAATGGAGTTAATCAAATCCCTTACTTTCATTGGTACTTCGAAAAGGACTTTAAAAAAATACATCTGGTCACTCAGGAATCCACGTTTCTGTGTATTGTGTATTAGTGAAAAGAAAGCAGATGTGCCCAAACTCACTAACGATTACTACCTGGATGAGTTTAAACGTAGAAAAGAAAGCAGAAAATACACTTGAGTACAACTGAATTATTTTCAGGTTTAATATGAACATTATTATATGGAAATAGCCACTGGAGCGCTTTGCAAGTTTGGAATGAAATTCAATGTTGAAATAAATTTGTTTCAAAAGAAAATGAAGAAGAAAGAAGAGAAAATGGATCCATCAAATACCTCAGAAAAAGCAGTAAATTAACAATTATTAAGAATACAGTCACAGCAGTGAGCAATGTGGATTAAACAGAAGCCGCAAAACACACCAAGGGAAGACAGATTCTGGATGAGGCCATGACCTCACAAACATGGACAACATATTAAATAACAGAGAAAGAGAAGAGGGAGATAAATCAATACCTAAAAAATAAAAAAAAAATAAAATTAAAATTAAAAAATAAAGAAAGAAAGGGGTATTT
Source organism: Mus minutoides (assembly GCA_902729485.2). Lineage (NCBI taxonomy): Eukaryota > Metazoa > Chordata > Mammalia > Rodentia > Muridae > Mus > Mus minutoides. The sequence continues at coordinate 449,712 of LR750268.1, forward strand.
AAAAAAAAAATGTTCAGGAGTTAGTAGAAACAGTGACAAGACCCTACCTGATCGTAACTGCTTAATACGACCATTGTTGTTGCTTGTGTCAACAGGTAAGAAATCTTTAAACCAAGTGATTTCTGGATCCGGATTCCCGCTGGCTGCACACAGCATGGTGGCGGTGCGGGTACGTTCCACCACCTTCAACTGTGGGCCCATATCAATCGTAGGGAAACCCCTAGGAATCTGGTCCTCTGCAAGACAAAAGATTACACAATTATTTCAACAAGGATAATGTTGCAAACTCGTTATCTTTCATAAATCCGTTCCTTTATTATTTATTCAAACTTTGTGGACAACTAAACATAAACCATGCACTGTTGTGCTATTAGATTAGGAGACAATAGCATGGTTATTCCCAACCAGCGCTGCACACAATCTATGTTTGAAGGCAGTGCACTAACAAATACTTCATTGTGTGGCAGACTATGGTGAGGGGACATAGGAGTACTCCAGGAGCACAGAGGGGCAGGTAGTGGTCATACCAGTGCCTGCAATGATAAGTAGCTACGAAGGGGGAAGTACCGTCAATGGATCTTTAGGAAGAAAAGTTTGACAGCTAGCAAAAAGGAAGAGGAATTTTGTTTTTCTTTAGGAAGACAAATATTTAAGTCTAGGCGGTAACACTAGCAAGCTACAGGATCCAGCAGAATGTAAGGGCATTAAGCAGCAATGAAGCAAGCAAGTTGGTTCATACCCATATCAAGCTATCTCTACTCCAAGGGGATGTACGTCTTATACCTTTCAAATAAAGGCACACATACATGACTAGTATAGCCACTGGCTTTGCATTCACACATTAAAATATTAATTAATTTGAAGACTGTTAAAGCCAGTTTTTTTCTGCCAATCTCTAAACCATAAAGAAGAGTAGTCATTTACCCATACCATTTATACTGAACTCTATTACCAATAATCTGGAGATTAATTACAGCTTAGGATAATTATAAGGTTGATTGCATGATAAACCATTTTATATAAGGAACCTGAGTTTCCACAGATTGTGTGTGCAAATGTGTATGTGTGCACATGTGTGTGGGTGTGTGGGTGTGTGGATTTGTTCCAGCACTAAGCGCTCTCAGATACTTAAGCAATGAGTATAACTACATGAATTGTTTTCAAAGCAGCACATGATTCAACTGGGATTAATTCTTCATAAGGAACTTCAATTAATTAGAAAATTGAGTGTAGTTTTTACCAAAGAACAAAAAAAGGCAACTCCTGATTACTAACACAAAAACATGCAATTTTCTTTTTCCAATAAGAGGATATTTTCCAAAAGGTTAGTAATTTAAAAAAAAATATGATAGCTATATTTTGTATCTCTAATGAACTTTAGGTTATCCATACCATATTGAAACTGCTCTAGATATTGATCTAGACATTGGTAGAACATCCCCCACCTCCCCATTACCATACTCCTGGGAATAAACTACATTAACAGTATGTTCATCCAGAATAACAAACTTATTTCCAAATTAGCCCTACTGGAGTTTTAGCTTGTTGATTAATGCTTTTCGAATACAATTGTCTAGCATGTGAATCCCAATCAACCTTTGCATTAATTTAATAAATATTTCCTCATGAACACTGAAAGAACCAACTGTAACGAACTTGCAAGCATAAATATAAGTGCAAAAAACACATAGAGAAATCATGTGTAAGATATGTGGCTTCTTCTCAGCTCCCACCATTTCCAGTGACCTAGGGGTCCACTTGATCTGATACTTGTAAAGAGGCAACAATCCAATTCCTACTGCAGAATCTGCACTCTGATGGCTTTCCCATATAGTCTGTTGGCACTATGTGTCTTTTCTGTATTTCCTCTATAGCCTTGGTGTAATTCAATCTCCTATACTTCTGTGTCTCAACTCTTTGCTAAATCAGCTCCATTGTCTATATGCAGGAAGCCCCACACATGAAGTCAACTTATTCCAAAAGCTTTTCCAAACTCCTTGGAACACATCTCATCTTTTCTTTACCAAAGCTACCACAGCACCAAGCAAGTAAATATACCATGCATCCCTGTGCAACATGAGTTCCTACATGTCTTATTTATATCCTGATCACCCGACATGACAATAATCAGGTTTTTTTAAATGCCAGTGAGTTCCAAACCTGAGAATTTCTGGAAAGAGGTAACTAGAATAATTCAAGACTGTCTAGAGTCCTGAAAGAATGTCAAGTGGCACCAGCAAATGGGAAGTTTGGATGAATAATCCCAGCCCATTGCAAGAGAAAGCTGATGGACTAATAATTCGAAACACAGACTGTGTATCCAAGCTATGTCCATTCAGGTTTGACACCTGAAGTTAGGATAGTCTATTTATTGTCAGACCATGCATATGAAGATGTGAATGGATGTATAAGTGAAACAAACTAACAAAAAGATAATAACAGTTAATTTTAATGAAATATAATTAAGTTGTAAGAGAAAGTCATATCAACTATTCACATTCCTATCCATCCTCAGCCAAATAAAAGTCTATAGTAGACAAGTGTCAGATAGAGGGGTTAGAACTTTCAGGATAATTTTTCCAATCTCAAAAGGAAAATTAAAAATTAAAACTGAGATAGGGAGTACCTTGAGAATAGGGTTATGCTAATTTAAAATATATTTCAACTGAATTTTATTGAGGTATGCTTTATGTCTTCATAGGTTTTGCCAATATATTTATATGTATGGTATAGTTCTAATGCTATTTGAGGAAACAAACAAATAAACAAATAAAGCAGAGAGATCGATAATTCTGAACTGGTATATATTATTAAACATTTTACTTCTCAGCTATTGACCAAAAACTGCTTCAAATTTTAAAAGTAATTGGCTTTTTCTACTTAAAAGTACAATAGATTGCCTTCATCATTTAGAAATGAGATCTCTGAAAACAAATCTTAAACTTAGTTTGTGTTTTGTTTTGTTTTTCATTTTCTGGCAACCAAGTTAGGTTAGTAAGTGTAAACACCTCTCTTGGGATTTCTGAGTCGTCTACATTCCACAGGGCACTGTATCTTCCCACTGGGTATATCTACTATTTGACTGCAGATGTTTTTATGTTGCTTTGCAGATCGACTCCCTTTCACATATGTATCTCTCTAAAGAGCCAGGCCAATAGTTAGGGTCATCCGTGCACCAGGCACTTACTAAAGGCGCTTCCCCAGGGAATCTGATTTAATAACCATCTATGGGAAATGAAGCCCTCATCATGGAGGTAACTTGAAGCATGAACTTTTGCCTCCCAAGCAGACAAGTACATTTGCATCTACTTTCTTTCCTTTTTGGCTCAAGAAGGACACTCTAGAGCCTCCTTTTTCATGAACACAAGTATATGCCAACAAGTACCTTTCTTGCATATTAATCTACAAAGGTATGTAAAGAGAATTTCTTTCTTAGTCATTATAAGGGTAATTAAATTCTATCCAGCTCTCTTCCTTGCACCGAACCCCTTTGAATCTACTATTTTCATTAAATTTTCATGAGAAACATCACAATGCAACAGATTCAAACAGCCAGAGCTGTTACAAGTTGACAGATGGGGCTTGCTTCCAACTTGACTGTCAGGTATTTGGCAATAAAATTCAGTATTCAACATAAAATAGACGGTAGAAATAATGAAATTTCTAATTGAATGCTTATCTCAGTGGGCATAGTTTAGAAGATGTTAATTGCTTTTTTTATCCTCTATATTTATTAGTAGTTTATATAAAACTGCCTTGGCCATTTGATAACATGTTTTGACAGTTTATCAAGTCAGTAGAAACTTGAGCATCAAATCAGTACCATTAACACCTTAACCAAGTAAACACTCTTAGCCAAAGGCAGCCATCAAATATTAACAAACCATCCATGTTAGCACTTTTAAACTTTTACACGAGGTGAAAAGAAAAACATTTTGTCCTATTCATTAATGTGCTCATTAAGGTTTAAACTGCCTTACTTATCACTGCTCTGTATTAATATTCAATCATGCAGAATTATCTTCTAATTCATCAACAATTTAAATCAGCCTTGACCTTCAGGAAACCATTTGGTCTGTCGCTTTGAGAGGCCATTAAAGGGCAGATGAATACACACTTGTGCTCAATGAATCAAGAATGCTCACGTACACACGCATGCGCACGTGAGCATGTGTACACACACACACACACACACACACACACACACACACACACACAGTTTGGGATGCCAGTTGCAGCAGGCATGGAAATACAGCACATACTGTGACTATGTTCATGTCTTAATGAAATATGCTGATAGCAAAGTTTCAGTTACACTAAAGAAATAGAAATGTGAATGTCAGCATTTTGCAGAATTAATTTACTATTGCTCCCGAACTTGGCATAAGTAGGACTTGAAAGGTAGCGGTGACTAAAAGAATCACTGTTTTACAGGGAGTTAAGCTTTGGATATCTAAGAGTGATAAAGTAAGGGCTATTGTATAATTTTCTGGGTTAACCTGCTTTCATTGTTCATCTATAAATGATTTCCGGAAGGTTTGTACTTTCACTTCAATTCCACAGGTATTGAACCTTTCCAATTTGAAAGCAAACCACAGAACTCTAAATCACCTGCTATGGCAAGAGGTGGCCTTGAGGAATTCTTATTGCCTAATATTGTTAGAGGTTTTGCAAAGTGTATTTTAGGCCTATTACTAATTTAATAAAGTTGTTATTGAAGGACTGTTTGTCATGGTCCTTGAAAATCAAACAAACAAGAAAAGAAAAAAACAATTTATCAGGTATGTCACTAACATGGTCATGTCCTTGAATTACTGGTATGCTTCCTCACAAGTACCATCAAAATATTTGTTAAGTTTCCCAAACAGTTGTAGTTCATTTCTATTTTCCTAAAAGGCTTGCCACCTGTCCCTCCTTTAAATTGTTATCCATTCTTGAGTAGATTTGTGACTGTTTTTGAGTTTCGGTCTGTGAAGCATGCTCTATTACATTCCCTTTTCTTATACTGAGCAGGGAAGGACTTGCAGGCTCACCGAGTGGTTCTTCATGCCCGTTTCCTAATTGATTTATTTAAGTCTGAAGAGCAGAGACATCTGCTGTGCAACTGATTCTTTAACTCATTACAATGGCCGCGGGAGAGGCAGCAATTAAAACTCAACGTCTTTTTATACAAGACTTCCCTACGTAAAGTTTTGTTGGCTTCTTAAAATCAAAACTAGATGAGCCCAGTGGACACAGCTAGGGACACCCCAGGACTTTAAGATCGCATTGGGGTTACGGGTGAGTGCAGCGCAGAGGTGGTTTTGGGAGCAGCGGGTCAGCAGTTCCCCCCACGGGCAGGGTCCGAGAACTCCGCCCCACCGGAGGCTGGGCCTCTCCCAGCCAGAGCACCCGCGCCGCGCCATCTTTCCTCTGAGCCCAGCGGACACAGCTAGGGACATGCCAGGACTTTAAGATCGCATCTGGATTACGCGTGAGTGCAGTGCAGAGGTGGTTTTGGGAGCAGCGGGTCAGCAGTTTCCCCCACGGGCAGGATCCGAAAACTCCGCCCCACTGGAGGCTGGGCCTCTCCCAGCCAGAGCACTCGCCACCCCGCCATCTTTCCTCTGAGCCCAGCAACTCCAGGACTTTAAGACCACATCAGGAGCTCAGGGCCGGGCCTCAGGCTCTGTGCACTCTCTTAGGCTCTTTCGGGACTCCCCAAGATATCTCTGGAAGTGAGGTGAGCAGGGGAACACAGCCTCTGTTCCGGCCCAATCTCGTGGAACTTGAGACATCAGCCAGGAGATTGATAAAGGCCCAGGGCAGAACAGCAGGTCCTTTCTGGTCTGCACCAACGCCAGGTCTCCTCGG
>LR750268.1:466863-537619 GCA_902729485.2 Mus minutoides
GGATGTGGCGAGTGGTAGACTAGAGAAAGTTCCCTAAGATAAAGTTACCATAATACAGCCTATTAGGAAAAAGAGAAAAGAATATTACAGCACACAGAATCATAACTTTTAAACATATATTGCTGTTCTCAGGGAAAGTTCAGTTACTCATAGATTAAAACAAGCAAAACTGCAGTGTTTAATCTAACTTCTTTCATGCCACAGAAGTAATTCCTTCCCTTAAAACATCTATTTCCTGGAAGGATAGATGTTATTTATCTTAATATGTACGGTCATTTCTCTTAATGGGTTATATAGTAACTCGCTTGGATCATTTGATCCTCAATTGTGTTAAAGGTGTCCAGGGGCACCCAGATGGCCACGTCCCTCCTGAATGCATGAGAGGAGCTGCTTTGATCTGGATCATTCAATAAAAGGTAAATATTAACTGTACAGTTTCTTCCCAGAAACATTTATGAACTATTGAACACAGGACAACTTCTAACAGAACAATGACATTCTCATAAACCACAAGGTGGTACTTAGTAGGGAGACAACCATCATAAACTTTATTACACTAGTTTCCCCAAGGAAAGCACTGTGCAGATCAACTGCACAAAATCCAAGGTCATCTGTCAGGGAACTACATTGAAATGATGAACTCTTTTCTTTATTGTCCCATATATGTATTATCTCACATTGTTCCCAAGAGACCTCCATTGTGACAGACTGATTAGAGATATGGACTTGTGTGCAAATTCTCATGGGTTTTTCAAGTTCATGGAAATGGACATCTTCTTATAATTCACTAATTATTTTACATGTTTAAATTATTCTATCTGTATTTTATGGTACAGATTGATAGTTCCTTAATTACCTGTACTCTCTTCTTTTAAAAAATGTGTGTGTGTGTGTGTGCGCTCTCATACTTACAGACACATATACACATGTCATACATACATGCACAAGAGTGGTGCCAATGTGGAGGTCAGAGAACAACTTTCAGGAGACTGTTCTCTCCTTCACTAGAGGACCCAGAACCAAATTTACAAGCTAGTTTTTGACAAAGGTGTGAGAAATACAAGGTAGGCAAAAGCCTACTCAATAAAAGGTTAGTCAAAAATGGGTATCAACTTGAAGAAGAAAGAAATTAGATCTTGATTACTCATCTTACAGGAAAAAAAAATCAATTTAAAATGTAACAAAAACCTTAACTTAAAATCTCAAATGTTGAACTTGCTAGCAGAAAATAGAGAGAGAGAACTTCAGAATATATAGGTATAGACATAGATATTTTGAAAATAACCCCATGGCACAGGAAGCCACACAAAGGATTAGATGAAAATTAAAGGTTCTACACAGAAGAGAAACTATAATCAGAGAGAACGGACAGCCTACAGAACAAAAGGAAGTTTTTGTCAGATATACTTCAGACAAGAAGTTAATACAAAAAAAGTAAAGAACTCAAAAATTATCTACTTCCACCAAAAAAAAAATTATATGTTAACCTGGAGTTCTCTCAAAAAAAAAAAAAAAAGAGCAATTCTTCTTTAAAGAGAGTTTTTTTAAAAAATAAATCCTTACCATGTAGAAAAAGCAAATTAAAACTACTTTGAGAGTCTATCTCATCTCATTTAAAATGGTTGTTATTAAAAAGAAAATAAAGTTAACATGTACTGTTAAGGATATGAAGAGATCAGAAAGCTTCTTCAGTTTTGTTGCAAGTGAAAGCTGGTGCAGCCACTGTGGAAATGATTCTTCAGTGTCTCGATAACCTAAAACTCAGAAGCACCATATGACAGAGCTGTATCACTCCTGTCTCAAAGATACTTACCTGCACATGCATGTCTATTGTTGTTCTTTTAATGATAGTAAAAAATGAAATAGCCACAATGTCCTTCAATAGATGAAATAATGAAAACATGGTACACACACCATGGAATGTTATTTAGCCCTGAAGAAAAAACTGAGGTTATAAAACTTGCAGAAAACTCCATGGACCTGTTAAATATTATATTAAGTGAAGTAAGTCATGGTTGGAAGTAAAATACTGCACATTCTTTACATGTGGATCTACTTTCTAATTCTTATTTATACACATTTTTGAGGGACTTGAGTGTGGGTAGAGATCAGGAAACTAGAAAAGGGACTATTGTGAAAGGAGGAGAGCCTTTAAACAAAGGGTCATGGAGGATAATACAACACATGTGATATGAAAATAGAGAGAAAAACACCGTGGAGAAGGGGTCCAGGTGGGCAGGAGGCCATAGAGATGGGGAAGAAGCATATGGGGAGAAACAACCACCTGAAACTAAGAATTTGTGAAAATTCCCTAAGGAAATCTGGTTTTCACTATGCTAATTTAAAGAAGGTCAAGAATAAGGGCTGTTCAAGCTGCTGTAAATCAGACAGTGCTGATTGCCCATCCCTAAAGGACATTTTCCCCTAAGACCCCTAAAACACTCTGACTAGGGAACAGAAAGAATATAAGAGCCATTGATACGGAGAAGAGCATGAAAGCACCGTCTTCTGGGCATGCCTCATCCACTGAATGCTGAACTCACAGCAGAGGCTTTTCCCATGCTGAGCTTACACAGTGGGATCGCCAAAGGACATGGATAGGGTAGGTCACAGGGTTCTGCACTATGCTGAACCAACAGGCTATTGATATGAGCTAGGAGACATGGTGTCATTGTCTTTGGTTGTCCACTCTGTGGGGAGCCCAGATAGCTCTGTTTTAATTCACAGGGTCACCAACAAAAGAACAAGCATGTAGGAAAAGGACTTGTAGAGAGTAGAGGGAGGGGGGTGATAGGTAAGAAGGACATAAGAGAAAATAAGAGTAATTAGACTACATACATATAAGACTTTCAAACAATAGACATAATTGATAAAAACCTAAAAGCTAAATAAGAAATAACAAATGTGACAAAAACAGAAGTGCTAAGATAAGCACTGTGATTCATTCTTGTTTCAGAATTCAGAAGTGACCATTCTGAACGTATTGCAAGACCACGTCACAAAAAGGAAAACAGAAAGAAAAATGAGATGAAGACAAATAAATTAAATAATTTAAAATGTGTTTATGATACATTTTGACTAAGATAATTTAATTCTACCAAGACAATATATTTATATGTTTATTTTATACAAAACAGAAGACTTAAAAAAATGAAAAGTAAAAGTAAAAAAAAGAAAGAAATCAAGGTAAGTATGAGCTATAGAATAATATCACTGATTATCCTTGTTAGGTAATGAAAACCATGATAAGATAAATTTTATTCCTTAAGTTATGTATTTTAAAAGTAGACAAAACTTGTGTGGATATTTACTTTTTGTAAGCAATGCATCTGAGAAAAATGGTGCATGCTCCAAGGGGAGCTAGAGTCAAACAGTAAGTGAGAAAAACAAGTCCCAAGTGAGATTAAATAGATAGCATTAAAAATAAGGCTGTTAAGACAGCTAGACAAAAACTTCTAATATTAGGATATTGAGCCATTTTTTCATCTTTCAAAAAGAAAGATGCTATTGTTAACTCTTGCTTCAAGCTGGGCACTAACACAGAGAAGCAACCATTCCCCCAACTTTCATCTAGGGGATTTACACTCAGGTCTTCATCCTCACTAACCTGAGGTGAGGCATCAAAGAGGAGATTAAAGCCAGGAGGAGAGCATAATACTAACCCAAAGAGCACTGCCAGCTTGAGATGAACCATGCTAAAAGCAAAGCCCAACAGGAGCTCATCACAAGATAAAAGGAACAAACAAAAGGCCTGCCCAATTTTCATCTTATCTTCAAGAATTTGATAGTGAAGGGCCCATCCTATGTGTCTGCTAATATTGTCTGCCTATCTGTCTGTCTATCTATCTATTTATCTATCTATCATCTATCTGGTGTTTACAATCAAATGTTTATATGAAACATCATTCTTGTTCTGTAGGCTTGCATGTGACTTAAGCACTGAAAATTATATGCCTATATTGCATTATGAATTGTCAGGACTGAGATTAGTATAGATATTTTTCATGGATATTAGATTTCTAACATTGCACACTTGATACTCTAAAGTGAATTAGTGAAAAGTGACAGAAATACCTGATATTTACATTACTGTTACTGCTAGAATTGTAATTCTATTGAATTATGTGTGGAATACCTTTTAAAATACACTCTGATCCAGGCATTGGTGTGCATTTCTTTAAATAAATACACTGAGATTGTCTGGAGACTGAGGCAGGGGAATCAAGAGTTTGAGGTCAGCCCGTTTTCCATAATAAAACCCCATTATATGTAAATATATCACACTTATGAGGCTCACACATATATTTCCAATCACATATGCACATCTCAATTCTCAAATACTGTAAGTCCAACAAACATGAGTTGACTAAATATATTGAGAAACAAGGTATCCTCTACACACGGAGACGCATGATTAGAAATACACATAGTGTTCAAGACAATTTCTGTCAAGAATACCGCCACATTTTCAATGTAAATTATTTTAGCCATTATGGAAATTAGCATGGAATTCCTAAACAGTGAAAAGTGTGGGGCTGGAAAGGTGGATTTCTCTGTGGTTATGATCACTGGTTCCTCTTCCAAAGGACCTAAGTTCAATTCTAAGCACACAGTCACTAAATAACTATCTGCAACTCCAGTTCTGGGATCCAAAACTTTATTCTGGCCTCTCTGAACATTGAGTTCACATTGTAGAGGCAGCACACTCATGCATATAAAATAGTAAGATTATAAAAATAAAGCTAAAAAAACAGAACTAGCCGGGCTTGATGGCGCATGCCTTTAATCCTAGCACTAGGGAGGCAGAGGCAGGCGAATTTCTGAGTTCGAGGCCAGCCTGGCCTACAGAATGAGTTCCAGGACAGCCAGGGCTATACAGAGAAACCCTGTCTCGAAAACAAACAAACAGAATTAACACATGAAACAGCCACACCACTTCTGGTCTATACTGCTAGCATTCTGTCTAGTCTCCTTCCCACAGTTACCTGGCAACAGCCAGGTGTGCCTGACTGACTCACCATAAAGGGGCTGCTTGCCCCTCCACTCTCTCTTGCCTTCTAGCTCTTGCTCTGTCTTCTTGCTCCTTCCCCTCTATCTTCATTCTCTCCCCACTCCCTTTCTCTCCATGTGCTCATGGCTGACCTCTATCTATCCTCCTCCTCTTCCTCTCCCTCTCTGTCTCCCCTTCTCTGCCTTTCTCTGTCTCTACTAACCTCTCAACTCCCCTCCCCATGCCCCAAATAAACTCTATTCAATACTATACCAACACGTTGCTGGTCCCTATGGGGGAAGGGATGCCTCAGGTTCCTTCTTTGAGTTCCTGCACTGAATTACCCTCAGTGATGAAGTGCATATTCTATAAAAATGGCACCATGCCTAAGAAAATAAAATCACTTAACAATAGCTAAATATACATGAAAGGGGAAGAAATCACACTTTGGTCCTGTTTCCTGACATGTCTTCTGGTTCTAATGGTCCATGGAGCCTATTCAGGGACTTTTTAAAAAAAAGACCCTAGAAAGATACAGAGCATACATAACTGTTGTTGATGTCAAGCTATTTAGACTAAGAAAATAATGAAACACTAAAGGAACTATAATAAAGGATATTCTTCCCATGGGCGTGTCTTACAGTGAGCACGTTCTGCAGCTGACATAGCAATTATTCAAAACCACTAAGAGCAATCACAAAGCCTGAAACTACAATTGAATGATTTTCCCAGAATTTGATGCTACTGTGATGAAAGATGACTGCAAAAACGTATAAGACAGATGTCTCTTTCCTTTTATTATTTTCTCATTCACAGTAGAGCAAATTATAGCGAATGGCACCTTTCCAATATGTTGTAATACCTGCATTAAGTGATCTTAACTTCTGTGAACCTGGGGTTTAAAACAGATGTATGTTTTGATTAATTTTTTCTTTTAATTCACAGAGCCATGCAAGAAATTTTCTGCATTGTAGGAGTGCTTGACATCAAGTGGTGTTCGAAAGAAAAGTGTTCGTAACCTAAAACCACTGTGCACTTCAAACCTATTTTTTGTAACTCTCTCTGTTTTCATTAAAACACCTTTACAATTATATATGAGACAGAGTATAAAATAATCCTAATTTTTATTTCCTTTTTTTCTTTTTCTTCTTTTAAAAACAAGGACCAACATTTATAACTTGGAAATACCTACTAAGCAGGATCAAAAATCTATCACTATAACTAGATTCAAGTCTCATACATCCTAGTCAAAGACAATAAGACCAATCATTCATCCAAAATGAAAATTTTTACAGCAACTTGCTAGTAACCATTTCTTAAAATATATAGGTGCAATATTTTAAAATTTCAAATACAATAAAGATCTGTAAAAAGTTGACTTTGATTGACACTTCAGTGAATTTTCTACTTTGTATAAACATGAGGGCATTTACTGATATATACACTTCAGAATCAAGCACTGAAAAAGTTCAAACTAAAAATGGGAGGAGGTGCCGGGCGTGGTGGCGCACGCCTTTAATCCCAGCACTTGGGAGGGAGGCAGAGGCAGGTGGATTTCTGAGTTCGAGGCCAGCCTGGTCTACAGAGTGAGTTCCAGGATAGCCAGGGCTACACAGAGAAACCCTGTCTTGAAAAACCAAAAAAAAAGGGGGGGGGGGAGGAGGATGATATGTTAGGATCAAAGACAAGATCATGTGCAATACTAATTAAATAATTATAGATAATTTTACTCAAATCATAGATAAGGCCTAAATAAGAGCAGTGTTCTTCCTCTTATACTCCTCACTTAAGACTTCAGTGGCCTGGTATGCACTAATGGGAAAGGCATCTTGTATTGTATCTGGCTGGTGATATCCAATAGTCAGAGCAACAGCAACTCCCACCATCAATCCACTTCTATATATAAAGTGGGAAAGAAGAGTATCTTGAAAACACATGGCCTATTTCCCAGGAAAAGCTGAAGCACAATTTTGGTATGTCTTTCAAAACATACAAGAAAGAGAACGTTTACTTCTTTCTATGTTAGAATCGAAAGTGTGGGAGAGTTTTTGAGAGCATGACATGCATTTCTGGGTTTGGAAGTCTACTTTTCTCTCCAAGAGCTATAAAATAAATAATCAATAGAATGTGAAGAATTTAGACAAAAGTACTATCATTAGTACTTCTCCATTTTAGGACAACTGTGAGGTGCAAGGAAATAACTTATAAGGAGTCACTGGGTAGGGCTTTTCTTATGACCATATGTAAGGTGCCATCTAAAATAGGCCTCAAAGACATGTTCTGGCCAAATTGCTTCTATTGTATTGCCAGAACAAATATGTTCTTAAACCCAAGGCATGTAAATGAAAATATTTCCCATCACCTAGCTACCATCTGCCTTAATGCATGAGCACAGATGTGCAGGGAGCCATGATAGACCATCAAACCTGTCCCAGTGTATGATAACTTCCCAGTTGAAGAATGGTAAATTTAAAAGATCATCAGAATGGCTGTCAAGTTGAGCAAATGGGAATGACTTTAGTACCATAGCGTATCATCTCACTCACAGATAGTATGTAATGCAGATGCTGAGTCAGCTGTTCCGAGACCATGGCTCTGTTTTGTTAAGTGTTCTTTTACAGAAATATTAGTGCAAGGCAGGAAAATACAGAACAAAAAAATCAAGACAAAAAGCCTTCTACACAGATGGAAAGCAAGCTGGGTAGAATTGCTGTGACCTTGCAGAACAGCTGAAGGAGAGGCCTTTATTTACATGGTAAGGCAAAAAGATAAGCAACAATTTGCTTGGCTTTAACTTATCTTGGGCTAGGTGGAGGAAGTGTACTGTATGAAGTTCTTTATAAATTAACTAGTTCAGCTCATTTCCTAAACACCTATTTTTTGTAATCAGTTTTCCACAAGGAGATAATGAAAATTAGAAAATGACATTAGCCAGTGATAGATTGGAATGGAAAAGGGAGAGGCAATGAGTTTACCGTTATGACAGGACCTGAGATGGCTAGAATTTACTAGAGATCATCTTCACTATGGCTTGAGTTTATCTGTGCTTATTCTTGCTTTTAAAATGAATCTGACCTCTTGACAAATAAAAAACCGGAAAGGATCTAAGCTGGGAAAATGTCACATTATAGTGAGTGGGTTGGTAAGGAGTTGTACAGGAAGCAAATCAAACCCATAAACAATTCACAACAAAAGGGTTAACAGCCTACTGTTTCCAACACACAGGCTACTGACCGGTCCTTTGTATTCCTGCATTGTCTATATATTCACGCACCTTTAATATCTCCCTTTAAATAAAGGAATTAAACACTGGTTGTCTCACAACAACAAAGTCTACAGCAAGAATAAGGCCAAGAAGGGGTTGTTAGCACAAAGAGGGGCAGTGTAAGGGGTCTATGGGTGTAGGGCCAGAGGGGAAGGAAAGAAGAGGAGGTAGTTTGTCTGGAGGGATTCACCCAAATTAAGGCAAGCTTTTGGATGACAGTCCTTGGGCATTCCAATACTATTGTTATGTTAAAGCTTCCCTAGTGGCTTGAGAAGGCAATTGGGATCACCACCAAAAGGACAGAACTTTAATCAACACTGGACCTAAGACTAGCACTCAAGATACATCTACTACTCAATAGACATCACAGGTTATGAGAAACAACACAGGGCTTAGTACAGTTTATTTGCTTTTTAACCTTATTTAGAAAGCCAAATTAATTTGTGTTTATAAAATTAAACTTGAACATTTTGAAAGGCATAATTATATTTACAAATCTACTTGCATTTATACATATAAATAAGATTAATTTACTACAAAGCTTTGTTTATAGTATGCTGCCCTCATAAGCTCACAAGACACTTTATAGTTTATTAAATGTAGACTTTAGAAAACTTCTAATAACTCATTATTCTTTTAGTACATCTGCTTCAGTAACTGAGCACTTGTCTCTCTTACCAACTTAGAAACAATAATTTCTAAATTCTTAAGACTATTAGAAAAATCAGACACAGAAAAGGAGCAGGCTGCTCCTGTCCTGTAAAGTTGGATTGTTTTCAACTTTAAAGGCTACGTGCTCGGTCCCCAGGAGGATCCACAATGGGCTATTTCCTTACACAAATGTGGTTTATTTTCCTTCCCATCTCTCTATTTGGGTTTTCCTTTACTCCTGTAGGGAAAATAAACATGAGCAGCAGAAGGAGCAGTAATGGCTCCTCCTTCCCTCCCTTTAGGGTGTGTGGCCATCCAGTTTCTCAGAGCCAGGCCACAGGCCACATTCTAACTACAGCTTCCAGCCTAGTATCTCCCAGAGGGCCTAGATGGCAAGAACCTCTTTTCAGGTCTACTCTAACAGACAGCCCAGAATAGCATATTGAATTGTATAAGGTTGGCATTGCTGAAGGGTGAACCGAAAGCGCATTCATGGCAGTTTGGAGGAAGCTTTGAACCTAGGAAGTCACCTTTGCCATGCTGCCACCTATACCTCTTGTCTGACCGGAAAATGTTGTCATTATAGTCTTGCTGTCTTCACTGACTGCTTTCATTAGAACATGTAAAAGCCGAAAATAATCTTATTACTCAAATTCAGTGAGCTTCACCTGGAATAACTTCTTGTCTTAGTTTTTATCTTTTTAAAAATAGTGAATTAAAACCAAATGACAAATTTGCACACCAGTGCTGAAGCCTTCAAAAAGATTAATTTTTTGAGAATATATATTCATACAATATTACTAGCCACAAGTTGATTAAATATGAAAATAGCCCAGACATGTTATTCTAAGATCTAATAACAATAATCATAAGGATTTAAAGCATTCTAAGTCAGAAATGCAAGCCCAGCACAGTTGCATGCAGTTACATACAATATAATAAATATGAGATTTTCCTTGTTTTATTAGTTTTTAAGTCAGATTGTTTTTTATTTTCCATGAGGTGATATAATACTTAGCTGATTTCTCTAAAGAAGAAAATAAGAATGACATTAGGAGAATATACAATAATTCAGATGTTCAGACAATATGATATAAAATCAAATTCTATTATATAAAATGGGTCATTTTTTAAAACTTGCTTAGAGGGATATGTTGATGATCTTGAAATGAAATAGAGAAAACAGTGCCATCTTTTCCAGATGTTCTCATGGTAAGGATAAGGTAATAAATTTTAATTTTCAAGAACTAGATATCCAGCAAATTTGCTCCTCCATTCATACACACATACCATGTTGGAAATAGTTCCAATAGCTGAATCTCAGTCACAGAAAATCCTCTGTAACATTTCACCTTACAGGTGTGCTAACAGCTACATGCTTAACAGTTTAACTCACAGATTTCATACACTAGCCCCATGAGAAGTCAGTCTCCAACCTGGAAATATACTCAAATGAACGTGGTTACCTCCATAAAGTATTCTGTCTGCCTCGAGCAATTAACATTAATTTGCTACTGAAATTTTCTATATGTTACTAAAATCATTTCCATATTTGCAACAAAATAATAGTGCATTGATTTCATTCCCCTTCTTGAGCTGTGTCACTAACAGGGATTTCCGAGGGAAAGTCCACAGGCCATAGGAAAGCAAGACAGCAGAAAGGCAAGGAAGAAACCACAAAACCATTCCATTCCACTTCTCTCTTCAGTGAGGGAAGGGTTTGTGTGCACAAATGCTTTATTTTGTATAACCTAGAGACTACAAGCTGTTCTCTTTTTGAGGATTTGCTTTAACAAGATATGCTTTAGCATCTCTCAAATATAGCATGCAGAAATGCCAGATTACAAAATGTGATGAATTTTAAAAGTCCCTTGAGGGATAAAATTAAATGTTTGCTCATAACAAATATTAAAACTTCATTAATAGCATCGTCAAATTTAAAAAAGTTCAAAATGGATAATGGAAGAAAATAATCTAGATAAATAAATGAGCATGTCAAATTGGTAATGGTTAATACCAATAAATAGATGATAGGTAAAGATACAATGATAATATAGATGGATGATCAATAGATGATAGATTATGGCACACAGAGTTAGTAAAAATAGATAATAGATAACATATGAGGTATACAGGATAGATGATAATTATTGACAGATACATGATATGTAGATGAGAATTGATAGATTAATCAGATTAGGTAATACAATGTAGATAAATAGATATATTTGATAAAGACAGACTATACATGATAAATATATGAAAAATGTCTGTTGCATAGATGATAAATTAGATAATGGAGGACAAATATATAATAGATGATAGAAAAATAGATATTTGTAATATCAGAAATTCTTTAATATTAACAAGAGTCAACATGCAATTACATGATTTATACGCACCATCAACTATAGACATAGATACAGGTTGCAAAGAACAAACATAGTATTTTAGTAATATGTCACAAGCTTCAAACAATCCCTCAGTGGCAGTAATAAGAGCACAAGTTCTTAGAGTAGTGCCTTGGGCTGTACTTCAAAATTGTTCGGAAATGCTCAAGATAAAATCTTGACTTTTAAATGGATCTTTTCTTTTCTTTTACTGTTAATATGGAGGATTCAGAAGGTGGATAAATTCTTCATAGTGCTTTATCTCAAGTGCAAATAAAAATGCAAAGGTATTCCTTCTCTTTACAACCTGCAGTCATTGTGATACATGGATTCAAATGTCAAGGATATATTTCTTTTTGAAATGTTCGTGAAGAAATGCATGGTGTCTTCTCCACCCAGCCACAGTCTGTATAGTGTATAAATCACATGGAGAATGGATGGGACGTCTAAACTTGTGATTTTTAATAATCAACCAGGTATGACCAACCTTTTGATATTGTTCTATATCTTTGTAATCTATAGTATATATGCTCAAATACCAGGCAATTCAATCAATTCAATTATCAAAATAGAATCACAAATATCTATCTATCTATCTATCTATCTATCTATCTATCTATCTATCTACCTACCTTGTATTGATGTATTGATTAAAGCTATTTGGAGTGTTGTACTCAACTTTATTTATAGCTTTCAGGCCACAAGATGCTTCTTGTTTCTCAACTAGAAGCTTACACAAATTAAAACTATAATATAATGATTTTTTAAAATGTGTTTTTATAACTCACTGTTTAAAATATGCAAACAAGTTGAAAACTAAAATAAAAGCACCAGAATTCTGCTGTTACACCATGTTGACTTTAAGAGTTTCCTAAACTACTTGTCAGTCTTAAAACCATGAGTATGCCAATATATTGCCATACTGAAAAAATTCAAATTCCATAAAAGGAGATTCGATATGGAACAACAAGATATTGGGGAAAGGAGATGCTGATTTTCTACATGTTGTATGATAGTAATAGCATTTTCCTTAAGCATTAGTCAATTACAAGGTTAATACATTTGTTTTGTTTATAAAAGATAGTGTGGATTATATATTCAGGCTACCAGTTCCCATTCCTTACTCTTATGAAGCATTAATGTAATATCCTATAACACATAATTATACTGTTCCACTTTTTTCTGAATAATACTTTCTTTAAGTTTTTAAAATGAAATATTTTTGAAAGGCTTTCCTCAGTCCAAACCTGATTTTCTATTATGTTAATAAGGTATTGTGAAGAAAACACTTTAAATCTATTGATATCTAAGTTCTTGATATATTCATTAAGTAAGCTAGAATTTTTTGGTTGTATCCCAAAAATTTATCCTTGAAAAAACTGCTGGAGAGATGGCTCAGTGGTTCAGAATACTATCTACTCTCCCAGATGACTTAATTTCAATTCCCTGGAACTAAATGGTGGTTCACAATGTCACGTAACCTCAATTCCAGGGGATCTAACACCTTCTTCTGGCTTCTGTGGGCATGAATGTGGTTTGTAGATATATATGCAGGCAAAATAGTCATATAAATAAAGTAAATAATAAAAATAAAATTGAGTCAAATTCAAATAAAACCCTTTTTAATAATATTTTGTAATAAATATATGGTGCTGTGGGTTTGCACTTAGGTCAATAAACTTATTTGTTGTCTGATATGAGCTAGCAATAAATTTTCTGCATTGTGTACTCTCATTTTCTTTTAGCACTAATGTTTGAAAATCTAGTAAATGAATTTAAAAAAAAACTGTGACATATTCAACAAAAAACATTCAGCAACAAAGAGAAATACATTATTGACTATAAAACAACACATATATGCACAGTAATAGGTATTATAAGTAATAGGTATTTATATAAGTGAGTTCTCATTTATATAAAATACTATGGGAAAAAAATCAATCTATACTAATAGAAAACAGACCAATGGTTGTATAAAATGTGTGCTGGGTTCCAAGCTATGACAGAATCAGTACAGAAGGATCACAAGAATGATTAGATCATACCAAATCCATATATATGCCAAATGTATTAAGCCTTAGGTGTCAGATATATCTAGCTTATTACATGTTAGTTAAAACTCAAAAAATTACACACACACACACACACACACACACACACACACACACACACATCTCAGTTAGTGTTCTATTGCTGTTAAGAGACACGACCACAGCAACTCTTAGAAAGAATGTAATTGGGCTTTGTTTATAGTTTCAGAGGATTATTCCACGATCATGATGGTCCAGAGCATGGCAACACACAAGCAAACATGATGCTAGAGAAGACGCTTAAGAGTTCCAGATCTGCAGGCTCAGGAAGAGAGAGCTAGTGAGCCTGGTTTGGCTATTCAAGCCCCCAGTCACATACTTCCTCCAGTAAGGACACACATATTCCAATAGGCTACCCTTCCTAATCCGTCTCTATTAGCAAAACTTCCTGATGACTACGCATTTAAATATATGATCTTGAGTAGGGATTCTTATTCAAATGACTTTCATATGCATTGTATAACATACATCTATGAAATACTTATCATAATTATTTCAATAGTTCTTCTTTAATTAAGAGTTAACACTAAACCAAGTCTGGGGGCTGAAGTTTGTATTCCCAGCTACTTAGGAAGCTGTGACAATGGAAGTCCAAGTGCCAATTCTGCATGGGTTACATGGTATATTCAGCATCAATCTGGGTAACTTTGTTAGAATCCAACTCAGAATAAAAAAAAAAAAATAAGACATGTCTAGGGGGTTAGCTAATTGGTAGAAAGGTGAGCCAGTATGCATCATATTCAATTCACTAATCTTCATAAAATGAACAAAATGTTAACATTCAAGCTACATCACATTGTTCTTGAAGAAGCAGGAATCTCTTTTGTAGAAAATTATATTTATCCAAGTGAGTATGTAGATGTATTGGTTAGTATATATTTGCTTATTAGAGGAAGAGGCTGGAAATGTTTTATTTTAAAAAATACTAATATAAATACCCCTTAACGTAGCAAACACATTTATTTTCATATTTCATATTCTAGCAATGTTAAATAATACAGCTGAAGCGTGTCATGAGACGAGCAAAATTAGTATCAGTGTCTTTACTGCACAAATATATTTCAATGAAAGTTAAGTACCAAGTTACTTAAAACATTGAAATAAAAACACAATAACATAAAATGATAAGACTATGACAAGGAAATCTATTCCCATTTAGCAGAATTATAAGGTAGCCACATTTGGCCTGAACACACACACACACACACACACACACACACACACACACACACACACATTGTAGTGAGGTGAATGTGGAGGAAGAAGGCAGAAGTGTTATGCAGAGAAACTCAAGTTTGGCACTCGCTGCACACTGAATATTCACCCCTAAACACGTTCATGTATGAATGTGACTTCTTGCTGAAGTGGGGTGCCTATCATTTTCCTGTGAGAATCACATGTGGTCACTTATCAGACTATGAATTTGCTAACTGCTAAAAGCAACTTTCGGAGCTGCACATTCTGTTCAGCATGGATGTCAAAGTTCTCAGCATGAACAGTCTTCCCAGAAACACTTGCTCGAAAAATGTTTCTCCCAGCACTGTATGTATTAAACATAAATGCATACAAATTTGTTTGTTTGTTTGTTTTAGCAACTGTAATGATCTTGCTTGACATTAAAATCCTATAAAGGATCTAGCCACAAAGAGGAGAATAAACAAAGAAAAAGATTTATCATTACATTTTATTTTCAGTAATAACAAACTCAGAAAATACCTCAGATTCCTGAGAGGTGTTTTTGTCGTTATTGCTGTTTGTTTATTAATTTATTTTGGACATTATAGGAGATGAATGGCATAAGTGACGGGGGAGTTTATACACACATACACACACACACACACACACACACACACACATATATATGTACTATACAGAATATATTATATATTCTGAGATATATATATATATATATATATATATATATATATATATATATATATTACAGAAATAGAAGGCTACAAGTAAGCTTCTGTTTATATAAAAAGAGGAAAAAAATGTTAAAAACAAGGCAAACTTTATGAAACTTCATGTGCCTTAGGACCAGTTGTGAAGGATAATAGGTCAAACATGTGGGAGGTTATTAACTGGGGCTCCCAGGTAAGCTGGCATAGAATAAAATCAACAATTCAAAAGAAATTGAAAATGCTTCCCCTGAAAATACGTGGGATGTAAAATGTGTATAAGAGGTTTCATTCACAGGCTTGTGCAGACCTCTGGCATGCACATTGTTACCGTTGTTTGTTTTGTTTTTAGCTACTACTGCAGATATCTAAAGTGGGCGCAGGGCTGGGAAGACTCCTTACTCTGGCTTTGATGGATTTCTACTCAAGAAAGAAGAGAGCCAAACATCACTATTAGCAGCATGCAACAATAGCATGTCCAAGTCTATCACCCCTTCCTGTGTCTACAGAGCAGAACATCTCCTTTGGAGACATAGTTCTGAGATTAAGAGTAAGAAAAAGCTACTAATTAAATGATACTGTTTTGCGGAAGTGGATGCTCACAGTCAGCTATTAGTTGGAACACAGGACTCCCAAGGAAGGAGCTAGAGAAAGTACCAAGGAACTGAAGGGGTCTTCAACCCTATAGGTGGAAGAATAACATGAACTATCTAGTTCCCTCTGTGCTCATGTCTCTAGCTGCATATATGGAAGAAGATGGCCTAGCTGGCCATCATTGGGAGGAGAGGCCCCTTGGTCATGCAGACTTTATATGCCCCAGAACAGGGGAATGCCAAGGCCATTATGTGGGAGGGGGGTGGGTAGGGGAGCAGGGCGGGGATGGGGGATGGTATGGGGAATTTCTGGATAACACTTGAAATGTAAATGAAGAAAAAAATGATACTGTTTTGATAATGGTCCCACTACAAATGAATTTAGTGAAACAAGCTAGCGAGGATAGTTGGCTTGCAATAGTTGTGTCTCCATTTGTAAGTAACATAAACTTTGAAAGTAGAGAACTGAGTAAACCAGGAGTAATTTCAAGAGTCTTCAGGGAAATCGGATGGTACCATTCATGCTGGATCCTAAATGCATTGCACAGAGCCTAAAACATGCTAAGTACACAGAATTACAGGAAAAATGAACAAACGGGCAAAACACTACTCACATCCATTGCAAGCTGCTAAGAAATTATGAAATAGGAGAGAATGGAATTGTTCAACCATTCTATCCTCTTTCTGGTGATCATTTCATGACCTAACAATGCTAAATGTTAATTTAGTTACCCACAAAGTCTCTAGACGCAGAATTTCTGATATAGATAGTTCTGACCATTTCAATTTTGATGTTTGTGGCAAATAAAAAAAATTTATGCATCTTTGGAATTTCTCATATCAGAGTAATTCATTTGTAAAAATCTATATGACTCTACCTAAATGCTATCTTCTTTAATTAGTCTTTCCAGGTTTCATGTTTTCCAAGTGGGTAAGTAATGTCTCTCTTACTCCTTTCCAAGTGGGTAAGTAATGTCTCCTTAAATGACAAGAGCCCAACAGTGACATAGAAAGGATGTCTCACTTTGGAGCAAGAAACATTACCAGGAAAAAAATGTGATGAAATAATGCAGAAGAAAGGATTGAGGTGACTGCCTTTGTGTAGAGTTTGAAACTCTTCATACTTTCCCTTGCTCTATTATGTCTGTAATGAAGATGGAACTGGTGTGCAGGCTATGTCCCCATGTTAAGGTTACTTAGCACATAGCAAGGGAATCAACTACTTCAGTCATCCTCCCCCTCCTCATTATCATCATCATCTTCACCATCATCTTTCTAGACATCCTGCTCAGTCCCAGTTTCAGACGAGTGAGGTATCAGCCCATGTGCTTTCATAATACTAAAGGACATTTCATTTTTCATTAAGGAAACTGTAGTTTTACAGTCTAAGAAAGCACTGCCTTCCAGTTCTGGGAGCACACTGGGGAAAAGGATGACAGCAGAGTCCAGCATTCCTCTAGGCAATGGTATCATGATACTTGCGAGGCATCTTTTGAGTGAACGTATTTGTATTCATGTGTCATCAACAGTGGGAATATGAGTTCTTAAAAGTTAAGAAACTTCTAATATGTTTAGGACACAGTGAGTACTGAAAATGGCTTACCAGTGACCGGATGATTCACCCAACATTTAGGCTAGCAGTAATCAGATATTTTCCATGAAACTTCCCTCTTTCACAAATGAGGTCTGATGACCAAGCTAATTAGGTTTGCTTATTCATGAGTGTGTAGATTTCAGAGTTCATTCTAGGACACTGTCTTTTTTTTTTTTTTTTTTTTTTTAATGTGTAATTCCATGAATTAACCCTTTCTGAAGACTAAGACATTAGGTAGTTGTCATCTCACTCTGAGTAGATATTTACAAGTTGTTCTCCTTCTCCATGAAAATCTGACAAAACATTATAGTGGACTCTCCCAGACTGCATAACGGACTGAAGGGCTGGTAGCCTTAGGCAATATATTCAAATTGAATCAGAAGCATGTTCTGTTTAAAACAGTACAATATAGCCAATGATTTTTTTTTTTTATTCAATGGGTTATTTATTCAGCAAAATCTATCAAGTTCAAGTGTATTGTGCATTGTGGAAGTGCTGTATTATGGTAAGTGGAGTTATCAGCACATTGGAGAGCCTTTGCATATTGAAACTTGAAAAATACTAAGGTAGGACTCCCTCATGGATATCATGAATACTGTAAAGCAAGCCTGCCTGCCTGCCTCCCTCTTCTCCCTCCCTCCCTCCCTCCCTCCTTCCTTCCTTCCTTCCTTCCTTCCTTCCTTCCTTCCTTCCTTCCTTCCAAACAGTAAGGTCTCATGGCAGCAACAAGCTCCTCCCCTGTTAACAGCAAAGAGCCTCTATCTCCCTACAACCCTGAATTCCTGCCACTCCTAAATCATCTTTAAAAAAAATGGTACTTATACTACTAGAGGCACTTGCCACTAAGCAGGTTTTGAACTACATAGTTTTAAAAGGCAGATTCTTTACCCTTGGTAAACACAAATGAGAGAATGCACCAGATCATTTCTCCAGCTGGGTAAAGAAAGAATAATGTCAGAGCAGTATGTCTCCATGAAACATGACTTCTTTGTACTGCTATTAACCTAGATTAACTTCAGCTTGTTCACAATCACTTCACTAATTCTAATGACTCTTGCATAAAAGGCAAACTTCTAGTATGAAGTTGACTTCTCCAACATGTTTCTTTTTAAAATCAAAGGGGCTCATTTTTCCATAGAATTAAAAACTGCTAGTACCTTAGCAAATGTCTGGTTATGTAGATTCTAGGAGCTGCTCCAATGTGTTCCTATGCACTTATTGTCCATCCAATGCCACTTAATGTCCATGTCATTACAGCATTAGCAGCATTCTGTCGCCTCACTCAGTGTGCTTGCAAGCTTGGCTTCAAACATGTCTCATCCTCAACAGCATCATGATGTGTGTTAGCACTGTTTTGTCTTCCATTTCAGAGAGTCTTATTCCTCTATCCAGAAGCGTCTCCTACCCAGAAGCACTCACTCCATGAAGGCCTTTTTAACTCACATGGGTAAAACTGTAGATTTCCTCGTAAGAAGATCTGGGACCTCGTACTTGTTCAAGCCTTCACTCTTCCAGAAGAACAGGCTATGAGCGTGCAGCAATAGGAATATTGGCAGAAGGGGGTCCACAATACACCCCAAATTATATTAGGCAAGTAGATACTCCCACTGACTTAAAGCTAGAACATCTAGGAATAAAAATGCAAATACCTGAAGCTTTCTGCCACAGAAAGATAGAGGGCCAAGGTGATCAGTCTGCTTTAGAGCAGTTTTTATTTTATTTTATTTTATTTTTTTCTCTCCATGGAGGAACACCTAGAAAATTACTCATTCCAATTATCACAAACGTCCCTTCCCCTCAGTAATCAGTCTGCCTTCTTAGTCTGGTAATGATTTATTTCCAAAAGATGAAAACTAAAAAGCATCACACCTTACAATTTGGCTAGTTCCACTTTTTCTTTCATTTATTTAAAGTGAATAGCCATAAAATACCCTGAAAAAAAAAACAGACTTTAAAACTCTCAATACTTAAAAGTATTCCTTAGATAGAAATTTCACGCATGCCCTCTATCAAAGAAAATTGTTTAAAGAGGATCTTCATTTATAAAAATAGCTTAATAATGAAAAGTTCCAAAAACTTACTACTTGATTTATGATATTCAACATATGATACTTAATTTATGAAAACTAGCAAAACAGAATATTTAGGTTGTTTTCTAACATGTAAAAAAGTAAAAGATTTGAGAAACATCAAGGGACAGAACTTTATATCTATTTTAACATGAAGAAAAATGCCTATACCATGTTTTCTTGAAAGGACACACCAAGCATTTCATTTCTCAGTTGTTTTCTTCCCCTTCCCTTTCCCTTCCCTTTCTCCTTATTCCTCTTTCTCTTCCTCCTCCTCTTCCTCCTCCTCCACCACCTCCTTATTCTTCCTCTTCTTTTCTTTCTATATTTGAGACAGGGTTTCCCCTGTGTACCCCTTATTATCCTGGAATGTACTTTGTAGACCAGGAAGGCCACAGAATTAGAGATCTCCCTGCCTCTACCTCTGCAAGGCTGGGATTAAAGATGTGCATCACCGCATCACCGTACCCAGCTTTGGTTTTCTCTTATTATGGAAACCTTCCACTTGCAAATTCCCTGCCATCTGGGATGGATCTATTTAAGGAGAAAATGGGAGGGCTACCCTAGGCATATGGCTAGTGCACACTGTTCCTCCCTGCATGAAAATTCCAGAAACAAAAAGGAGAGAGCTTTTTTTTTTTTTTTTCTGTATCAACACAAAACCAGAGTTTATTTTATTTTATTTAGTACAAACTCACTGTGCATAGGAAAGCATTTCAAACAGCACTTTTGCTAAATTATAATGTGTACTCTGATGATGTACCTCTTCTGCCCTCTTCTGCCTCTTCTTGCTTCAATGGTCTCCTTCCCATTGTCCAATGGCTCACCTTCTACATTCATGTCATACATTTATTGTTTTTACTATGTTAAACACCCCATGCCTTTTACCCATGCCCTTTGCCTTAATTTTAGCAGAGCAACACATTTTTATGAGATTGTATAAAAAGCAACATTTTCATTAAAAACCATCCATTAAAAAATGTACCACTGAAAACAAACAACATATGACTCTAAAGATTATGCTTTAAATAAGCAAAATGCCCACAAAACAAAATAAAACAAAACAACAGCAGCAGCAGCAGCAGCAACAACAAGAAAAACAAAAACAGAAACAATTCAGACTGTATTTGACGGATATTCAGGACATCCTAGGTATATCCCTAGTACTCCACTTAAACACAACCAAAATACCACACAACTCTAAAATCAACTCTAACGCAGGATAGAAGCGACAGAGTGCCAGAAAGCACAATCCAAATACGACAAGTAATAAGATAAGATAGCAGGTTGGATGTACTGAGGGGTATCTCAAAGCTCCAGACATGCTACTACATTATGAACTCCTAAGCAATGGTTTTCAGCAAAGGGCTCTACTGAAACATGGAATCTTGCAAGTACTGTGTGATCAGCCACTATGGGGCATTCTCCTCAGTGGAAGGGTTCTAACCTCAATTATTCAGCCTCCATACATCCCATTGTCTTTTGCCTACTTACCATCAACTCAGCTTCCATTTGCACTATAGGCAGTTTTCTGACTTCATAAAATCAAGTCATGCACAACACACACTTTTTTTTTGTACCATTCACAAGATCCATTTAAGTTCCACAAGAGTCACAAACGTAGCATTGCCTGGAGGTACAACCCTTTATAAGCAATTGTTTACTTTCCCTTCATGACTTTAAAAAATAAGCTAGAACAGTGAAATTAAAATTCAGATACTAATGATAAGGATGCCCAGGTCAATACTGTTCTGAAATGAAGATAGAAGGTCAGGGAAATGGCTCAGTGGGTAAAGGTGCTTGCCAAGAAGCCTAATGATCCGGTGTTGATTCCAGAGCAATAGTAGAGAAAAAAAATGGATCCCTGCCAGTTATTGGAAATCTCCCCGTTCACACATGCATGCACACTCATGCACACATAGACACATACTTCAGAATGAAGAATTATATTCATTCAATAAATGAGTGAATGAATGCATTTAAAAAAATTAAGATGAAGATGGATTATTACTAAACACTAAGGATAGAAGAGTATATAGGAGAAATATAGCAGCCAAAATGTTGTCTAAAAGATAAGTTTAGAGATTTGACAAGGATTTTGTGAAACCCCATGTATTCAAACTGAATATCTCCTGAAACCATATATTTACATTAATGGTGGAAATGCTGAAAGGCTCAGCACATGAGAACAGATGCCCCCCCCCCCCGCCTTATCTGTCTCTTTCTCTGTTTCTAACTCTCTGTTTCTAGCTCTCTCTTTTTATTTCTCAATGTTTTATGGTGTTTGTTTTGGTCACAACACATACATATACATACATACATACATACATACATACATACAGTCTTCCCAGCAACTTAAACCTGATAGAGCTGCCTGGGCCTGTGTAAAGCTCTTCTAAAAGGGGTACTCCATCCAAAGAAGCAATAATGACCTTAAGTGTTGTGATGCTACAACAGTTCTAAATGGTAGAAGATAAGAAAGAAGAGAGACCTGAGTATCTCCAAGGAATTATGCATCATCGAACCAGAGTAGACTATATACATGTGCATCATGGAATTAGAAATGAAACATGGACTTAGAATTAAACACAACGGGGCTGGTGAGATGGCTCAGCGGGTAAGAGCACCCGACTGCTCTTCCAAAGGTGATAAGTTCAAATCCCAGCATCCACATGGTAGCTCACAACCATCCGTAACAAGATCTGGCGCCCTCTTCTGGAGTGTCTGAAGACAGCTACAGTGTACTTACATATAATAAATAAAATAAATCTTTAAAAAAAAAAAGAATTAAACACAACTCAAAAACAGTAAGTCATTTCCCAACTCCTTATTTTGAAAAGGATTTAAAGAGAACACTTCAGGAGACAATATTCATATATCAACACACACCTCACATCTCTCAGGATCAGCATCCACGTTTATTTCTATCTTCCTGAGTAGTGGAATGTGCAGAACCATTCTGCCTCCAACTTAGGCTTAAAGGCCACTTTACAGTAAAGACAAAGCAGGTCCATTCATATTTATGGTTAAATCTCCATTTCTCAAGGATTGAGCTATGCCCCATCTATAATCCCAACTACACATGGTTCTGTACCACCTGTTCCAGGACCAGTAATCATGTCTTTGTTTTAAAAGCTATTTATAGCCTTCCTGCAACCCTGCCTTTGTTTTAAAAGCTATATGAACCCCCCCTACCTTATTATGACTACCTCTTGTGATTATCTTTGTTTGACTACATGTTATGTTCTGCTAACCTAGGCAGTTTCCCCCAGTTGGAAAACGTCAACCCTTGAGCCCTAGAAAAGCCTTGTCTTCCTCACAGCTAACGTTGACCTCTCAAACATCAACTTAGGATTTGGCAGCCTGTGTACATAGATAAAAAAAAACCTTGCTTTAATTAATTCCTTGCTTTAATTAGTTTGTCCATGATGATTTAATTTGGTGGTCTTTCTCCTCCCATCTTTGGAATTAATAAACGGTGTTATGAAATACATTTTTTTCTTACTAAAAGTTCAATGCAAAATATTTCATGATGTATTTTAAATCATTATTTTTAAGTTAATAGACATATAGGAATATATCTGATGCTAGAGAAATTGCTCTGAGGTTAACAACCCTTATTGCTCTTGTAGAGGACTGGGGTTCAGTTAGCAGCTCCCATAGGGAGGTTCAAAACTGCCTGAGTTCCAATTCCTGGGGAATACAGTAGCATCTGGCCTCCTCCCTGCACCCAAGCTCACACAGGCGCACACACATAAGTAAATAAAATAAATTGGCCTACCCTATCAAATATGTAATTATGTGAAGGAATTATTTTAAAAACATTTGGAATTACTTTGAAAAAAATACTTCATAGCGGGAGGTGGTACCCATGCCTTCAATCACAGCATGTAACAGGCAGAGGCATGCAGATCTTTGTGAGTTCAAGGCCAATTTAGTTTACAAATTGTTCCAAAATATCCAGGGTATGTAGAAAGATCTTGTCTCAGAATCCAGCCAAACAAAACCAACCGAACAAAAATGTTTCTTTATAAATACATAAAAGTAAATGTTAAGAGTACTACCACTAAAGCACATTTTCATTCTAGCAAGTAATATTGATACCATTAAATAGTTAATTTAATTTTAAAATAGAATTTAAGTTTTAAATGAATGAGAGTAAAACTCAAGAAAACAAATACCTATAGGTGGAAGAATAACATGAACTAACTAGTACCCCCTGAGCTCATGTCTCTAGCTGCATATATAGAAGAGGATGGCCTAGTTGGCCATCAGTGGGAAGAGAGACCCCTTGGTCATGCAGACTTTATATGCCCCAGTACAGGGGAACACCAGGGCCAAGATGTGGGAGCGGGAGGGTAGGGGAGCAGGGCCGGGAGCGGGGAGGGTATAGGGAACTTTCTGGATAACAATTGAAATGTAAATGAAGAAGTTATCTAATAAATATTGGAAAGAAAAAAAAAGAAAACAAATACCAGATTGCATCAATATTGACTCCTTAGGCCCAAATTTAAGTCTATGAAGCAAAATTAATTTGACACTATGAAAGAAAGCATTGTAAGAATTTTAGCTAGTGTTTATTACTACAACAAAATTGCAAAGTTCATCTGTACCTAATATATGGAAGTCTTCTTTTGTGATCTTTTATCCTAAAGGTTCACAATTGCTTTTCTTGCCAGAAAAATAAACACACACACACACACACACACACACACACATGCATTTTAGATTTTAGAATATCTGCAAGTACAAAATACACAATATTTTTAGGATATGACTCAGGTGTAAATACTAAACACATTTTGATTTCATGTATACCACATGTAGCAAAGTATTTTGCAAAATATTTTAATAACTCCACGCACTAAACAAAACTTATTTATCATAATAGAAGTGTTAGTTGTATCTTCTTCCCCTGGAATCCTGAATAAATAGAATATTGTACACCTGTGTATGGACTGAACTACCTCTTGAGAAGTCAGTGTGACATTTTTTGAAAGTTTTATATTATGGGGACATTTTGAATATTGAATTTTTCAAATGAAGTTGTCTGACCACTATTGGAATATGAGCAACTGAGAGGCAGGTTCTATAAGCAACTAAAAGCAGGCACCTATGTGCATTCTCATCTAGGGATGTGGGTGCTGCATGTGTGTACAGGTGGCAGAGCAGAGGACATGAAGCTGTTTGATCCTCAGAAGTCACTATGTTTCAAATACTGGACTAGATCCTTCCCCACATTACAGTGTAACTGCCAGAACAAACTCTGGTGTTGGGTAATTTATATGTAAAAGGGCAAGGTAAAGCAGACCGGGGAAGGGAAAAGGAGGAGGAAATAATTTAAAGTAACAAAAAGTTGTACTCATGAGAAATTAAAAGCAGAGAAAATGGCAGGTGTTTAGAGGTGTTGCTGACAGGCATAACTGCGGAAATCAGTCTGCCTTACAGGCAGGTGCTTCTAATTTCCAGTGAAGACCTTGAAAATAGGTTAAGACAAACCTAGAAAGGTAAAGAGCAAGTTACTAACTAGAAACCTGATGGACAATCCACATTGAACACAGAAGTATAATTAACCAATGGTATTATTATTATTATTATCATCAGTGATGAGATACTTTGAACAGTGCATTGTAAAGGCACACTGGAAAGAAGAGAGACACATATTAGAGTACATTCTGCATACAAAGGAAGCAAAGTCTGGCGTGTACACTCTTGCTACCATAATGCTAATAAGAAGAGGGTAGACCAAGTGAAAATTTATACATTATTAATTAATACTAACTTTTTTCTTAGCTTTTGGAGCAAGGTCTTATTCCATGTCCCAAAATGACCTTGACTCATGGCAATCCCCTCTCTCAGCTTCATAAGAGCTCAAATTATAGGTAAGAGCCAACAGATCCTGTTAGTTATAAAGCAATGGAAATTTATTTGGCTTAGTTATAAAATATCCTCCAAGGGAGAAAAGAACCTTTATCTCTTCTCATTTCACAAACATAACTAACATGATGCATGACCCATTTTCTTTCAGTGATGGCGCTTAAAGGATCTGCTCATATCATCCAGAGCATTTCCCTGTGCGATACAGTGAATTGTTACCAAGAAAAACAAAAATCATCTTTGTGCTCAGTGAAGTTTTAGTGGAAACACTATCCCAGCTGCTTGGATGAACATCTCTTCAATTTTGTGCAGCATTCTGTGACCGCTGAACCACTTCCTATCACAGAGATCTGTTTGTCCCCTTAGAACTGTACCAGCTGAACAGCATGCCAGAAAAGTG
The DNA here is from genome assembly GCA_902729485.2 of Mus minutoides. NCBI lineage: Eukaryota > Metazoa > Chordata > Mammalia > Rodentia > Muridae > Mus > Mus minutoides. The sequence continues at coordinate 492,684 of LR750268.1, forward strand.
AACTGGACAAGACTGGAACTCCAGTACATTAACTAAGTGAGCCACTATATGTGGATGGGAATTGTTAACAATAATGGTGATAATAAATACAGTAATCATTATTATGTTTCAATAACAACTTCATCACAATACAAATAATATCAAAACCAGATTTTAAGATTGTAAAACAAACAAGCTGCCATCTTTTATAAAGTGGTTTAAATACTTCATAAGTAGCAACTTAATAAAGATTAACAAGCATAATAAGCAGTCTCATTTCTATTAACAAATAAACAAACAAATTTTAAAAACCCTTTCAATAGCTAAAGACAGAGAGAAACATGGTCTTGCTAAAATACCCTACTAAAAGTATGGTAATAAATATACTTAAGGAAGGTGGCTTTTTATAATAATAAAAAATGGTGCTTTCGTACCAATGACTGCCCGTGAGGCATATTCTTAGGTCGACTTGCGTAGTGTGAGTATTTGTCAAAACTTGCTTCATCATTTATAGTCTCAGAGTCCTTTTCCTTTTAGCTCAATGTTTTGATGGAATCAATACAAACCTGCTCTTAAAATATCTGTCTCTGACCTGTGTTTGTTTTAAGCTGTGTCATTCATAATGGTGATGGATTGGTAATGCTATTCCTCTGTCTGCACAGAACACCGCAGTATAAAAAGCGCATATATTTTATGCCCAAGGTCAGGAGAAAATTAATGGATAAAGAGCCTGATAAAATGGAGTTGAAGCTGAATGGGCTGAGTGCGCTCTACAGGGTACAGCCCACGCGGGCAGTATGAAGTCCATTACACTTAAACACTCTGGAAGCGTTCCAAAAGTGAAATCGTTTCCACAGGCTAACACATAAAAGCACTGAACTGCATGCGGCTGCTGCAGAATGCCCGAGGGTACAGACAAAGTGCTCCTGCACAAGTTTCCGTGGCATGTTCCATCTATCAACCTTTACCTTGAGCAACAACCAATTTGGTGTTTATCACTGGAGTTGAACAAGTTATGCTCTCTTGTCATTAGTAAAGTTCACTTTCTGCTTTCCTACTAATCCACTCTTTGCTCCAACTGTATCTAGGGAACATGTAAAAAATTTACTGACTAGTCAAGAGGAGTCAAGCTTGACAGCAAACATTCTAGTCTTTGTTTCATTCTTCCAACCTCCAAAATCTCATCAGCAACAAAAATTTGTTTGTTTGTTTCTTTCTTAAAGGAATAAAACCAAAAGCCAACAGCTCTCAGTGACCATTCTCAGAACTGGCAGTCATGATTTCTGAAACATTGCCCCAGTAGATAAGGATGTAACAGCCTGCAAGAACATATGAAGATGAACATTCTGCAAAAGTCCACATCAATGAATTTCTTCCAAGATGTTTCTGATAATCACAGCTTGGCAAACACTTGTAACTTAACTCTGAAAACTTCAGGGTTAGGTTTAAAAAATAGAATTTGACATAGTCTGTAACTTTTTGCATTCTTTGTTTTAAACGTCCCGTTTGTCCATATAATACAGGTTTTTGAACTCTGTAAAACGACATAAAGTCTTTCTGGAAGCTGTGGAAATTGTCTTTTTATCTCTGAAGACATGCTCCAATAGCAGTCAATCAACAGGGAGCCAAACTCATCCAGAGCATCAAGAGAAGGAAGTTTCTGGGAACAGTTTTGGTCATGGTGTTTTTCAGGCTGATTACACGGCAAAAGAAAAAACAGAACTATGAAATAACTGAGTAGATGGAACTAAAACTAAGGCATATAGTGCTGACACAAAAATGAAAAAAACACAAGGAGTCGACTCTAAGCTTAATGCCACAGTCTAAAGCACTTTCTCCTGTGGCTCACAAAGGCTGGAGGTGGGATTCAACGAGAGCTTCATCGTTCACTGCCACAGGCAACTTCTGAGTGTCTATGAAAGTGGATTTAAGAAATACGTTGTGGCTCTAACAAAAACCTTAATCTTGGTGCTTCAGGTTCTTTGTAAAATTGTGGTGCAGAAGAAAAAGTCAAAGGGATCTTCCATCTAACAAAAATTTAAAAACAAAACCTCCCAAAATGTTCTATGACACTGTTAATATAAAATGTCCACAGTTTCTAATTTAAGGACAGCGGTCTTAGCATTTTTATAGCACATCAGAGACAAGACTTGATACTCTGAAATCACGGGGCACCTGTATGTACGAAAGGGTTTCAAGGAAACTATTCACTTAGGAAAAGAAGTAATTCAGGGAAAAATTTATAAGGAAAAAGAAAACCCTTTCAGATGGTAATAAAAGGCAGAAACAACAAAAGTAATGATCTAAGAAGAACGAAAAGAAGTCCCAGCAGACACTGCAGAATATCCTACACACAGAATGAGATGGTACAAGTATTCAGAGACTCTTGAATCATCTCATTATCATCATTACCAGAAATTAATTAAAACTCCGCAGGATGACTGAAGACCGTTTTTGAGTTACATGAGTCAATATATATATAATTTATGTTTTCATCATTTGAATAGTAATTTTCCACATTTATAAATATATTTAAAATTCCATAGTTATGAAACTCCAATTTGCCAATATCGGTCTTCAGGTTTCTATTTTCACACTTAAGTATTCCCCAAACATTTTCAAGGTCTCAACATTCTATTTCTAAGTACATGTGCTTATGTTAGTACATATTTATTTCACTTATTCAAGAACATAATTGATAAGGAAGCAGTCAAGAAATAATTTAGCAGCACTATGCTCCTTCAAATTGATACAGGGGAGCTGTGATTCCGAAGCATCAGGACCTGGAGACAACTTTGCTCACACAATAAGTACTCGCCATCACTCAGATCACTCTGCATACAGGAAAAGCAGCTACATCAGTACTGATTCTATTCAAATCAACTTTAAAAAACAGATGCATAATTCATGTTTTGAGAATGAAAATGGAACCATCCTTTTCAACTATGAACCATATTGTCATCTTCTGGGTGTGTCTTTCTCCTTCCCTCTTTCTACAGTGTGCAAATACTAACAATTCACCCCCCCTCTAAAATGGCTTCTTCCCAAACCCTTAGAAAGACATTAGCAGAGTATGTGTGCAATGCTATTATCCATGGTGTACTGTTTACTAAAGTAGACCCTTTGTTACTGTCTCTTCAAATAAAAACTAAAGTAAGACTAAAGGTAACACTTACATTTTTGTTATATTCCAATTCTAGCAAAAGAAATTTAAAACTCATGTCAATATCAATAAGGGAGAAAACATACTTCTCTAATTAATATTTTAATTTTTAGGCCAAGTTCTGTATTCTTCTCAGGTATCTGTCAGAAATGGCAGTTCTAGATACGACAATCCTTCCTCAAATTAAATCCCATCAATTCACCTTCTTCATATGTGTGTGTATGTGTGTATATGTGTATGTACATATTGTGCATATGTGCATATATGCATATTGTGTATATAATTGAAAATAATCTTTTCATGCAATATATTCTGATCATGTTTTCCCCTCTTCCAACTAGCACTACATCCATCCCACCCATCCATACACTTTCTTTCTCTACAAAACAAATATCTAAACAATACAGATGTTTTTAAAGTACAAAACACACACATACCCACACACTTACACACACATACAATAAAACACAAAATTAGAAACCATACTATACAAGCAATGGACTAGTAAGAAAAAAAATGCTCAATTGAAACAATATTAGGCAAAAGGTCTACAAAAATACCATTGAGTATAGTTTGTACTGGCTATCTACTGCTGCGCATGAGGTCTATCCTTAAATATGGTTTACATATGCAGTGAAACTCCATTGGACAAAACTATTTTTTCCATTTCAAAAAGCTGACTTGAACCAAGCAGTCCCTGTACATACTGCAATAATCTCTGTGAGAATATATAAAGTCACATTCTTTTAATGTTTCTTACTCTATCTCAATGTCTGTGAAAGTCTAATATCTATGGATGCTGCAGAAGATTTTTTTAAATTGAAGTTGCTCTTTAAGTTCAGTAGAATCAGAGCACTCCAACAATGAAACACCAACCATAAAATCCATTGAATATTCAATGAAAACATCCAACAAAGAAACTATCACATCCAGATAAGTATCAAGTTATTTAATTACAGAATCATCAACTATCATGGCTGCTGCATGGATGACTGCCAACAGAATTATGTGAACATTTTACTGCATAGAGACAATATCCAGAAAATCCTAAAATGGTGTCTTGATATTATTAAATAAAAATGATGAGCAGCCTGGGAGATGGCTCAGCAGGTAAGAATGCTTGTGGTGTAAGCAAGAAAACCTGAGTGGTGATTCCTAGCCCTGAGCATGTATGCATGTTCCTGAGAGGTCAGCACTCTAGGCTATGTGGACAAAAAAGAGGACGGCAGGTGCTTGGTGGTTACATGCCTAGCCAAAAATAAAAGTTCCACATTCCCCAAGAGAAGACCATATGTCAAGGGTATACAGTAAAAAGCAATGTAGGAGGATACCCTATACCCACTATACAAGTGCCAGTGTGCTGGCACACACAAACATTCACACACACACACACACACACACACACACACACACACACAGAGAGAGAGAGAGAGAGAGAGAGAGAGAGAAATGCACATACACAGAGTAACAAAAGGACAATGAATTAAATATAAAGACAACAAAAATGAGTATGCATTATACATTTTCATCTCAGTTTGAAAACATCTGATTTCAAGCTGAGAGGATATAAAGTTTTGAAAACAGGCTTGTATGTCTCATTTACCAAGAGTATGTTGAATTGTTCCCTGAAGGTAAATAAGACTTCAAGTATTCTGGTGAGGGCATGAAAAATTATATAAAGTCATCTCACAATGCTTAGGGAAAATTCATTCCAGAAAATTTTGCTGTAAAAAAAAAATGAAGCAGAGTACTTGGATGCTGGATGTATTCCCTTTCTTCTCACACTAGGAATCCCCTCCATATCTCCCACAAGACTTGATACACAACTCATGCTAAGCAAATAGTTGTTACATTGCATAGCTTAGGAACAACAAGTTAGTTCCTTTACAGTTTAGAATGAAACTTTTCTCCCAAACATTGTTAAGGTGTGATTCCCTGGATACACAAATCTGAAAGTCACAGGATAGGAGGAGGACTGCATGTGTATATTTTAGAGGACAGGTACCTTCACGGTGGAATGACCATGGATACAAATGTGGACTTCAATTAGGACTGGTCTCAGCTCAGGTCTCATCATCAAGACTTAGATTTTAAAACACTCTTGCATTTTCTCCTCACTGCTATACCAATCTTCCAAAATTTCCATGAAAAAAACAGCGATGCAATCTCATAGACGTAGAAAATTTCATAAATATCTATGCAGAATTCCTAGCATGTACATTCACATATACTGTCAAATTCCCTGTCTATGGAATATCTATATCTATATACATAAATATAGATGCTACAAAGCAAGTGTGAAATTGTTGCACCAAAAAGAAAACATTAAGTGATAAATGTATCCACTAAATTTTATTAACTATCTTTCATGTAGTAAACAATGTGCTGTGGACCAAGGAACCAAAGACCAATTTAAGAAAGACTTTCTCAAAAAGCTAAGCTCCTTAGCCTAGCTCTGTTAAATGAGAAACGGGCTGCCTCAATTTCTGCAAGGAAATTACTTGGATGAGTTTACATTTCCAAATGAGGTATCTCTGACAGTCTTTAAATCCCAGCATGTTGTAATGGATGGTATTTAGTATGCACGTAGCTCAGAAGAGGATCATGTTTGTAGAAACTGTTTATCTGCTCTTATAATACCAAACCCAGAAGTGCTGAGAGATTACTGAAGGCTTTTTTCATTCCTCTTTAATATTAATGGACATACTTCTCAACCAATTGTCAGGACACAATACCTCCAGCAATTCCTGGTTGCATCAAGTTTATAAAAAAAAGTCAATATCTATAATAACTATAAACACACAGTATTGAGTTTTGCTATAGTACAATTTCCAACTCCCTGATAACTCTGCATTAGGGCTGGCTTTCCGACTCAGAATAAAAAACTCACTGCTACTTGAGAAAAAAAAAAAATGGTAGTTGCTCTTTGGTGATGATTTGCATTTTTAGAGATTTTAGTTTATGTCATATCCAATGTGTCTTCTATTTTTTATTTTTTGTGGCTATTGGTTGTATTTTCATTTCAATGTAAACACAATTCCTCTGGGAGGTGAGTAAAATAAGTTCTGTGTTGTTCCATTCTGAAACATATATATCTATCCATCTGAAGTACCAAGTGGGACAGGCTAACACAGCACCAAGACAGGTTGAACTTGCATGCCCGTTTCTTTCTCCTGTGAATATGCTGTTTAACACTTCATAGAGCAAAATTCAACAAAGCCAGGACAAATGTTTCTTTCCATCAAACTACAGTTGTATTCTATCTTTAGCCAGCGCAGTGGTCACCTTAGGAGACAGGAATCCTGTTTCTCAGGAGGAATATTCACTTGTTCTGATGGGTCCCCTTGGTGGCAAGCTAAGTCTCCTTGTGATCTGCTCTGTCAAGAGAATAGTCTGGGTTTATCATTTAATGTCTATTTAACAGCAGAAATCAATTCTTCCAATTTGGCTTCTTCCTACACATTTTCTAAACTACACTCTCATCACTAAAATTCTGGATCAAATCTTTTTGATTCAAAGACTTTCCAAATTATCTAGCTTCTTTCCCAATAGAAAGCCTACTTCTCTGGGTTAAAGAGGCAGTCTGAATGTATACTACATCATGTGAGTATGTACATACCATTCTTCATGCTTAAGAAACGATTTACTCAAGACTTGAAAAACTCTACTTCTTTTACACATCTCCCTTGCCTTTAATTCTGTCCCATTCCAGAAGCACCTTTAATACAACTTTTTTTTTTTCAAATTGTACTTATGCTCATCTGCAACAATTTTTAAAGGTTTTAGTACATAGAATAAATATCCCCTAAGAATTTAATGAAAATACAAACTTTCAGGTTCCAACCCAGACCTGTGACAAAGTATCAGAGTATCAAAAGGAGTCACAAAGAACTCAGCAATCTGAGGTTCATAAAACTTCAAAGAAAGTCTGACAAATATTAAAGTCTGTAAATCTCTGACTTGTACAAATTAAATGTTTTCATGTGACTTATTCCACAAAACCAGGCATCTTGATGGTTTCTTCTTTCTTCTGTGTATGCAAAATATATTTGTTGAATACATGTGAAAAAAATTAAATTTGGAAGTTCACACATTTACCTTTACTTTATGCAGATTAAAAAAAAAACAACAACAACATCAAATCGCTCTATCTCTATAATCCGAGGGTTATCATGTCAGCATTACAAGTGACACAATACAGCAGTTTTACCACAAAAAATAAGTGGAGACCAAGATGTTTGTCCTATACAAGATTACATGAAAAGTCAGCAAATGATGCTACAAACAAGGATTCGTTCATGAGTTATTCTTCAAATAGCCAAAGGGAGATGTTGTGAACAAAGACACACCCCTGCCCCCAGTCACTACATACAGTTTCCTAGTGTGTATTTCTCAAAGCTCTGTTGTTTATATGCTTGACATGACAATCAATAATGATTACTACCAATTACTGAATGGTTACACACATTCCGAACAAAAATCTGTTAACGTTGTATAGATGATCGACATGATAACCTGATAGTTAAACTATAGAAGCCTTGGAGATGGGCTACCTACCACAGCACCATGGAAGGGTGACAATACTCTGTCACTACTGTGCTAACCAGAACCTGTGAGAGTGAGGAGTATGTAGTCATGGATTTCTAGATGGCTAAGTGTTCCAGATGATAATGCTAGGTTTTAGGTATCATGTTTCCCTTACCATCCTCCAGTGATACTTACAATGTATTTGTATGTATTAACCATTTAATAAAACTGGGGAGAGGCTCACTGAATAAAGTACTTGCCGTGCAAGATTGAGGACAGGATTTGGGATCCTCAGCAGTCATGAGAAAAGCTAATTAAGCACAGCAGCTATGTTTAATCCCAACATGCAGAAGGTAGAGACAGGGACACTCCAGGGTGTCCTGGCTTGACAAACTAGACAGCTCTACATTCGGTGAAGCGCCCAGCCTCAAGAAGCAGTGAATGACAGAAGAGGACACCAATCAGAGTCAACTTCAACCGTTACACTATTCCATGTACGACAATCCTACCACATATGTATGCATTCAAGAAACAAAAATAAAAAACTAACATGAACAAGAATTTTATCCCAACTCTGCTAAATATCCTTTGTAAAAAGGAAGGAGGTAACCATTCAGAGTACAAGTATTTCACAATTCATTAACCTAAATTTAAAAATATATCAGACTCAACTTATAAATATTTCACAAGTAGTTGGGTGTAATGATTTTTCAAACCTGTGCCTGTGCAGACATTAAAGAGCGTGCTTAGAAACTGTAGAATAAATTTGTGGGAAAGAAGAAAGTCCACAAGAACTTCTAACGAGATGGAGCCTCCAGTTAGCTCACTCTCTTTTTTTCAGTAAATATGTAAATGATGGATATTAGTCTTGGAAATGGATTAAATTATGAAAACTATACTTTTGGGCCATGATGGGTTTTGTCCTTTTTAGTCTTATATGTTTTCTAATAAGATTCAGTTTACATATACTTTTATTCAACATACTAATATAATAAATGGTTTTCAAGGGTTCATTCAGTCTAAAAGTGACCAATTTATATCTTCTTAAAGAGCTTTAAAAATGGAGTTACTATTTACAGCTTTAAATATAACTATGATGTTTTTTTTTACTTTACTCCTATACTTTGATGAACCATAAGGAAAAAAACCTTGTAATTATGTTACTGATAAGAGAAAGAAAACAAGACTAAATATACTGAGTCAAATCGTAGCAAAAGTTAATGAGTTTCAACTTCTTTTATCTTTTGGTTATCACAGATGTAGTGAGTCTAATGTGTGATGCGGATACAGTATGATCTTTACAAGTTCAACAAAGGACTATCAACCAGAATCTATCCTATAATAACATATTTTCTTTTAGAATAATATGTAATATTTGAAGAAACTGACTCAAGGTCTCATTTGAAATGTGTTACTTTGCACATGTGCATCCTAGCGTTTCTTACTTCAATCCCAAAGAGAAATTATTTGCCAAGTACTAAGTCTTTGACTAACAAACCACGTCAAAGAAACAAGAAAACTAAGCATATAACAACTACACTGTTCTTTGTTATCCTATGCCCAAGGTGGTAGAATATTTCTTTTCTAAATGTGAGAGATTTGCTTAAATATTTTTAACAAATTGCCCACCTCATTCTCGTTTTCCTTCTGATACTCAAAGAAAAAAAATCTACATTTTGTATCTACTTTTCTTACCCTATGAATGGTATAAAACACACTGGAAAAATTGAACAAAGAGCACAGTAAACAGCTGTGTACAAAGCTTTATACTTGGAAATCTGATATATTTTTGTATTAAATACCTATAAACACCTTTGCACAGTAAAACTAGGGGTTGTTCATTCCTTCCACATTTACTCATTCATACTGACATTTATTGATCACCTGTTCTCACCAAGCATCTTAATAAGCCCTAGGCAATGAAAGGACAAGAGAGGCAGCCTTTCATGAAAGAATGCACACTCTAGAGCAACAAAAGACATGGCAGTCACAGAGCATTTAAATGGAATGTATGGGATTTTTATGCAGCATTACAGATCACAGTAGGTTATTCTCCAGATCTGCTTAAGGAATCAGGAAAGGCTTCAAAGAGTTAAATTGGAGAATTCAAGGAGTAACCAGGTTAAAAAACAAACAAACAAACACACAAGAAATTATGCAGAAGGAACATGAGACATACAATTGTGGGAAACGCAACCTGCTCGGTGAAACTGGACCATCTATAGGCCCAATGGAAAGAAAGACTGGTAGCAGTTTTCCCCTACCAAAGCTGCACCATCAGCAGTTAGTAACAGAAGAGAGGCACACAAATGACATAAATCAGGTCTCATTCCTGTGAAAGACTGTCTGTGGGATCACAACGTAGTTTGTGTGTGTGTGTGTGTGTGTGTGTGTGTGTGTGTGTGTGTCTACTCACATCACAAATGTACATAAAAAATTTATTGTAAAGAGGAAATATGTTGCTGATCCTAACAAACATATGTCCCATTCAAACATCAAAATGAAATATTAAACTTGAATAGATCTATATGGTAAAAGTGAGATGAGTCCAGTTGAAGAAATGACAAAAGGCGCTAGTGTACCTTCATACATATAAAGAAACAGGAACCATACAGGGAAAGGGTAAGCATTATAGCTGAGATGAATGACAAACCAACATGATGCAAAATGATACATGAATGACTTCAAAAATATTGAAGCAGTGAAAAGAAATTGGCTTTCAACTTGACAACACAATCACATGAAGCAACAGACCTGAAACGTGAAGTGATTGTAGCAATTAAATTTATCTTGTGAAATACTGACCCCCCCCCCCAAATTCTCCTGCTTCGACTTTAAACACGTACTATGAGGTTCTGATGTTCGTCCTGAACAAAGCACTTCTTATTTGCTCAAGTGAAAAGAGCACATGGCCGTAACAATAACATAGGACATGATGGGCCGAACCATAAATTCAGGATTTCTTTGACAAGTTAATAATAAATTGCCTTGCATTCAGATGCCCATTATGACTTTTTCACCTCTATACTAAGCAGCAAGCTATGATTTGGAAAATTGTGTAATTATACAATATAGCTATCTGGTTATGGAACTACTAGAAAATATAATACAATGGTTTATCATCCAGATGACTATACATGGCTATTATTCTCTGTCTTTTCTCCTTATAATACATATAGGTATGTAGATATGTGTTTGTGTGTGTGTGTGTGTGTGTGTGTGTGTGTGTGTGTGTGTATTTCTATTACTAAAAATATAAATAGTACTACTTATAGGTTTGTTTTATCAATGACATAATTAATTAGTAGTGTCAAGACAAGGTAAATCTGTAATTCTCTTTTTCGCATGCCGAATTTGAAATTGTCTCTCAGCTACTTTCTAAGAGACAGGAAAGAGAAAGTTAATTCAGCTAATTATTTCCCATAGTCCCGCAGAGGAAGTGAATTCAAAGCCATGCCTCCTGCAGTAATTCTGGTGAACATTGACAAGCAGATTATGGTTGGTTATTTGTAAATACTCTAATTTCAGGAAAGCGAAAACAAGGATGCATGTATCTACACAAAGCAGAAAGCAGTGAATGATAAAGTACAAATTAATGGAATCCAAAATAAAGCAGAAAGAGAAAGAACTGACAAGACAGCATTTTGAACACAGTAATTAAAAGTTTAAACTTCGGCTGAGTCTGATTAAGACAAAAGGAATAGGCAGAAATACACATCACAAGTAATTTAAAAATTGCCAGAATTATAGACAAATAACAGGATGCTTTTAGATACTGGGAGAGAATCAAAGAGAATATGTTGATAGAACTTCAAAAATAAAGTAAGAGTGAGGTTTCTTAAAAAACATATTACAGAGCATGATAAAGACAGCCAGAGTTCAGTAAATAGGGACAGCATCAGACCGCCACTCATGCATAGTGCAGAGACAGCCAGAGTTCAGTAAACAGGGACAGCATCAGACCACCGCTCAGGCTAAGGATGAAGGGCTACTTGAAAGGATTAAAGGACGAATAATTGTGGGAAAATAGAACTACCGAGTAAATTTAGAAGGTTAGGTCTTTCATAAGGTTCACAAATGACATAAAAAGAAGTAATTATAAAGAAAGTGATGTATTTGACTCTATGTGCTTTATGTTAGTAATAAATAAATAAATAAATAAAGAAAGAAAGAAAGAAAGAAAGAAAGAAAGAAAGAAAGAAAGAAAGAAAGAAAGAAAGAAAAAAGAAAGAAAGCAAGCCATGGCTGTTTCCATTGTGCTCAATCGAGAGTTAGTCAGAATATAACAAAAAAAGGAAGGAGACCACTTGGACTGACGCTGTATTTAAAACAAAACACACATAACAGAGAAGCATAAAATGTACCTCACTAGGAGCCAAGGACAAAACAGACAGTCAGATAGACTATTTCACACTGCTCAGAATGGCAAGTTTAAGGCTGCACTCACCCAAATCCGGCAAGTCTAGAGAGAAAATACAAATCCTGCTATTGCTGGTAGAATCACAAAGTAAAACAACTATTAGAAGAAAATGATGATGTTAATAAAGTTTCTGTTCAATGTTTTATTTTTCCAACTCAGCTTGATGATATAAATGTCGGCAAATTCCTAGAATATCTCTGCTCTATAAGAAAAGACACAAGATGAATATCTTTGAGTTATACTTAGTCACAATTAAAAAATCACAATGAAGGTCAGGAATTTAAAAGCAGATAAATTAAACTTTATTCTCTAAATCAGATTAAACGAAATAAAAAGTATTAATATGTGAATGTCATGTTTAAACATGAATATGATTTAAAATATATATGGATTCATTTTTGAGAGTGATCCTGTTTGTCACATGCAGGAAGAGTCCTTTAGGGTCTAGACTGGAGGATTAGATTGTCTGAAGCAGAGTGACATAAAGTTGTGGGCTGCTAGATAAGAACAGAGCATAGTCTTAATCTTAGCACCATCTCTTTAGCCTACAAATAATATCAATTAAAATATTTATTGATCAAAGAAACAGCATTGAATAATGATATAAATTGTTGAGCTTGAAAATACAATTTAAAAAAAGTATTTATGCTGGGAGTGGTGGTGCACGCCTTTAATCCCAGCACTCGGGAGGCAGAGACAGGTGGATTTCTGAGTTCGAAGCCAACCTGGTCTACAAAGTGAGTTCCAGGACAGCCAGGGCTATATAGAGAAACCCTGCTTCGACAAACAAACAAACAAACAAATAAATAAGTTGATTAAAGAAACCATATTGAAGAATAATATAAATAGTTTCCGAATTATAATCTTGAAATAGACAAATTCAAGCATTTATATCTTTAATATACTTATTAACATAAACACACACAGGCACTTTAGGTATTGAGCAATTAATGATACTGCTACATGCCATGAATATGTTCAAGTCAAAAAGGACATCTTGGCCAAACTTACTACTAGACAGAAGAGAGAAGTAGAGAGATCAAAGGCTGCAGGTTAAACTTTAATTTCAGAGTATTTGACTAAATACAAATAAGAAAAACTGCAAAGGTACTACATATAAATTATGTCATCCTTATTATTATCCCTAAGAGTTTTGTTTTGGTTATTTAAGTTTCTGGCAATTTTGTTATGTCTAACTACTAAAGAATCACTGCTAGTTATATAATATATCAACATTTGTCTAGACTCAATGACTTCAATATGTCAAAAGAAATTACATGTATGTTGCATTTTACCATTATTGTTAAAAATAATTATACAATTTGAAAGGATATAATTAAAATGAATGTGATCAGAAGTATAAGCATGCATGCTCCTTAGAGCTTCCTATATTAATAGATGAAAATATAAAGATAGGCTTAGATTTGCAACCCAGTAACCTGCACAGGATGTTTACAGCCAAGTGAGCAAGAAATGTGAGACATGTGATAGAAGAAGAGAACAAGCCACTTGGTGAGAGGGGCTAAGCTTAAATAATTATCCATACTATAAATCACCACTATTCCAAACAATATGCTTCTATTCAATATGTTCCCATTGGGTAGATGAAAGTCATAATTTTCCAATGATGTCAACAGATACTTAAAACAGTCAAGTCAATGAATTGAAGCAGTAAATACTTGGTTTTTGCATCCCAGGCAGGGTCAAGAATTGGCCTCCAAAGAACACATGCTGTTCCCGACTGAAAGTCTTAGGGAAACCTGAACTTTGACTATGTGTAGTAATTGGCTTTAATTGAAGGATTTTCTTTTACTCTGTGACTTCTGCCCATGAGAGTAGAAACAGGCAAAGCTGGGCTAATTTGCATTCTGAAATTCGATTCTGTGTTTTTATTTTCCTTTGGAGGGTTCTTGCTACAGAAGAGCTTCATTAACTCAATTAGGCATGATCTAGTGAGCCCATACAAATTAGGATAGCCACAGTATCTTTAGAATGGACAGAAATAAGAATCTAGCTGCAGTCTTTACATTTTGAAAAATAACTTACCCCTGATATTTCTTTGTGCCACAGTCACATTAAGTTCATGACAACTGCAATAATCAAAGTGTATTTTTGAAGCCCAGTCTCCAAAGCACCAAGACATAAAAGATGCAACGGTAGGGAAATGGAGGGTTTGTTATCACAGGCTGCATGTTGTTGAATTTTTCTTTCTTTCTTCCTTTTTTTTTTTTTTATTGCTTTCACCCAAGAAATGATGATCTTTTATCACAAGTTCATATACATGTCAATCTAAAATGAATGCTATTACAAGATAGATTGTACACATATAACATCTAAAAAAGAAAGTACACTTGTATATCTAGGGCAAAGAATGTCGTTTGTGCGTGTCTTAATACACACACACACACACACACACACACACACACACATACCAGGTAAGAGAAAGAACAGCTAAAGGAAAGAATGTCATATTCTGCTGTTCCTGTCACCTTAGGCAAGTATTAATATTGATTGACTGATTGGTTGCTCAATTTATAAACCAGTAGAAAAAAAGATTCATGGGTCATAATTCAGACCTTCTACATGAATATTTTCACGGAGGAACCTAAAAGTTTACATTTTTGTACAAGGAAGTGCAATTGTGATGCTATGAACTATAATGTAAAGATTAAATCCATTGATGATTGATGTGTTACCATTACCTAACATTTGAACATGATATATGTAAGTATAAGAAGTGAACATCATTCTGATGTGAAAAATATTTTACTGTTATTTAAGTAAACTTGCACATAACTGTGGTAAATAAAATTGTCAACTATCAGCACAAGTATTTCTTTTGAGAAGCCTACCCTCTACTGTGCTGACTGAGGAAGACGTACAATCTATACCTAATTATACTATAAACTAAAGCTCTGTAACACCCTCAAAGGCTAAAAGACACTAGTCTTGAAACACAGTAAAGAGGTGAGCATAATAGCCATTACTTTCTGACTTGCTTCCCAACTGTAAATGTAGTCTTAAAACACTCACACAAGAATAAATATGAACCCCACCCTCACACTCAACCTATTTCTAGCTTTTAGAGATAAATCTGGAGCAATTGTCAAATGGCTGCACTAGTTTATCCTCCCACAAACAGTATGGAGAGTTCCCTTTGATGCATCCACACCAACATGTGCTGTCATTTGTACTTTTTATGAAGCCATTTGGACTGGGGTGAGATGGAACTTTAGAGCACTTTAAGCACTATTTCAATGATGGCTAGGATGCTCACAGTGGTTTTCTTTCCTAACTATTTATATTTCTTCCTTTCAGAATTTTCTGTTTAGTTCTGTAGCCCAGTTTTCAATTGGGTCGTTTGGTTGTTTTCAGTTCTTTGTATATTCTAGACAGCAATCAGCAGGCAGAAGAGTAGCTGGCAGGGATGTTAGTTTTTTCTGTGGGCTGACTTTTCCTGCAGCTGATTATATTCTTTTCTGCACAGAAGCTTTTCATTTTCATTGGGGTCTTATTTGTCATTGGTGAGTTGTGGAGGAGACTAACTCAGAAAGTCCTTACCTGTGGCTGCATTTGAAGGATCCTCCTTTATATCTGTATATCACTTTCAGGGTACCAGGAGCTATGTTCAGGTCCTTGAACCATTTAGAGTTCATACTGATCTCCTGATCAAAAGGTCATGGCTAAAAGACTTATAGACATTAAGGTAGAACCATGTTTCTATACATACATTTAGGCTGATCTTAGCTTGGTCTCTGAAGTTTTTATCTGGTGGGGTAACAGTGAATGCTGAGACAAATGAATTTGTCAATGTGCTGAGAATAGGAGATTGGGTTCTCTGCCCTAAATAAGACATCTTTCTCAACCATCCCCACCAACAAAGCTCAGAGAACATCTCAGAAGAGAAGGACGAAAGAATATAAAATCCTGAAGACATGGAGAAGTGTTGTGAAAGCCTATCTTTTGACTATTACATGGCAATTGCATTCATGAACTCACAGCATCTGTAATACACTACACAAGATTAATTCAGCCAAAATAGTTGAGAGAGATACTCTCCAGGCCCCATGCCTTACTAACGAGCTACTAGAAGCCACTATTTGCTGGAAAAGAAGATACCATTGTTTCTTGAGGATGTAATCACTGGTAGGTGTCCAATCCTCTAGTGAACAGCCCCTGTACAAATTAGATTTCATGGACTATCAAAAAAAATGGACATGAAATAAAAAAGGGTAAATGTTTGGGCTAGTTGGAGATTGAAATGGGAGTACTAATAGGTCATGTACAATGTAGGAAAATTTCAACAATAAATTAAAATACACACAAAAAAACCCTAAAATCCTTCAACCTACTTCTTTCAGTTCTGTTAATGTGAATTAACAATGCTGAAAGTATTCCTAATTTCATTGGTGTCTGGATTTACTGTCAGCATAGCCTATTTGTGATTTCAAAACTAGAACACGGGGTTCAGAATGCAATCCAATTTCTGTAGATGACAGTGAGTTCCCAGCAGGGACTGTTCCTCTCCAGAAACCTGCCTTGGATAGCATCCTGGTACTTGGATGACTTGGCATGTCTACCACTGCAGAAATCAACAGTCATACTTCCTTTTGAATGAAAATTTGACACATTCCTTTGATTCCTGAGCTTAGCCCACACAACCTGTTATAACATTTTGTAGAATGGAATGAACATTACTAAAGTCCTGTGGTAGCTAGCTGCACTTTTCCAATGCACATTTGCAAATTTGGAAAATGTCATTTGAGGGGTTTTCTGGACAGGAATCATATTGACATTAAAAGAAATCACTTCCTTTCAAATGTTCACTGGTTGTTCTTTATGAAACCTCATTGAATTCATGACCACTGCTTTTTCCAAACTGAATACAGCCATACCACAGACTATTTGTATCCTCCATAAGCATAGTAAGGCTGAATTGATTTTATGAAGACTTATGAAACCAGCTGGTCGATTACAAACACATATCCTTAAGCCAGGATGAAAAATACTTAAGAAAATAAAGATATCTTTGTTATTTTATATTTAAATATTTTATTATGGATTAAGTATATATAATGAATTTCTGCTTGAAATCTACTTTTTATGTTTTGATTTTATGTATGTAGGTATGCATGTACCATTATATGCACATGGAAGGAAGAGAACAGCTTGTACATATAGTTTACTCATTCTTCCATGTGGTTTCTGGGGGCCAAACACACTGAGAAATCTCACTAGCCTAATTAAGACATTTTCATACACATACAAAATTTAAAAAAATAATATTTGTGTCAGATATAATGGCACACATTTTAATCCCAGCACTTTGGAGGCAGAGACAGGTATATTTCTATGAGTTTTAGGGCAGTCAAATATATATTACGAGTTCCCAGCCAAACAGGACTACATAGTGAGGTATTTCTTGTTCCAAACAAAATAAAAGAAAACAAAAGAAAACAAGAAAAAGAAAAAAAAATAATGCGACAGTGAATAACCTTTATTTATTTATTTATTTATTTTTTCTGGAAAACACTGTTGAGCCCCCCAAAGTATTTTCTCTAAGATCCTCTCTGTATTTCTATGATTAGACTTCAAAATGTAAGTGTTTCCCAGATGTATCTGAGGATGAAAATGCTGTGGACAAATACTCCAGGTTTGGGGATAACATTGTTACCTGGGTTCTTGCCCTTCTCTTGCAGAAGCTTTTACATTTACAAATCATTACATCTGAAGTATAGTGAGGGGTTCCTCCTTATCTTGAATCAAGCATAATAAAGATATTGACTTCAATGGCACCCACCAGAGTCAGGAAAGTAGTAAAAGCAAGAAATAAAAAGGTGTGTGGACCACAAACACGGAAATACACTTAAAGATCTGCACTGGAATTTACTAAGCTGATTGAGATCTTTTTCAGATAGTTAATTCATTTCTTATTGTTATAATTAGCAGTCACAAACTCAGTAGTTTAATAATACACATAAAGATGTCATCTCACAAAGCTACAGATAAAAGTTCGATACAGTATGAAGCGGTGTGTGAACAGGAACAGGATTGAAGTTACTTCAGGTAGGATCCAGTGCTCACCGGCTTATCTTCCCTTTCACCTTTTTTTTTTTTCAATATTTTTTATTAGATATTTATTTTCTTAATTTACATTTCAAATGCTATCCCAAAATTCCCTCCCTCCTCCCCCTGCCCTGTTCCCCTGCCCACCCACTCCCACTTCTTGGCCCTGGCATTCCCCTGTATTGGGGTATGTAAAGATTGCAATACCAAGGGGCCTCTCCTCCCAATGATGGCCGACTAGGCCATCTTCTACTACATGTGGAGCTAGAGACACTAGTTCTGGGGGTTCTTGTTAGTTCATATTGTTCCTCTTCTAGGGTTGCAGACCCCTTCAGCTCCTGGGGTTCTATCTCTAGCTTCTCCATTGTGGGCCCTGTGTTCCATCATATAGATGACTATGAGCATCCACTTCTGTACAAGACAGCTATATCAGGGTCCCTTAAGTAGACACTTGCTGTCCTATGCAATAGTGTCTGAGTTTAGTGACTGATTATGGGATGGATTCCCCCCTGGTGGAGTAGTCTCTGTATGGTCCATCCATTCATCTTAGCTCTAAACTTTGTCTCGGTAACTCCTTTCATGGGTATTTTGTTTCCTGTTCAATGAGGAATGAAGTATCCACACGCTGGTCTTCCTTTTTGATTTTCATGTGTTTTGCAAATTGTATCTTGGGTATTCTAAGTTTCTGGGCTAATATCCATTTATCAGTGAGCGCATATCCAATGACTTCTTTTGTGATTGGGTTACCACACTAAGGATTATATCCTCCAGATACATCCATTTGCCCAAGAATTTCATAAGTCAGCATAGGGCAGTTCACTTTTATTCCTTTGTGTCACTGATAGCAAGCCCCTGCCTCCCTTTATAAAAAGCCTTGTGCATATATGCCAGAGAACCAAGAAAACCCAGTAACTTCACAGTTAGTTGATTAGCAATCTGATTCCACTTATAACTGGGATTTTGTAAATTACAGTTCAAAAAGATTAGGAACATATGTAATTAAAAGTCTTATTTTGTTCTCACTCGTGGCTCAACTCTTCATTAAGCTTAAAATAAAAAATTAAAATAAAACAAACAAACAAACAAACAAACACCCTGCTCACTCACTTCAGTTAACTGGTCCCTGAGCTACATTTTGACTTTGGTCCTTCCTCAGACTGATCCAAGGTAGCTCTCTATTGGCAGGTTTGATTTAACGTTCAAAAGATAGCTGCTTGATTGCAATCAAAATGAAACAGAATAATTTATGGAAAATGGAAGCAAAAGGAGAAAGAATGTAGGAGAGGGTAAATTTTTTTCCAAGTGCTTTAATTAAAGATTATTTTAAGTATTTCCAAAGATCAAATGCATAAGGTTGTCTAGTAGACTCAAATATCAAGTCTGAAGGTAACAAGTTGTTATTCTGTGAGCACAGGGAGCAAACGAGATTAGTAATCATGGCCTGATCTATCAATCACAGAGCTTCCATTCAAGCGCAGGGTACAAGTTGAAATCAAGCCTTAAATCTGAGCTGTCTTTACTGATTAAGCTTCCTGGCCCTAAAGTGTAATCTAAAGTACCAGCTGTCCATTAATAAAATAAGTCTAATTCTCTCCTTTCAAGAAGAGAATTCTTAAACACAAATAGCTGGGCAGCACAGAAATACATTTGGGTTAGCAGGTTGATTTTATAGAATTCTTTTGTCTCCAGGCTTTTAAATGCACATGGTATTCAAAATCACTTTCAAATGAAACACATAAGGTCAAAAAGTATTAAGGTACAGTAATGTTAACGTGGAAATTCTATTTTAAAAAGAACTCTGGAATAGTTAACAGCAAACAGACTATGTGGATTTTGAGCCAGACAGAACACTATTGATATTCCAGGCACCTAGCAAAATGTGATGTCCTCCTTCTAGGCTCTTGACATTTAACTCCTAAATTGCTGACACAAAATCAGTATGTTCTCCTAAAAACAGAGAGATTAACCCTAATGGAGGATTTACAGCCTAGAGAATGTGCACAGCTGCTTTTAGTTTAGTTTAGTTTAGTTTAGTTTAGTTTTGTTTTGTTTTTGTGTTTTTGTTCTTGTTTTTGTGAAGCAGATGTCCCAAACATTTCCTACTCTTCCTTGTGATCAAAGTCAAAAACCAATGGCTGATACTTTGAGGTTTCACTATCTCAAATGAGCAAGTTTTTAATGAGTTTCACCTAAAAAAAATGAACAAGTGTCTGAAATTCTTACTGCTTCTGCCAGACTGTATCAATGTGATACATGACACCCAGTCACTTCACAAGTTTGGCTGGAACATTTGAAATAATGTCCAATGAAAGGAACCGAAATCGTACAAAGAAGCTTACAAAGAAATTTCAG
Source organism: Mus minutoides (assembly GCA_902729485.2). NCBI lineage: Eukaryota > Metazoa > Chordata > Mammalia > Rodentia > Muridae > Mus > Mus minutoides. Next base: position 513,191 of record LR750268.1, read on the forward strand.
TAAGTCCTCTAATGGCAAGTAAGTCTTACTTAACCAAGCGTATTAGGGTTCATCATTCCCAAAGTATTAAAAAGGTTTGGCTCACTATGTCAGAGAAAGAGTTCCTGAGCAACTTGACAGTTGACTGAAATTGTTAAGTAAGCATTTAAAACATGCTGTTTCTTGCATTACAAATCATATAGCAAAGACTTCAATTAAAGTGTGTAGAAAGGATGCTAACGAAAGAGTTTTAGCACGTAATAGATGGTGCAATGTGCTTACTCTACTGAACTGAACTGAACATAACAGGCAGCAGAAGAGCCCAGAAAACGCTGGAGTGAGAACCACACAGACAACCACTACTTGTAAGAGACCACACACCAGAAAGACAGCTAGATGGTTGAGAGCCACACAGGGCATTCACAAATTAGAGAGAGCAGTAGAACTATTGTGGTCTTTAAGAACTTGTATGATGGGCTGGAGAAAGGCATGCTTGGTTAGAGTAAGAAAATGAAATAAATTACTGCTCTTCCAGAGAACCCAAGTCTCATTCCCGGGACCCATCTTCAGTGGTTTATAATTCTAGGCTCAGAGCGTCCAGTGTCTCTGTCCTCCATAGTTATGAGCATTCACATGCATGTATTCACAATACAGACACATACAAACGCATATATCTAAAAATAAATTATTTTAAAATATTTAAACATCAATTTCCATATAGATGTAAACAAGGACATAGAAAGCCTGGATAGAAAGCAATCTTTCATATGTATGTATATAGACATATATACCTCATGGGTATATATTCTCATATTGCTCCATGTATATAAAGTGCTATAGGCCGTTTTTTTAGGAAAGTTATTGGTAACAATTTACAGAAGCATTAAGCATATATTTCATATAAAGAATGTTTAATTTTATTTATCATCTATTATATAAATTTTATTTCAAAGTTAATGTGAGTCCACAAGCATTTTTTGAAAAGTGTTTTCTATGTTGAATGAACTGGAAATCATGAAGATCAATCTAAGGTTTCCAAAAACCATGCCTAATTCATGCCTGAAAAATGAGGTGAACTAACTCATGAAAGTTCACCTGAAAAATGCTAGCACCAGGAATCCTTCCTCAAGCACAAGAGATACTTATCTCCACTAGCACCATAAACACCAGGAGAAAGGCTCTTCACACAGGAGGAACACCAGCTTGTGTCTGAGTGCACTGTGCATGCACTTTGACCACTGAGTGAGCTGCAGGATCTCCTCTGTAACAGCCAACCCCCAGCAGACGAAATTCCAGGCTGTGCCTGCAGCAGCCTGTCACTAGCAATGGCAGCAAGAGGGTTCTAGAAAGGAGTTAGAAGAGGCTAATGGAGAATTTTCTTAAAAAACATAAATATGCTGGAAAGGCACATTTACCAGAATAACTAAGCATATTTGACTCTCATCATAAATGTGATACATCTAGTTTGAAAAAGTTAGGGTATCCATTGTATTAATTTCAAGTAATGAGAGAAATTCATCACTTTGAAAGCAATCAAAATTATTTTATATCTCTTAAGTTACCGTCATCCTAATGCATAATGTGAACACATTAGTTATTCATGATAATGGTTCAACAAAAAGGTGACAAATAAAAAAAATGTGAAAATTACTCTTAATGTTAATCTCTTGGAAAGATTGGAGAAGAAAGAATCATAACAAATTACATTGCTCAACCAACTGCATACTATAGTACAGTTCATGGTCTGGCTTACTAAGAAGTCTCACTCACATAAAGAGTAACAATATACAACAGGAATTGTATTTCTATTCTGGAAATAATGTTTGAAGTGACAGACTGAAACATTCTCTTACTAAGAGGAAAAAGATTTGGTCAAATAATATCAGTTGACCATCTTAAAGAAAAACAAAAGTTTGCAATTTATATAAAATGTGATAATCAGTTAAATGGTATATTTCATAAATATAATGGTACCAGTGTGTTTATGTACAGGAGTTACTTTTAATGAAATTTAGATTAAAACATCTAAATAAGTTTAATAGTTTCATTCCATTTAAACTATCCAATTTAAATAAATGTGTAACTATTACAGAATACTATTTTATCTGCATGAATGATTTGAAGAATCAGTGTGCTGGTTACATACCTGAGAAGAAACATCATTAGGTACCATGTCTATTAGACTCTTGGCAAGTCTGTGGAACATTTTCCTTTTTCTTTCTCTTTTTACCCCTCCCTGCCTTCCTTCCTCCTTTAAAAAAAAAAACTGTATTGAACCACACTATACAGACAAAGCTGGACCAAAACTTACAGAGATCCATCTGACACTGCATCTTTGAGAATTAGGATTAAAATACGTACAATCCACACCTCAAGACACTCTTTGGTCCTTTTTCATAATTGCTACTAGATGCAGAAGGTCCCAGTTCTCTGTGAGCCAAATAATCTCTGGGTAGGCAGCTGAAAAAGCCAGGGTAAGCAGGCCACTATGCAACATTCCTCTGTGATTTCTGCTTCAAGCTCCTGCTAAGAGTCCCAGCCTTGGCTGTTTTCCATTATGGACTGTGATCAAGATTTGTAAGCAAAAGAAACTCTTTCTTCCCCAAGTTGCTTTTGATCATGGTGTTTATCATAGCAACAGAAAGAAAACTAGAACGATAAGCAAATCTGTGACAGCTTTAGTTTTTAAAGTGCTGTGGCTAGACACCATTTGACACATTTATTAAATGGTGCAAACACATTTCAGCTAAATATCTAACAGGATGTCACCCTAAAACCTCATGTTCCTATATTAGTGTGCTGTAAGAGGAACAGCTTGCAAAGATTTATGGCTTCTATTAATTACACTAAAAATATGGTAGATTTGCTCAAAGAAATCAATTGTAACATGGAGAAGCAACTGTATTGTTTAATTACAATCATACATTACAAATGACTGTCATTAATTCTTTCTTTTTATTTATTCCCAAAGTCAGGAATTAAAGGAGAGCCTTCTTGTTTTTGTAGACTCAACACTAGAAAAAACAGTTTTTGAGTTAACACTTTATATGCTTGTTAGAGATCCTAATTTAGCCTAAATAATTAAAATGAATGGAGTTGGGTAGATGGCCGAGAGGGAAATGAACTTGGGGTTCTTAGCACCCACTTAAATGCTACACATGCATCACTAGTCTCCCAAAATTCAGAGCTAGTGAGGTAATGAAAAATGATACCTGAAACAAGCTGGCTAGCTCTTTTTACCAAATTAGAGACTATGTGCTCAAAGTATCCAATTAGCCTCAATATAGAAGGTAGAATACATAAAGATCACACCCAATGTCAAACTATGGTTTCCATATGCATAACATATATGCACTCACCACAATATGCCAACACATATGAAAACACAACAGGCACACAATCACATTCACTTGCAAAAACACAAAAAGCTTAAAGGCTTAAAAGAATGGAGCCAAAGACAGCACCAGGAGCACAGTTAGCTCCAATATATAATCTTTACCCTGGTCAATGTTCTAAGTTTTCTCTTTTTATCTTTTAGTTCAAGTAAACTTCCTCATTTCTTTCTGCATTGCACTCAACATCTTCTTTTCTCTCTCTCTCTCTCTCTCTCTCTCTCTCTCTCTCTCTCTCTCTTTCCTATATTTGTCTTATTCCAGAAATAATTTAGCATTTTGTATTCATATAAATAGTACAAAAATGAATAAAAACAATATTAGGGAGGAATAACAGAACAAAGAGATAATAAAGGAGAAAAAATGTAAATAAAAAACTGCATTTAAGTTCACATTCAGAATTACACTCGATCTCTGATACGAATGCTTTTCTGTTGGGCATTAAATCAATATGAATTTCATGCTCACTGATGTTCCCAAACAACTGTGTTTCTTTAGCCTCTATGGCCTTAGACTGTGGGAACTAGATTCCCCAAACACTGCATGGCACAGTATAACCACAAAATCTATCCAAGTAGGCAGTAACACTCATATAATCCAATATCTCAGATATTTATTTTTTTAAATTAATTTTCTTCAAAGATTTATTTTTATGTAGTATGTATGAGTTTGGATGCATGTATGACAGCTGCCTGTTTGTCTAGAGTCCATGAAAGGCAGAAGAACATAGACATCTCTGAAACTGGAGTAGCAGAAGGTTGTGAGATACTGTGTGAATTTTGGGAGGTAAATGCTGGGTGATCTGCAAGATTGAGTGTCCTAAGCTACAGATCCACCTCTCCTCCCCGTTCTCCTATGATTCTTCTTTCTTAAAAGAAAAATGTACCCACTCTTCTCAAGCTGCCTTGTTTACAGACACAAAGAACTCATGCTTGTAAACAAAACTGAAAATGCGTTAAATGATATATCTTACAGATCTTTTAGCTTCTTTTTAGAACTAACAAGAGCAACACCTTTATAATCTACTAGTAGAGAAGAGATAAAACATATAAACATACACTGAAAATCCTTGATGCATTTATGCTGTTAATTTCACACTCAGAAGAGCATGTTTAATTTCCTTCCAACATTCTCAAGGATGGCTTGCCCAGCTGACTTACACATTCAAAGCCCACCTAGGTAAGTATACTACCCATAGTGTACTGGGAATGAATATATCAATTAGCAATTAAGAAATGACTTGTCCCTCATCGGCTTATCTGAAGGAGGTAACTTCATGACTGACATTCCCTCCTCCCAGGTATCTAAGGTTTACTCAACTAAAAGGTTCTCACTATCTTGACACAAATTTCAGTATGATCAGAACTTATTACTCATTTCAAGGAATCATTTTGAATGGGATAAATTTTTCTTTATTGAGGTATGTGGTATTAGTCGTTTTGGTTATTGATCAAAGTAAAAAAAAAATCTTTATGTATTAGCACAAAAATTTCAAAAGTAAATATGCCTATAACTAGGGATAAAACCACAACTTAAAAACCATTCACTTAGTACTCCATTTCTGAGGCAAGCATCAAGCACTGATGTGAAATACTGTGCTATATCTGAGAATCTTGGGAGAAAATTCTGCACAACTAGGCTTCAACTGGGTCTAAGTCTACAAAGGAAAACAATTTTTAGGTACCCAAATTCATGACACAATGCAGTGCATCCAAGGGCAAAGAATAATTTGGCAGTTCTGGGACACTTCATGCAAGTGCTAGCTCTTAGCAGTATGCAAAGAAGCTAAGGAGTGAACAGGAAAAATGCATCTATAAATATGTGCAGAGGCACAATATTAAAATACAGCACAGAACAAAAATACAGAGAAGGACTGCCGGGAATATTGGCCATCTATGCTTTCTACTAGTGACATGCTTTGTCCAGTAAGGTGCTTCAAGTTACCCTTATTTGTAAAGACAGCACTTCACTAAGACACTGCTTCTTTGCCACTCAGGATGGCTGAGATCTCACAGCACCTTGACTGAGTAAGCTTGAGAAATATGCTTCTCTCCAGCAACCTCTAAGACTGAAACTGCAGAGATGATGAGAGTTGGCAGGGACAGCATAGACACAGTTAAACCTCAAATATTTCAGGAGAGCATTTGAACAGTTCAAATGTTTAAGTGAATAGTTTAGCCTACTGAAAAAAAAGCACCGAACTTTGTGAACTTGAGCAATTCTTTAATATACAAACATCTAAATATATTGTATTAAAACATAGGATGGCTTAGAAAATTGTATCTGACATAAAACCTAAGCAGAAAACTTTAGATAGAAGAGACTGCCTGTCTCTACAAACAAACAAAAACAAACAAACAAACTCACTTTTGTGAATATCATTTCAAAGTAAGCACTGTATCTAAACTAAGAGGAAAATATTTACATACATAAATGATCATAAATACCTGCTCATGTGAATTTTTTAACACAAAGGGTGTATGTTCTTATATAAGTTCTCATTACACCTTTAACTTCCTCTTGTCTGTATGCATCACATATAGTCCATTAACACCAACGTCCCTAATTCCTCAGACTGATGCCATTGGAAGACGAAGAAATACTGCAAGCAATGTCAGTAACTAAAGCTGCCTTGATCAGTGAGAACTCTCCCAAAGGGACTTTTAATCATAAATAGTACTCTACCACCTGAAAGCCGATCTGTGTTCACAGAAAGTATATTATAATCCCTACCAGAAACTAATAATGATTTTAATGAAATTGCACTGACTTCATAGGTTTCCCCCTCTACAAGTTGCTTAATTCAATCTCAGGAAAATCATTCATTACTCCTTACTAACTTCAGCAGGAGAACTACATATACAATTATTGGATTAAACTTGATTTAAAGGTGCTTTTACGGTAATTGAAAAAGAAAAGAGTTTTTTAATATACCATTTCTTAAATATGGTAACATATTCAGAGCACAGTTTAAAATTGGTGTAGTAAGAAGTGCTGATGTATATCCTCACAGACAGCCTTCTCATCATTAATAACTCTGAAGCTGCATGGCCTTTGTTTACTCGCTTACTGAGAAATTTCTCCATGCTGTGAATAAAATAAAGACCCTTAACATCCAAGGCCCATTTCCTAAATTAAATACTTCAATTATTTCAGAAGGAGAAGCTCTCAATTACAGTCACCAAAGTTCAGCATGCAATTAGGTGATTAATCCACTTAGAATATAAATCCAGGAGTAGCTATTACTTATAACGGAAACTGACAAAACCTACATGTTTTTCCTCTGCTAGGTAATGGCAGAATAAATCTATCAACAAACATATAGTGAAACACAAGGTGTCAAAGTTTAGTCTAGGAAAGTGCCAAAGTGCACATAAAGCAACCAAAGCTATCAGGGCTCGGAAATAGCCAGAAATTTATCAGAGGAAAAACATATTTCCCAAGAAACATTTTAGCACACAAAGGAAGAAAAAGTAGGAAAGGAACTGCAGTTGCCAGAACAGAAATAAGAAGACAAGAATGATATATGAAAAGAAGGGATAACTTTATTGTGATCAGAGGGTTAAATATATTACATGAAAACTGGAGATATAGAGCTGCTGAAGAACCCTGGCATATGCAAGGTACTTGCCACTTCCCCCAGCACTGCAATAGCAAGATAATATATATGTATCATACATACACGCATATATCCATTTGTATACATTTGAGCTGAGGTCAGCATATGAAAAACTTACAATACAAGAAATACCCCAAACAAATTATTCCATCAGCCTCTTCAGTTAGACACATTCCACCTCCGTAAATTGTTTCTGCACTCCTTAAAACAGGGACATTGAAACAATATAGAAAGGGCAGATTTTGAATTTCATTAAGTTGACAATTTAATATTTACTGAAAGTGCTGAGCATAATTTCACTATTGGCATAGATTTAATGAGATACAAATTTAACCATGATACATATCTATATCTACACAGTTATATTAATTTTGAAGCTCATTTGACCAAGTTATATAGAAAAAAAAATAAAAGCCAACTTGTGTGTGTGTGTGTGTGTGTGTGTGTGTGTGTGTAAGATTAACCTGAAACCACGATTTCAGGGAATATGGGAATATCACTAATATGAAGTCAGAAAACCTGAATTGCAATCCCAGTTTGCAAGAGCTTGTTCCCAGAGTTTACAAGCTGCTGAAACAGCGGCATGAATGTTACATGAGTAATCACATGCTGAAGCAAATCCCAGTCCTAAGAGCAATGGGGAAAAATAAACTGGACTCACAGGGGAAAAAAAAGAAAGGATGAAAAGGATAGGGAGGGAGGAAAAAAGAAAAAAATCTCAAATTTTAATGCGAAGGAAAATGAGCATAAAGAGAGTAGATATGAGAGTAGCTGAGAGAAGTGTGAATATCAGCAAAAATACATATGAAATTCTCAAAGAATTATCAAAAATATTTTTCAAAAGAAAGAAAGTTTAGGACAAGCCTGATTATAGCATATTACATATGCATTACATATACTGATTATACCATACTACATATGTAGTAACCAGAAGAGGTCATCAGATCTCATTACAGATGATTGTCAGCCACCATGTGGTTGCTGAAATGTGAACTCAGGACCTCTGGATGAGAAGCCAGTGCTCTTAACACCCTAAGCCATCTATCCAGCCCAAGGACAGTAATCTTTATCATGAACTCTACTGTACCTCTGTGCCTAAGACCAATGTAATTTTCTATACGGCTTAGAAGAGGACAGAAGATTTCTGAAAAAGAAAAATTCAGATACATCTGTATACTTCAAAGCAAAGGGCAGGTCCAAAGATCCCTCTACTAACAGAGACAATCATAACAGTTGAACTAAGTTATATTCTGAAATGAAAATAAGTAGTTTAAATGAGTCTCAGCTGTATCACTCAAAAGTAAAATGTAAAACGTTAGCAAAGGAGTTTGCTTGTAGTAGAATAGAGATGCCATAAAGAATCCCCAATAAGGTAACAGGCAAGGTGAAAGACTTTTTCCAAGCACTAGAATTCCAATCAGCAAGGCATACTCTTCAGATGGGCTTGAAGGTCACTAGGCGCAGAGTACACATCCAGAACAGGTGGGATGTCCCCAGAGAGTCACTGAGAAAGATTTAGACTCCAGAGTTTCTCCCAAATCCTCTGGCTTGACTCTTATCCTGCTCCATAGCTTCTGGGAATATGCATTGCTCACAGTACAGTAAAACATGCATCATATTTAGTAATGATTAATAATCTCATTAGACTAGTGATGAGAAATTAATGATATATGTAGGATTTGGAATTGGGCCTATCTAATGAATAGAAGGAGTAAAGAAAGAAATACTGCTTTGAATTTCAGACTTCTGGAGGCTTCTATGGGTAAGTTTCTCTAGTCTTAATGAATTGGACCACATATATTCTTAACAATTGAGAAAAATTAAATACACAGAGGGGAAAAGAAGAAAATATGGGGGAAGGGAGAAAGAGAGGAAGAAAGAGTCTGAAGTCCTCACTCTGGAGAGAGTCTGATGTAATTCATGAGTGAACCAAATGAACAAAATTGGTTTCTCCATGATTTCCACATCAGTCACAAAGTCTGTGGAACAGATCACTGATGTGCAAATAAAAAGTTCATGGTAACCATTCATAACATCAAAACTTGTCAGACATTACACTGTATCATGAAAGTCCACGAGATGGGACTGGAAAGATGGCTCATCATTAAGAGCACATACTGATATCACAGCCGACTTGAGCTCAATACCTAGTACCCTCATAGTAAAGAAGAAAACTACTTATAAATTCAGTTCCAGGAAATCCAACACCCTCTTGCAGACAGTCATCTGTACTCCTGTATATATACCACACACACACGTGAACATAATATTTAAAAAATATTTTTTTAAAGTTGAAGCAAAATTCATATTCATTTTATGAATATTATTTAAATATTAAACATAATTTTCCTCTTCTTTAAATCTCCAAATAAATTTGATGTTTCTGGAAAATGAATTACTTTTGCTTCTCCACATAGTTTGGCTAGGTGTACTATTATGCCAAGCATGTTTTCATGATGGCTTTGGATTCTATCGCTCAGTAGCCACCTCAGAAAGGTTTTATCCAAGGTCAGGATTTGTTCCACACTTTGTAGTTTTGGTAATTATCTCAGCTTAATTTTTGTATCTACAGATTCTGGACACCCCTGGCCATCTGCTAGGATTATCATCCAGATAATATGCATTCAAAGAGGATAAGCTTATGGCAGGATGCTTGTAATATAGTGAATGCTAGGACCTAGAAACATCATCAGCCTGTGACACTGTCCCGTTATCTATGTACAAAAACATACTGCTCAGCATCCCTACTCAAAGAAGGCACCTAGTGTAAATCTAAACATGAAGACAAAAATCTAATTTTGATTTCATTATTTAACTTTCATTTACCAATAGGTGTTTAGGGTTGTAGGTACTCAAAATAATTGGTTTGATAATAACTCATAGATATGGAAAGGAATCTTGAATGTTTGAAATTGTTCTAATCATTTGATATTATTGCTCTTTTAAACCAAAAGATACCTTTCACTGGAGAGAGGAAATATGGGACACTTCTCAAACCAAATAATGACCATAAAAATGTTCAATAAGACCACATTTAATGTGCATCTAGTTTGGTTATTATCTGAGCTACTAAGACTCAATGAACCCCAGGTTCCCCATTGCGAAAATGAGAAATAGGACTGGTATAGAGACACAATGTGTTCATAGGCAGAAGGGGTTGGCATAAAAGGGCAAGAATTGAGCACACTTTATGTGATATTAAAAGCAGGTATGTGAGCTAATAGTACCTTGGTGTACCCATCTATAATTCTATACAATGTATCACAGACTAAAGTAAGAACTTAACATGCACAGTATATACTAAGCACTCCAGATGGGTGGCTATTATCAGTGTGGATCCTCAGAAGACAAGGCCTAAGGCATCAGAAGGTCAAGGGTTTTGGTCAACATTGCTTGCTTTTTTTAGAAGTTGATTTACCAGGAAAACTTCAATGTCCTGTAATTCATTTCTTGTGCATATCCTTCTACCTATAGCTGAGTCTAAACTAGGCAGTTAATTATTTCTCATTTTCTCCATTGTTGGGAAAAATAAAAATGTAACCATAATTTATTTATACCAAAAATGGCACCGTGTTCTCCAGCTGTTAGTAAAGATGTAGGACTGCTACACATCACTTAAACTATTGACTCAAATATCCCATTTACAGGCCACTTGACAAGTCACCTACTACTTCATTCTGTGGTTTCATTCATAATTTTAAATGGTATGGGAATTATTTCATTCAATATGTTTATTCTATATTTTTCTATTTAAAGACATTATTTCCTGATTTACTTTTCTAAATCTTCCACGTAACTTCTATACAAGAAGTGTTGCATTTTATGAGATTAAAAAATGTAACAAACCTCAGAGAAATCATTTTTATTAGTAAGCAGCTAACATTCTGAAAAATATTTTTCCAAGGATAAGATAATGTCATTAATTTTTTTCCAACAACAAGCAGGATGGTTTTATATTTTAAACGTGAACGCTTATGACCCCTTTAATCTAAGCCCATGACCTATTCTTTTTAAAGTATTAGGACAGTGAAATGTGTTATTAGTTAACAATATACTTGAAATGTGAAATTTCTTCATATTAAACAAGATGTAATTTTTAAATCCTTCATGAATGGAAACTTTTCCTCTCCAACGGAACAACCCCATAGATAACAAAAAGCAGAATGCTTAATTAAAAAAGAAAAGACTCAAAGTAAGTAACTGTGATTCTGTTCATGTAATTAAGAATGCTGCCTATAATTATAAAAAATAACAGTGGACCTGGAAACTCATGCGTGACATCCTTACGATAACAACATCACTAAAGGATGAAGGGGTCAGGGACTCTAAAACAGAAGGCATCAAAGAGATGAAGAAAGCAGGAACAGTATCTCATAGTCCTTTCGAAGGATGATGTTATAATATTACCAAGTATCAGTCCTTTGTCTTGCACATTCTGTAAAACAGAATTTCTTAACACTTTATCCAGCAAGTGTACTCACAGTTTACAATATTATATCCCTACATTTCATTTCAGAATATTTCAAAGAACATTGAGAATATGTGTTTATTTTTAGAATCCAATAGTCAATGTATAAAATTGACTCCAAAAACTAAAGATATGCCAGGCAACAGTATCTGAGTTAACTATAGGAGAGTAAATGACACAGACATTTGGTAGATAATTTATGAGGCTATTCAATGACGAAAGGAAATTATTACGTTAAAGAGTTGGGGATAAAATGGAAAGACAAACAAAGATACTGTGTCAACCATGGCACAGGAGCACACCAGCCAGAAAAGACAAAGAAAGGAAAAATGAGTTAATGGAAACCCAGGGGATTCCTGGTAGACAAGTTGTAGCAGCATGGTGGCACTGTCAGCAAAGAAAAGAATGCAGTGCCTAATGGGGACCCTTGAGACAGGAAAAGAATAGAGATGCATTGTTGCACATTAGGTCTACAGGGACCATGTGAGTACAGATGGCACTTCCTTCCATCCTAGAGATCACAAGAGAAGGCAATAGAGCTCCCTAATTTCAGCCCACCAGACTAAGTAGGTGTTATGCTCTTGAGTGAAGAGAATAGGTCACATTCTACCTCTGCAATAAAATCCTTCAATGAGCACTGGCCACACAATAATTAACCAGCGACCCCTCCCCTGGCACGAAATGTGGAAATCTAAAGCAGCAGAGGTATTGATGCTCTAGTTTGCACAACCCATCAAAACCATGTGCCTATGTTATAGATTTTACAACAGACACTGACTAGAGATCATACAGAAAATCCTAGAAAATACCGAGCATCCTTTACTGAACACAGGTTGTTCCTATAGACAGTGCCTACTTCTCACATTAGTTTACAAAAGAAAAAAAAATGTTTCTGTTAAAGAACTAAAGTCTGATGAATTTATCTGAGACTCAATCTGGTAGTCTTTTCTGAGTGTCCTTTTCTGTGGTTAACTGCTGAGGTATAAGTAGGGGTGAGAGCAGGCAGAAGCAGTCATTGTGGACCTGTTCCAGGAGCAGAAACCCTAACACTTCAGATCTATAATTTTGAAATTAATTACTAATTAACAACTAGTCACCAATGCCTAATTCTTACATCCTAGTTTCATAAGGGATTATATAACTCATTCTGATCCTGTTGTAGGAGTGGTTAATAGAAAGGTAAAGAAGCAGCTCTCTGAAGTGGATACCAGTGCTTTAAAAAATTATTTAATGAGCCTCTAAATGTTTTCCTAATTGAACATGTCTCTGTGGCATTGGGATTCATCATAGAAGTCAATTTTCTGTGTTACTCTTCCTCAGTTGAGCCAAAAGGTCCCAGATCAGTGTTCACAAAAAACTACGTCTTCCAAAAATTAATTTTAAAAGCTCAAACACCAAGTTTATAGGGTCTTCTGCCTAAATATTACACATGACTGAGTCTTCAGTAAGCAAAAAATTGTTCATTTAAAGTTTTACAAGTTTGTAACTTATTGATATGCAATATTGCTGATAGTGTTTTCAAACCCTTCAGATTACTGTAACCTTAACTTTTAGTGGTAGTCTTCAAGTGATAAACCCATATGTATAAGTAAGTTACTGTTGTTTCACACTGGTACATGATGAAATTAGATTTACCTCTATGTGACTATCATACATCTGCATTAACATTAGCATTAAAAGAGCATTAGCAAAGTCTATCATTGTAAAAGTAACTATTATTCACCAGATAGATGTAACAGGTCTTGCACCCTTGCTACTGAATAAACTTACCCTTGTTCTTTGTTCTTTCTTGAACTATGGCTCTATGGTTTAACTCAGCTGTTCTGGCTCCAAACTCCTCTCCAAGCTAATTGATTAAACTTGCTTCTCTCAACTTCTGCTTTGTCTCAAAGTAACTCTTGCACTCTGTTCTAATCTTCTGGCTCCTTCTCATACTCTTGCTTTTTCTGACTTCACCTGCCACCTGTCTGTAAAAATGTCCTGGTAAAACTGCTCTCTCAGCCCCTCCTCTCTCTTCCTCTCCACCACTATATTAAGTTACCTCGGTTTCCTTTGCTGTTCTCATAGGAGTTGGGCGTATCCTATCTCTGACTCATTGTATCAAATCTTTCTATGCCTTTTCTGTTTTTAATTGGATATTTTATTTATTTACATTTCAAATGTTATCCTCATTCCTGGTTTCCCCTCTGGAAAGCCCCTTTCCCATCCTCCCTCTCCCTGCTTCTATGAGGGTGCTCCTCTACCCACTCAACTTCTCCTGCCTTCCCTCCCTGACATTCCCCTACACTAGAGCATCGAGCCTTCCCAGGACCAAGGGCCTCTCCTCCCACTGATGTTCAACAAGGGCACCCTCTGCTACATATGTGGCTGGAGCCATGGGTCCCTCCATGTATATACTCTTTGGTTGGTGGTTTAGTCTCTGTGAGCTCTGGGGGATCTGGTTGGTTGGTATTGTCGTTCTTCCTATGGGTTGCAAACCCCTTCAGCTATTTCAGTGCTTTCTCTAACTGCTCCATTGAGGGTCTTGTGCTCAGTCTAATGGTTGGCTGCAAGCATCCACCTCTGTAATTGTCAGGCTCTGGCAGAATCTCTCAGGAGACAGCTATATCAGGCTCCTGTCAGCAAGCACTTTTTGGCATCTACAGTAGTGACTGTGTCAGGTGGGGCAGTCTTTGAATGGCTTTTCCTTTTGTCTCTGCTCCACACATTGTCTCCATATTTCCTCCCTTGAGTATTTCTAAGAAAGACTGAAGCATCTACACTTTGGTCTTCCTTCCTCTCGACCTTCTTGTGGTCTCTAAATTGTATCTTGGGTATTCCAAGCTTTTGGTCTAATATCCAATTATCAATGAGTGAATACCATATGTGTTCTGTTGTGACAGATTACTTCATTCAGGATGATATTTTCTAATTCCATCCATTTGCCTAAGAACTTCACAAATTCATTGTTTTTAATAGCTGAGCAGTACTCCATTGTGTAAATGTACCACGTTTTCTGTATCCATTCCTCTGTTGAAGGACATCTGGGTTCCTTCATCTTCTGGCTATTATAAATAAGTCTGCTATGAACATAGTCGAGCATGTGTCCTTGTTATATGTTGGAGTATCTTTTAGTTTTGTCTGCTCCTCAATCACACATCACTTTCAAACATGGCTGCTTTCTACTACAAAATATTTTTACCTTAAAAGAATATTAATGGCATGTCTATATTCCAGCTGGAGGGATTAAAGGTGTGTGGCATGTCTTCATTCAATCTGCATCACGTAGGCCTTTGGATGTAATCCCTTGCCAGAGCAGTCATGTTGCTGGAATTAAATTCCTCTACATATTATCTAAGTATCTTACAGATACTCACCACAGTTTCTCTATTAGCCTTGCATGTAAGTCATTGATAACACATCTGCATGTACCTATGGGTTGGTCTATCTGTGAGTTCTAACATAGTAACACACAATATAGTTCCATGTGTTTCATCAATTAAAGAAAGCCTATGTTTAAACTTCAAATCTACATATCCTTGTCTATAGAGAGTGACCCTATTAAAAGCCATCTTCAGACAAATAGCAGACACGGGCCTTGCATGGGGAATGAAGAAATTGTCTATGTGTTCTCATAGCTTTAAGTCTGGAGTATTTTCAGAGAAATTGTACTTCTGTGTATTTGTGTGTATTTAAAGTTAAGAAGGACTATATTTTAAGCAACAAAAAACCTCCAAATTATTTTCATGAAAAACTATTAGCACCATTAGCAGTTTTTCAAGTGTGATTACTTAAAATTATTACAAGTGGATTTTAAAATGGTGATGTGTCCTGTGATGTGAATGTTGCATGCCTGTGAACAACCACTGACACTCATTTATTATCCAATAAAAATTACAAAAGGAAAGGAAGTGTTGCAATCACAGTAACAAATTAATATGTCTGTTTCTATATTTTACTCTCTACTGGGTAATAATAAATTCCTAAAATTGGGTCAATTCACAAAAGACTTCAGTTTTGCTGCGTTTATCATATTTTATGGCAAGGTATGAACATTGCATCATATACAGCCTAAGACATAGCAACAGTACATATTTGAGGGAATGGGCTATATAAAAAAAATACAAAGGTTTTATATATATATATATATATATATATATATATATATATATATATATATATATATATTTATGGCGATAAAGTCACACCAGTTGTTTTATAAAATAAGTTGCACTCTTTCAGCCTTGTGGACTCTTCCGTTGCTGGAGAACGAATGCAGGACAGACCAAGAGAGACACAAAGAAGACCCTCCATACAAACACTAAAGGTGCAAACAGTACAGTGTATTATGTGTTTTGCTCCCCAGGAGAAGCACTGCAAGCACATCAGGAACGAGGGAGGAGTTTTTATACTTTCAGTTTGAGTAAAATATATAAGTTAAAATCAAAGGGCAGATTAAATGTTCATAGCTGTGTCAAACTTCAGTCACCATTGCCAGGGGGTTTTGTTGTTTTTGTTGTCATTTGTTTGTTTTTAAATGTTTTTGTTTTTTATCTAGATTGATTTCCTTGATTTTTCAGCACCCACTGAAAATAACTACTTACTTCTATTTCCGAATCATAGCTTCAAAATTTGTAGAAAGTTTAGCCCATCAGGCTTCTAAAGGACCCATGTGGAGATCTGCCATCCTCCACTTCACATGCTCACTCTCTGAATGAACAGCTGAGTCTAACCCTTTTCTTCAGGAGAGTCCCCAGAGACACGAGCAACTTCATAACTACTTTAGTTGTTTTTTTCCACCCTAGGGGAACTAGAAGAGTTGCGTTCCACACTCGCAGCAATTTGAGCAAGAGTGTTCTGAAGTAAGCAAAGTGTCTGTCTCCTTGAAGCTGCTTCCAGTCAGTTATTTCTACACTTTCCCCTAAAATTTAGGGAGACCCTTCATAGTTTAAAAGAGTTGGACAGCAAGTATAAAATGATCTCTTGACTTTTTTTGCTTTGTGACATTATATTATTTCCAACGTTCTATCTTGCACAGAGAAATACAGTATAATACAATATTGTATTATTGAAAAATAACATTTTAAGTTATATTTCCAGAAGCAACAATAATGGTCTCCTTTGTTTCACAGAAATGCTGTCATACCTTCCTTAGAGAATCTGCTCCTAATCCCTGTGTTTTCTCATCAGAGTAAATGGGAGTCAGGGAATCTTAATAGGAACAAAATTGTACTTGGCCATGAGAAGATAAAAACCTTGAAATTGTTGGGAATACCTGAAAAAAATGCACGAAAGGCTTGTGATGCTTGACCTCACCTGGAAACACGTGCACCAAGCAACTCTAAGTTTCACACTCCAAGAAATGACTGAAACTACCATGAGCACCAACTTAAGGGTTAAAAACAAACCATAGAAAGAGGATGGTTTTACATAAAGAATGCACACATTGACTTTAATGGAGGAGACAGCTCTATTTCAGGAGTTAGTCAACTCGATTCTCCCGTATAAAACCTACAAGGAACATTTCTACAAAATCCATAGTTTCTTACAAGATTATTTCTACAAAGAGACTGACTAAAGAAAAAGAAAGACACAGGTGACATTGGAAAATTTAGGATGTTATGTCATTTGGATGTTGTTGTATGTACTGCCTTATAAAGATGTTGATCTCCTGCAACTATTAGCCTAAGTCAAAGTAGTACATTCATCACCAAAAAGTCACCCAGAATAGGACAACCCCCAATAAAAGGGCTTTCATTTTACCAAATCTGAGGTAAACCAGCTCAAGCCACTCTAGAGGAAGTGATCAAGTCCTGAGCCTTCCCTGCCTCTCCTTTTGTCTGAGCATATAGAGCACTGGCAGCTTGCTTTGATAATGTTCTGGGGCTTTCCCAAGAATGACACTTCAGACCACTCTAACTCAGCTTAGCCAATTGAAGCTGAGCACAGCTGAAGAAAGCCCTCAATTAGGAACTCCAACTTCAAAGCCTGTATTATGCTCTCCTCAGTACACATGTGTAGCTCCTATTAGCCTTAATGGGAGCTTTGGGAGTCCACTGCTCAGAAAATACCTCTAAGTCTGTTTGCTTGATGAGCATGCAATTAAACCCTATGGCCCAAATATTTCAAGGAAAGCACAGAAGAAACTCAAAATACTCATACAAAATAAAGGATGCTCATGTCATGAAAAAGGAAGGTATCTCATCTGCTTAAACATGAAATAAGAAATGTCTAAATTAGGCCCACTATAATTTCCTTTATCCCCTTAGATATATAGACAATGTCCATTCACGGTGTCTTGAAAAAGCCATTCCTCTCCTTTGAAAGCTGAGTTACATATTTCTACAGATATTCATCTTTACTTCTTTAAAGAGTAGCCTCAGAGGAGAAAACAACTATAAAGATCAAGACCACTCTATTCAGATTATCTATATAAAAATCTCCAGCAAAACATCTACACATCTACATTTACATCTGAGATTTAATTTTCTTCTTTTTGCCTTTTAGTTTCTAATCTAAAATTAGAAAATGAAAAAATAATCCTTACTGGGCAATAAAAAATAGAATTAAAAGAAAACAAAATGTTTGCTCTAATAAAGATTTGTTCTTATTAGAAAAGAGTAATCCCACACTTTCATTTCTAAGGATGCCCCTCCAGATTATTCAATTCATTAACTGAGAGAGCATTAATGTTTGCTAATCTGGGCCCAACCACAGTATGTATTAAGCCTCTATGGAGTGATTATCACTGAAAAGGAATCATATCTATTTATTTAAAAACTTTCCCCAAACTTTTACAATGTTAGCAAAGATATCAATAGTTTATCAGAATGAGTCAATCAAGCAACTTTTGAAGTGAGTTGACTAATAACTTTTCTGTTTACTAGTGACATTAAAATTTCTATCCAACATCACATTCTGAATCTCTATTATCAGAATCGAAGTTTCTCTGTATCTAGGCCATAGAAACAACCCATGAGAACATTAGTACTGATGTCAAGAAACTTCACATTCTTTTTTGTTTCTTTTCTCAATTTTTAAAAAAATTTTAAACATAAATGCATCATTTTCTTCTATTCCTCTTTCTGTCCTCCTACTTTGCCCATGCCCCATACTCAACTCTTCTCAAGTCCATGACCACATCATATTCTTTGTGTTACACACACACACACACACACACACACACACTAAGATTTTGAAAAGAGTCTCAAAATGGAGCACATTGATCATTCACTTCTCAATCTTTAATGCAGTGAATGTAGAACAATCAGAGCCTATGTGTGTATGGTGTTTGTGTGGTCCGTTATGTGGTGTACGTGGTGCATTATATCTGTATGTTCTGTGTATGTATATGTACAGCCCGCTAAGTTGGATCAGCATTGCTTAAAATGTGTATGATTTCAAGGCTGAGCTCTGGGTGTTTAATTACCAACTAGAGGATTCTCTCCCTGAGAGAAGACTACCTCTCAGCCCCATCCGATTTCTCCTTCCACATTAGTATGTGGAGATATGACACTGTAACATGGGAAAATAAACTAAGAGAAACTTCTTATTTGAAAATGTCACCAATCATGCAAACTTCATGCCATCATTTTGCATGAATATGTGCTATCACCTTACAGAAGTGAGAGCTGATACACCTTTCTGGAGTTTTAAGGCTGCTGTATGAAAGAACAGAGTCTTAAAACTGAGCACAACGATTATCCACCTCACAATCTCTAACAGTGTAAATACAGAATACGGAGAGATGAGAGAATGTACTGTAGGACATGGTTAACAAATCGGTAAAAGCAAGAAATATTTTAAAAGTATTTTCTTATCAAGAAAGTTTCATTCTAAAATCCAAAGCCCTGTTTACAAAGTTAGAAGGATAGGAAGCCTGGTTTTACAGCAAATCCCAGATGCAAAGCCTCCTTCACATGTGAAATAGATCATCACTGTTAGTATTGGGATCTAGCAAATGCCTTTGAGTTACTGTAGCTAAAAATCCTAACTATTCACCTGTACCAAAGTCTTCTAGGAACAACTGTACTGTGTGTGGCTGAGACAAGCTTCTCAAAGGCATGGGAAGCTCACTCAAGATGGTAACAGGACACAACTTGTTCTGTTTCTACTGCTATAATTGGACATTATCACTGTAAATAGTTACCACTTCTTCAAATATTCTCGGGACCTTAACTTTATATAACTTTTCCACAAATTATTTGAGTACCTGGTGTTTATTTTCACCTGGTCCCTCTGAATAATAGGCCAATGCATGCTTCCATCTGGTATAAAACTCAATAAGCTAACAGTCATAAATCATAAGTCCATCATGGAATGAACAACAACAACAACAACAACAACAACAACAAAATGGTAGCTAAGAACAGCAATTACCAAAGAAGTTTGGTGAACGAATTCTTAGAAAAGAAAGAGGACAAAGGGAATGAGGGTACCTACCAGGTGCCTCTACTAAGAGCATTTCTAGGGAGCACCCATTTTACCACATGATGATGCATCAGCAGAGGAACTCTATACTGTTCAGGAGAAAGACGTTCTGTATCGTCTTAAAGAAATATCTGGTGGCGACTTATCAACTATATGCACAGAACTGGACCTAAGATTCTAGTTCCTAATAATCAGACTTCCAAAATATATCACCTATATCAGTCCAAATTACATAATTTATAGAAATGGGTGGTTTCAACCAACATGTAAGTGCCTGGCTAGATAAAGAGGACATTGGCTTGGATTATTCAGATAGAACCCCTTCCTTCCTGAATAAGCAATAGTGACTTCACTTTTAAGAACTAGCAAAAGAACTTTTTTTTTTTTAATTATTCCCTTAATTCTACTTTCACAAATGGCTTGAATTGAAACAATAGTTCTTTGGATCATTGAAATAATTAAATGCTGAATGGCAAGTCTTTTATTAAAGTAGGCCTGGTAGTAGTGGTAAAGACTTAAATCCCAGAACTGAGGAGGCAGAAGGAGGCAGATCTCAAGGCCAACCTGATCTAATGATTGAGTTCTAGGAGAGCCATGATACATACAGAAATCCTGCCTCAAAAAAACAAATGAACAAACAAACAACAACAAAAACCAACAAAATATGTATTTCTGTATGTATATAAAAATAAAAGCACTGATTTTATTTCTTCTCTTTATTTTCAGGCTCTTGCAAAATTTGCCTCTAAAAGTCACATATATCTGAGGACAAATTAAATAGAAAATAACTAAATGGAGAACCAAAGATATACCTTCTTGGCATTTTATTTTTCTTTTCTTTTCTGAACTAACTTTCAAATGAAGAAGTTGTCTCACTTAAAGCCTAGATTTTAAATTGCCATTTCTTTTCACACCCAATTAAATTGTCAGCATAATGAAGAATTGTCCAACTGAGTCTAACTGTGAGGATCTTCTCATTGCTGCTTTCTGCAGACTTAATTTCCAGATGCTTCTGCCTAAAATAAGAATTTAACATTGCTTTCTCAACGGTGAGACCTGCAAGGCTTGTTCCACTGCTGTTCATGCTAGACATAGAAAGAAAACTAAATCCCCAAGCTGTGGAATACTAAATAAAAATAAAACCATTCGCTAGAACAGGAAAATATTTAGCAATTGAGGAGCATATCATGACCCCTGCTCTCTAATAAATATTAAGTAACAACTTTCAATGAGCTCAGCAAGTCTAAGAGTTGACAGCATTAAAAAGAATACACATAACTCATTCTGAAGTGCCCATTTACATGAAAATATTCTCTGATAAAGCCACAAAGATGGTCAGAACATTTTCTGAAGCATGAGATTACCAAGTTCTTAGCTTGTCAAACATTCTGTGAGAGATTTGAGCCATCTCCATCCAGAGGTTTCAGTGAAAAAGTGAGAGGGTCACAAAATACTATAACAGCAAAGTCTCTAACTTTGAAAAGCCCAAACTGATCCTGTCACTTCCTGTGGTCCTCTGAAACATCTAAGTACTCTCCTTTTAAATGTTTATTTAAATTTTAACATTTAAGTGTATATAGACAGGCAGTAGAGGATGATGTTTTATGGTCTATATAAATTGGGCAAATGATGGATTCTGACTAATACATACCTTACCATGAAGAGTTAACATTTTTGTAGAAATAATGGTATATTTTTATATACATGTCAAGAAAAAGTAGAAAATAAAAAGAAATAAATTCTATTATAATAGATCTCTGCACATGATTTTTCCTAATTAAAATTGTGTGTACTTTGGCCAACAGCTTCCTATTCTCTCCCATCCCAGCCACTAGTAACTACCATTCTACTTGAGAGACCTATAAGGTAGACATTTTTAGATTGTATATGGGTGGCATATGGAATTGTCTTTCTATTCCTTATTTAGTCAACTTGCTATAATAATAAAAAAGAAGTTACTAAAACAGAATAGCAATCAAATATATTTTGTAAAGTTACATTGTATGTGTGTGTGTGTGTGTGTGTGTGTGTGTGTCCTTGTGTGAGCTTATGCCCACCACCTGAGTGCAGAAGCTCATGAAACCAGGCCAGAAGAGGGCATCAGATCCTCTGACACTAGAGTTACAGACAGTGGTGGGATAACATTTGGATGCAAGGGATAAGACTACTAAGTGTTCTTAACCACTGAGACACCTCTACATAACAGTCAAAAGCACCTTCCAAATGTGCTTTTAATCTGCTTTTAGGGCCTCATTTGTTATTCTTTAAACGGTAACTTCGGAATACATTTCCTTCTTCATAACCACCCATCTCTGTCATCCCACAACATCATAATCCTATTTCAAGGATTGCTTTTCTCACAGAAGGAAAACAAAACAAAACAAACAAACAAAAAACAACAAGATAGGGTAAAATATCCCTTAAGCAATTCAAGGATCTCTTTAAAACACTTTTCATATATTTCCATTCTTTAAATGGGAATGAAAAATAGAGAGAGAAATGAACAATCAATGCTCCTCTTTTCCTGTACCTTCTGCTTGAATCATTAAAATGAACACACCTATGGAATCAGAGATCAGCAAGCAGGGGAAAAAAATAAGAATGGATCTAAAGTCAAGAAACTGGTATGCCTTATAGTGTGAGTCTGGTCTAGAGTCTTTGAATGCCTGTGTTTTTCTATAGCTCCTCCACAAATACATGTAGCTTATCCTCTCTTGAAATGAAAAATCTTTTTTTTTTTTCCCCAGGATGTCAACATCACTGAATTTCACATAAGGAAGACACACAAGCTAAAATCCATAAATCCATCCCTCCAAACTCCTATTTCATTCTTGCTGAGTGAGTGTTAATCACTGGGATTATCTCATTTTATTGTCATTGTTATTGTTGGCGTTTTGCTCACAATAACATGAAAACTCTGAACAAGCAAATAGGTACAAAAGTCTTTTCATCAGTATCTGAAGAAAGTATAAATATTCATTTTATTATGAATCATATAAGGATGAAGTTCCAACTACTCCTGCACCCTTCTCAGTTGTCTCTTCCATTTTGATAGTTTGATAATAGTAATTTATAAAAATAGCTCAACAATTAAATTGGTGAAATATAAATGTGCTATTAAATTTTATGAGTAAAATACATGAAGATATTAGATTGAACCAGAGCATTTCACTATTTTGTTTGATTTGTTTTTTGTGCTTTTTTTTTTTTTTTCATCAGAGATAGTACTAGGGTGGCAGATTAAAAAGGGAAAAAACAGTTTTGTTTTGTTTTTTCAGAATGGAGAAATTTTAAATTGCCAGATGAAGGCTAGTTAACAGAGAAACAGATATTGCACTGTTAAATTAACATCTATGTTTACTGCCGGTGCAGAATTAGCTGTTAAACTGGGGGGTTAGCGGGGGGAGGGGGGGCAAAGTGGTTTTTGGAAATGTAGAGATCCAGAATCATCAACGTACACAAAGTCCTGAGTCTGTCCTGCCTCATGAAGGTAAAAAAGAAAGATATGAGAATTTATCCACCATCAGCCACAGAAAACATAGTGTGGATCTTATAACATTAGTCCAATCACAGTGGCATTAGCAGATTTCGTAAAGTCTAAACCTGGGAAAACGTTAGGAAACCCTGTTATCTAAACAACTGAAAAATTCTTACTCCTACAGATTTTACAAACAACACAAAACAAGAACAAGGAGTGCAGGGTCTTTGGAATGTACCAAGAATCAAAGGAGGCTTGATACTTGTTCTGCTTCAGTGCTAGTCAGATCACTTCTCCTCTATGCCTCCAATACAGGTTGTTGGGACTACAACAGTAGCTGAGAGAATGGAAGACAGGAGAGCTGTTGCTGAACTTAATTAATTAGTATGCAGACAGCCTGGCATGATCAAAACACACCCCATCCATTTTCTCTTTTCTTTTCTTTTCTCTTCTCCTTTCTTTCTTTCTTTCTTTCTTTCTTTCTTTCTTTCTTTCTTTCTTTCTTTCTTTCTTTCTTTCTTTCTTTCTTTCCCAAGACAGGGTTTCTCTGTATAGCCTTGGTTGTCCTGGAACTCACTCTGTAGACCAGGCTGGCCTCGAACTCAGAAATCCGCCTGCCTCTGCCTCCCGAGTGCTGGGATTAAAGTCGTGCGCCACCACTCCCAGCTTCCATTTTCATCATAAAGCTGTGTATGTGTACTTTTAAAAATCCTTAATTTTTAGGCTACCATAACCAGATTTTAATCATGTTGATAGGAAATTAAGACAACATTATCTAAAACCCTAGTCTTCATGAGGCAATTGTTAGTCCAATGAGACAATATTTAATATATTTAATGTCTTTCACTGCTCTTTGCAAAAACTTTAAAGCATGTCATTAAGAATAAAGAATGAAGTTCAAAATGTGGTCTCAGTGCCCCTTCCTAGAATCAAGAACAAAGCACTCACTGAAGGAGTTACAGAGATCATGTGTGAAGCTGAATCAAAAGGATGGACCAACCAGTGACGGCGGCTGCAAGGGATCCCTCCCATAATCAGCCACCAAAATAAACACTATAGCATATGCCAGCAAGATAATGCTGAA